>CM035231.1:72185199-72785199 GCA_020226215.1 Sindora glabra | reverse complement strand
AAAAACATATTTTCAATCGATTTTTCTGGGCTTTCAAGCCGTGTATTATCGCGTTTTCGTAATGCAAGCAATTCATACAAGTTGATGGAACACATCTGTATGGCAAGTACAGAGGTGTGCTGCTAATTGCGGCGACCCAAGACGGTAACAAATGTCCCGTCCCTCTTGCCTTTGCCATTGTTGACAGGGAGAACTATGAAAACTGGAGTTGGTTTCTGGCATTATTACGGATAAATGTTATGAACTAGCTAGGAATATGCCTAATATCAGACCGACACCGAGTTATAAAAGATGCAGTAGCCAACGAAGCCCTAGGATGGTAGCCTCCTCATGCATATCACCGGTACTGTATCAAACATATTGCCAGCAATGTTCGCAAGCAGTGCAGGATAACAATGTCAAGAAAGTTGTCCTTAAGATTGGTACGTCTTACAGCGCAACTTCGTTGTTGATCCTTCTTATTTTGAAAATGTATGTATCTGGCAGTTCACCCCGGTTAACCTATTTGTCTCCTTCTGTTCAGCATATGAGCCCAGTTGGGAGAAGGCCATGGAGAGATTGGAGAACCTTAGCAAAGTCAACGAGGAGATCCATAGGAAGTTGACCACTATTCCGATGGAGAAGTGGACGCTTGCTTATGATGAAGGCAAAAGATATGGTCATATGACGACTAACATAATAGAGTGCATCAATGGACTCTTCAAAGGATTAAGGAAGCTACCAATCACAGGCCTTGTTCAACAAACATACTATAGATGTGTCAAGTTCTTTGTGGAAAGGGCAAAAGAAGTACATGCTGAGCTACAGCAAGGTCACATATACGCAATCAAATTCAGACAAGAGCTTGCAACTATCCAGTCACGTGCCTCCGATTACCACGTTCGTGCTTATAATAGACAAGGAACTAGATTTGAAGTGGTGGAGGGCCCTGATATGTCTACGGGATCATGTGGAAAGGTCGTCCAGGTGTTATTAGACAAAAGGCAATGTGAATGTGGACAATTCCAAGCATATAGGTACCCTTGCGTTCATATTATTGCTGCTTGTGCCTCAGTCAACATATCGTGAGAACCATATGTCGACATTGTATACAGACTTGACACCGTACTAAACTGTTACAAATCTGAGTGGTAGCCGATCGGGGAGTGGTCGCAATGGAATAACCTACCACCATTTCCTGTACTGGTGCCAAATTATGGAAGACTGCGTGCAAGGGGACGACCGAAGTCGTCACGAATCAGAAATGAGATGGATTGGCCTCAAGAGAGTGCTATCAAGCAAAAATGCAGTCTCTGTAAGGCGGAAGGTCATAATCGTAGGCGGTGCCCACTGCTACAACAAGAGGAGGGCCCTTCTTCACGTTGACTTTGGTTTTTACTTTTACAGACATATGTTACAAAGTACGTTAACCATTGTTATAAATGTCACAATTGGATGAGTGTGTTTTGTTTTGCAGTTGTAAAACTGCAGGCTACTACGTATATATATATTACCCCATTACTAGTAATGTTAACAAAATACTTAAAAATAGCAAGTGCCAAATTTTTACTTATGTGTATCTTTGTACGTAATTTACACATGTATGTCATATTAGTGTATGTTTAGATTTCATTCTAATGCAATTCTTGTCATGGCAAATGGCATCCACATCCTGACGCGTTGATCCTGGACCACGGGATCCTTTATTGCTGACGGCCCAGGCCGAACACATATCTCATTCGATTTGGGCAGGCCATGTACGGAAATAACTAGAACTTAAGAAAGTTGGTTAAACGGTTTCTGAATTGTCAGACGCAATAACTAGTAATTTTTTTTTGTTTTGCAGCCAGACCGCGTGTTGAGGATTCGACGGGCTCATCACTACCATCACCAGCAACCGCCGGAGTTGATTGTCCCATTCTTACGAGAGGCAGGTTTCTACGGAGTGGCGATATGCGAGTTTATGCCGATCAACCATCAGTTGATCAGTGCATTTGTAGAGAGGTGGCGGCCGGAGACACACACCTTTCACATGCCGCAGGGGGAGACGACAATTACATTACAGGATGTTGCTCTCCAGCTCGGCCTATCCATTGACGGTCGTGCAATGATGGGGCCCACTATGTGGGGATGGGGAGCCCTGATAGAGGAGTATCTGGGACTGCAGTTACCAGCAGACGGGAATGTCATCAGAGGGGGGCGACTGAGGATGAGTTGGCTTGAGAGGCATTTCACTCATCTTCCAGATGATGCGGATGAGGTGACAGTGCAGAGATTCGCCCGGGCTTACATCTTACGTCTCATTGGTGGGACGTTATTTCCAGACCATTTCGGCATATATGTCCACCTCATGCACTTACCCTTGATCGGACACTTACATGAGGCTGGGATGTACAGTTGGGGATTTACTTGCGTGGCCTATCTGTACAGAGAGCTCTGCAAGGCCACCGCTCCGGATTACAGGGAGATAAGAGGGTGTTGCCTACTACTGCAGCTCTGGGCATGGGATAGATTTTCCACTATCGCCCCTGCGATTACTGTTTCAGACATACCAGAGGGAGATGTAGGGATTGGCCCCCTAGCTCGCAGGTAAGAAAATTTTTCAACTTCCACTTATAATTAAGTTCACTTTAAAGTTGCTTAACTTAGTTATTGTACTTGGTAGGTGGCACTATCAGAAGACGTTCCAGGATAGTCCGGCACACAACCTACCCCATTACAGATACGTGCTGGACCGTCTTCGACTCGACCAGGTACGTAGGGGATAATGGATATTTTTTTTCAGGCCTTTATCCATTTCATTATCACATTTAAATGACAACAAAAATTTACAACTTCAAATCGTCTGGATCCTGTACACCGAGGAGGTCACCGCATCACTACCTCAGTACTGTTTTGCTGGGAGCGACATGTGGACAGCAGTGGTGCTGCTCATTCACTTTCAGATTGTCGAGTGGCACCAGCCTGATAGGGTTTTGCGCAAGTTTGGACTATGCCAGGCTATTCCTGAGCCACCGAAGCAGGTGGCGGACGTCCATTGCCTTCACTTGTCCGGTCGGCATGACGAGGAGTGGCACATCCGACATCAGTCATACATTGCACTCTGGGATATCCGGCGAGACTTGTGCGTTATGGCCGAGCTGACCGCAACCCTAGTTCTAGGCCCACAATCCGATTACATGTTATGGTACAGACGGGTTACCAGGCAATGTACTACACTCGTTGGGGGAGCGCTAGACCTTGTGGTAAAACTTCGTGCTAGTTTTCTATGTCTGATTCTCTTTTCGTGCATTAGTATTGTAACTAACTTTAATGTCAAAAATTTGCACAGGTAGATGAGGTGTCCGCACTACAGGACTTCACTACACCTGATGGGTAGTCTAGGTTCTCATTCGATGCGCTCAGATCGGCGACGAACTCCATACTTCACGCCATTCAGGCGGTCAATTATGTTATTATTGACTCACATGTGGAGCCAGCACCTCATGCCCATCATATCCCAGACCCTGCGGAGGGTGACCTTGATCAGCCTCGTGCTTGTCGATGTCGTCGCACTGCATCACGGCCTACGTCGCAGCCTAATGTTCCGTCCGTTTTAACAGTGCAGCAGATTCCACCATTGACTGCTCAGGACACCATGATGATGATGCCGGACATTGCTGCCTCATCTCATATGTATCCTACTGCACCTGATGATCCTTCATCCTCCATCATGTTCCCACCTGTACTATTTCGTCCGTCATCACCCCAGATGTACCCGTTTACTTCTGGTGTTCCATCCTCGTTCCAGGCATTTCCACACATACTAGGAGTTTCATCTTCATTCCATGCCTTTCCTTCCGGTGATGCTAGTCCATCACAACCGTATCGTCCTACATTTGATTTTTATACTCAGGATCAGGGATCAGCACTTGCTGGCATGATGACGGATGACTCAGAGCTTGTAGATAGAGGTGGAGGTAGAGCGGGAGTCAGGGCCAGAGGTAGAGCCGGAGCCAGGAGCAGAGGAGCCACAAACACCGGAGATGTGACTCCTGAGCCTGCGCAGAGGGTTAGTAGATATGGCCGCCACATTATCGATCCTGGATGTGGGACTGGACATCACTTACATAGATATTAGCTTTTTTTTTTCATGTTTATTGTATATTTATGCACATCATCTTACTACTTTATTACCAAACATCAACATTTAGGATGATTTTCATTATTATGACATTTTTATTTTCTTTCGTAGGTACTAATATCCATTTTCATTACCAATTCTTTTAACAAATACACAATCAATTAGTTAAAATACCAAAATACGACTATTTTATAAAAAAAATTCTGCTTTATCGCAGTTTCGAAAGTATTTACCAAAATGCACAGGGCACCACATTGTATGGTGCCATTAGGCGCCCGCTAAAGGTGCCTTTCAGCATGGCGCCTTCGAGGGAGGCGCCATTTCACTTAGCGCCTCCCTAGCCGCATTTCATAAATGGCTGGGAAGCGTCATTTCACTTGGCGCCTCCCCAACCCCATTTCATAAATTTAATTTGGGGCTGGGCAAAAGTATCGATTTACTATGTTTTTATAAATTATTTTTCATTTTACCATTCTTTCGAAATATTTTATCAAAATACGCACTACGGCAGAGAGACTCCAAACCAAATGGCGTCTCTGGGAACGGTCCAGCACCATCTCCCAAATTTTAAGTTAATATATAAATAATAGAAAATATGGGAGTTTAAAATAATTAAAATATTTAATTTTTTTTCTAAAAGTAATGATAATGACATCTCCCAAATTTAATAACTAACATTGTTAATTTTTTTTCTTACTATTATTATAATTATCCATTCTCTTATTTATTTACCATGTTAAAATACATAACCAATATTAAAATAAATTAATAAATTTTCTCTTCATAATTTGAAATATATAATTATTTTTTAATTTTATTTTTTGTCATTATTTATTTTAATACTATTAGTGAAGAAAGGAATAAATAGTTATAATAAATATAAAAAAATTAATAATATTAATTATAATATTTGAAGGATAAATAACCATCATCCTTGTAAATGATATTAAATACTATGTTTATTCAATACGTTATGAGTTGAGTTTACCAAATATATTATTGGAATAAATACAAAAAAAAAATAAACATGTCTATTTTGTTATATTTTTTTCTTATTTTTAACAATCTTCAACTTCGTATATAGAGAATATTATTAAATAATTTAATAAATTTTCTTATGTGTAATAACGTATTAAATATTTACTTGTAATAATATAATTCCGAACGGTGGAAGTTTGTAACTCCAAAAAATAATAAATATTAAGTGTTATTGGATCAAATTTTGAGAGACATTAATATAACTTACGTAATTTTTCTTTATTGATCCCATATTTTATTTTAATAATATTCAATTATTTATTAAATATTTATTACTTTTATTAAATATATTATTACATTAATTACTTTCTTATTTAATTCCTCTAATAAATTTATGTATTAAATATCAAAATGGAGTTAACATATTTTTTTATGACATTAAAAATAATTATGAAATAAGTAATTTATTTTTTAAAAAAAATTTTAGTTACAATCACATATTATTTATTTTTAAAATTTATATTTTGAAATGGCATCAAAATTAATTATTTTTAAAGAAAAATAGGAGGGTGAGGGCGCCAGTTTGAAAGGTGCCCTTAAGGCACCAGAGGCGCCACCTTAGATGGCACCTTCGCCGCCCTCCAAAGCCCGTGAACGCCATCTAATTTGGCGCCTCCCGCCTTTCGTGCGTATTTTGGTAATATGTTTGCGAAGAACGGTAAAATGAAAATAAGTTTACGAAAAAACATTAATACGGTATTTTTGCCCCTGTAACATGCTATAAGTCTTTCACAAAGCCTCCACTAAAAATTCATTATGAAACAAATCAAAACAAACTTGTGCAATAGATGATTACCCCCCCTAAAAAGAATGGACATTGGAAAGAAAAACACCCATTCAGGTCATTAACCAATACTATAAAAAAAATGGAAATTGTCGATTCATTAGTTTTATATTTCTATGAAGGCTTATCAAATCATCGACCATCACCTTGCAAAATATTTATTTCAAAATGGAATCTATATAAACATCGCCCTGTTAGAGTTTGACAGGCTTTAAATTTGAATCCATTGTAGGAAAAATGAAATGCATTAGCAGGAAGGACATCTAGAATAAAAAAGAGATCATATTTTAGATATACATCATCAAGCATCGAACTCATATTGCATATATAAGGAATAAAGCGAAAAAAAGATAGCAATTTAGGGAAATCAGCAAAAAACTAAAAGAAATCATAAATAAAATCAATGCCAAAAAACCTAAAAGCCCAAAATTTAGGACTAGCATCAGACAATGCAATCTCATATTGCTAAAAAAGGCAAAAAGCATTTTTTAAAAGGGATCATATTTCTACAAGAAATAAGATAGTTGAGAAAGGAAAATTTTGTCGTCTATAAAGCATTGATCAGCCATGCCGCCTTGCCTATGGAGCAATACCCTATATATTTAAAATAAAATGCTCATAAAGAAGTAACTAAATAAATTCAGTAATACATGAATGCAAACTAACATTGTTTAGCTACTTTAATTCATTGAAAATCATATCTCAACATTACCACCATTTTAAAATTTTACGATTCTCTATTTGATCATGATGTGGGAAAGAAATGTAAAAGATAGGATATAGAGAAGGCATTGACAGTCTAGAGAAAGGGAAAGGGAAGGAAAGTCTCAGCTAAAGCATCAAATATGGAAATTTTCAAAATAAATCAAAAGCATACAAATCATGAAAGGAAATTCTTGCAAAGGATGGATACACTAAGAGGGGTGACTTAGGATTTTTGAAAAATTTTATTCGCAAAAACAAAGAACTTGTTCCCAAAATAGAGGAATTAAAAATTAATACATTAGAAATAAGAAATTCAGTTCATTCAATATTATCTTAACCAATTTCCATATCTCATGCATTAATATTCAAATAGAATAATTCAAACATGTAAGAAAAGCAATAAATTGCAACAATTTAAAGAGCAATAGGGAAAATGAATTGCAAAATTATATATAGTAATTCCACTAAGAAGGAAAAACCATATCCTGTATATATCAACTTTTTGAAAATGAACTCTTTTCTTTTTAATTCTACAATTAGTGTACTAAATCCTTCAAGGTTAATCAGCTTTACAAAACCTTACAAAGCTTTTTTAGTATTCTTACAACTCTTCCTTAATGGTTCCTCACAAAAGAATAATTTCTTTAGAGATAACATACTTTAGAATTCATGGGATCCCTTACCCATGCTGAAAAACTAAAGAAAATAAGTAGGAAATAAAATAAAGATTAGTGCATCCTTGCACAAATGCAAAGTGATAGCTATAAATAATTGATTATTAAAAGTTATAGCTCAAAAGATGAATGCTTGATTTCAAGAAGATAAACTCAAATGAAATTTAGGCCTTTTGTATCTCTTTAACTTAGAAAATGAATGCTTGATTCAAGAAGTTTAAAGATTTATATAAAAGTTGGATTTGAATGGAGAAAATTATTCAATTATAGTTGGCATTTTTTAAAATCTCACCTGCAAGTAGTCGACTATATAATTAATTATAAAAGTTTAAGAGTTCAAATTTTATAATAATAATCAATTATATAGTTACCACTAGGCCTTTGGACCTTCACAATCAACTATGTAATTGACTACGGTTCAAGAGATTTGCCTCTAAAACCATGTAATTGACTACAAGCAAGGGAATTTTGTTTTTCAAATCAAAACTTGAATTTTCAAAGACATTTTTTAATAAACATCCCTTTTTCAAATCCTACTTAATTTTAACAAGATTTAGGCATAAAAAAACTCATTTTTTAAAACCATTTTCTGACCACAACACTTTAAAATAATCATGTACATAAATATCATGTACATAATTTTACCTAAAGTCCTAAATTAATCTTCAAATATTCTTCAAAAGATCTTCAAGCCAAAATCTTCTAAAAACTTCAACACTCTTCCATGTACATTTCATGAGCCATTTTATAAAAACTTTTCAAATAAATATATAAAATTAAAATATTATTTAACATCATCAAAACTAAAATATTTATAAAGGGTCTAATTTAACAATTTCTTCCTTTTTTATGATGACAAATACATTTTAAGAAGATTAGTCTAAAACATGGTTTCAAGAAAAACAATAAACCCAAGCTCCTTTAAAAACAATGCTCCCCTTTAATTCAAGCAAGTTTTCAATAATTTGAAACAAAACCATTCTAACTTTAACTATTTAGCATAATTCAAACTTAACCAATTCATATAATTTCATATTTTCTCCCTTTTGACATAATAAAAAAAACACAAAATATATCAATGAAAAGCAAAAATATAATCTTAAATCATCAACACACCAAAATGTAATCTAGAAAAGTCATAATATAAATATCATAAACTATAGTCCATAAAATTATTATCTATAATCCATAGCATAAGCATAGATAATCCAACAACAAAAAATCCATAATAGGATATATCATAACAAAAAGTAAATCCTAAAGGGAAATAACTGTAGCTAAAAGGATAATAATCTCTAAATCTCACTCCTTTATGCGATCATTAGTATTGCCATCTTTAGCATTTCCATCTGTAGCATTTTCATCTCCACCTCTAGTTTAAAAATCATGTAAATAAAAAATGGTCCAAAATGACTAAAAAGCACAAAAAAATTCAACAATCATGTATTGATGCATAGGATGCATGGGCTCCATGATAATTTTCTAATGAGACGTTTGCTTTTACTCTAACTAAGAATACTGCTCATTAAGTTGCAAAAACCTTCCATTAAATTGATTAAACTTTTCACCCAACAAACAAACTTTAGTTTGAATGACACCTAACTTTTCCAAAATAGTCATATTTGTAGCACCGACTTGATCACCCTATCCAACTTTCCTCTAAACTCCATCATCTCCCTTGAATATCTTCATTTGATGAAGTAAAAAAGCATCCAAAATAGCCTTCTTGCTAACATTTTGCATGGAAATTTCTTTATCAAATTCCAACCTATAATTCTTAAAAATTTTCATCAAGATCATTCCATATGGTAAGTAATCCTTTGAAGCATGATCAAACATATGATTTAAAACCAAAGCAAGTTAATTAATTTCCTTATCATTCCTTATTGCATATATAAGAAAAATATGCTAATCATTGATATGGGTAAAATTTGACCTCTTAGGAAGTAGAATCTTAATAGTAGTGAAATGGAGAATTTGGTCATCCATAAATAAATTGGTGATTTAAAGATGATTTGAAAATAAGTGGCATTATTGTTTGAATAAAAGAAGTCCTTACGAATATTCTTAGTATACCCTTTAATAGACTAGGAATCATCACAACCATTTTTAATAGTCACAAATAGAATTATATCTTTTCTTAACCCTCTTTTTTAAACATCTAATACTATATAGCTAAAACACCTTCTTCTTTTTTATTTTATATTAGTATTCTTTTATGATATGTCAAGCTATTATGACTTAACATTTTCATTTTCCACCTAAAAAGTCCATCTACTCACATTTTGTTTGAATAGCTTGTAGTCATTAGTAATAAATAATTGCTCCTCAATGCTACAAGCTAATTTCAATCACAGTTTATCTACTCACATTTTGCTTAACAACATGTAGCCATTAGTAATGGGTTGATGCTGCTCATTACAATAAATTAATACTTGTACCACGAATTATATTATGAAAATTCAAAAATTGTGACAATTTTACCATTTGCCATGGGAACAAAAAATTTTAACAAATATCTAAAAAGTTAAAAAATTTATGTCACGGGAAAAATTTACTTATAGTAAAATATCACTTATTCCATAAAAAAAGTTACGGAAACACAATCTCCGTGGTAAAATATCACTTGTACTATGAAAAAACTTTATCCGTAGCAAAATATCACTTGCGCCACAAAACTATGTTACGGAAACACATTTTTCGTGGCAAAGTATCATTTGAGCTATGAAAAAATTTTACTCATAGTAAAGTATCACTTGTGCCATAAATTAAGTTATGAGAACACATTTCCTATGACAAAGTATCACTTGTACTAAAAATTAAGTTATAAGTATGCATTTTTTATGATAAAGTATCATTGATTCTATCATATAAGTCAGAAAAATTTATCTATATCAAATCATTACTTATGCCATGAATTAATTTTATGAATAAAATTATAGTCAAATATATTATTTTTAGTAACTATACATATAAAAATATTATTTATAATAAGTACAACATGCTGCAATAAATATTTATATATTATAGATTATTAACAAATAACTAATTCATCAATTGATTAACTAATTAGCCTCATCAATCAAATAAAAAGTTATAGAACTTAATATTTTTAATTAGCTGATTTATAATATATATGTAAAAAGATAGAACTACCCATAAATTATATAGTTATATACTCTTATTATTTTTCTTAAAATAATTAAAATAGGAATTGAACCTCAAACCTTAAAATATGTAAGAAATAATTTAATTGTTAAGTTCTTAAGTATTTTTATTTATATATGTACCAAATTTAATATTTATTAGAATGTAACTATTTCATAAATAATAAATAATTATTTAAATTTTCATCAATTAAATTTAGATAATAAAATTAATATGCATCAATAAAATAAATATTATAATATATTAAAGATTATATTATATAATCATTCAATGAATTTAAATTCTATACATACTAAAATTAAAAATTAAAAAGATTTATATATACATATATATAATACATACATATATAACAATTTTTTCAATTCATTATTCAGTCTAATTTTTAAAATATCAATTAAACAAATAAATCATTCAAGGTATAAAATATTATAAAAATTTATTTTTTATCACATTACATTATTCTTAAAAAATGTGTTAACAAAGAAGATATATATATATATATATATTATGAAAATACTAAAATTATTATATTATATAAAAATAGTATAATTTATGATATAAGTTATAACAAATTTTATTATAGAAATATGCAATAATAAAATTTACATTCACCACTGTAATATTAATAAAAATTTTATTAAAAAATTAAAAATAATAGTTATGTAAGATCATATATAATTTAATAATAATAAAATTATTATATTAAAAAATTTTAAGCAAATTATATTTAAGGGAGTAATATATATAAAATAGTTTAAATTTTCATTTTCATTCTTTATTACTTCTAATTGTATTAATTTTATTTCTCACATATATTTTGTAATAATTTATTTCCTTCTAAATAATAATTTAATTAATTTATTCTATTTATTTATAATTTTATGGATAGATTAATGACTTGATAAATAAAAGAATAAAAATTAAATATAAATAACATATAAAAGAAGAAATGAATACAAAAAATTTGTCAAGGTTTAAATGATTTTACTTATATTTTTGAATAAAAAATATGTATTATTAATAAAAATTAAAAGTAAATAACTTATAATAACTTTAATTTTAATTTATAATTAAAATTAAAATTTAAATATACATAATAGTTCAAAGTTATGATTTGTATGGATATTTATTTCATATAATTTAACCCTTATTTAAATAATTTTAGAAAATAATAAAAAATTACTTAAAAGATGTAAAAATTTTAATTTTACTTTGTAATAATTCAATTAATAATAATTAATAAAAAATATTAATAAAAGTATAAAATTAAATAATTAATTATTTATGAGAGATAAATTTAATATAAGATATTTGTAAATAATAAATTTGATATAAGCAAAATTAGTAACAAAATAAATAAAAATTTAATTTATAAAAAAATAATTTTTAAAATAAAATCATAAAATATTTTAGTATTAGTATATTTTTATTATATATATTTATGTAATATTTTATTATCATATAATTAATGTCACTTAAGTATAATTTTATTTTTGAAGTCAGTCAGTCAGTCAATTAAAACTTTATATAAAATATATTGTATTATAATATTAAAAAACTTTATATAAAATATATTATACTATAATATTAAAGAAGCAAACTAATGTAATGGTAAAGTATGACATTCCTCAGTTTGGAGATTCAAGTTTGATTCCCGATAACTATAATTTATAATTTTTAGATCGAAAAAGTTTCAACGATTTATCCTAATTAGATATAGATTAAAAGCATTAACAGATTTCAGCAAATGTATAAATAAAATCATAGAATAACACCTGATTAAGTTGGTTAGATAATTGATTTAATTTAGATATATAAAAATTATTTTAGCTAATACATTAGTTTTTATAATGATTTTATTTTATTTTTTTTCATAATTTTATTCGTGACCATATGAGTTACTAGCTACGAATGTGCCTTTCTTGCCATGTTTGTACTTGTGGCTAGAAGATTCTATTAGCCACAAGTGAACCTATGGAAAAAAAATCATTTATGATAAAATCTTTTTTTCTCGTAATAATTTTCTTACCATGCTTACTTATGTTATGAGACCATTCAACTAGTATTTTCATAGTTAAATAACATAGCCATAGAAATTTTAATCTTATGCCATGGTTAAAATCATGGCATAAGTGTTAATTTGTTGTAGTGTCAATGCCACGAGTCAGTTTCAACCAAATATGGTGGTCCAATATATTGGCCTTATTTGATACAAGCCTATTTAGTAAAAAAGACTAGCAGCTACAACAATGTTTCTCCTTTAACAAATAGTATCTATAAAGGTTAGGAAGAATAAAGAAACCATAAACACTCTGAACACCTAATGCCTTTAATATATCTTAGATATTCCTTAGGCATTAAATTTGTCCAAAAATAGATTTATGCTTCTCCTGTCTCAAATTCTCAGCCGAAGAACACAGGCCTTTATTTGGTCAAGGTTGTTTCTTGGATCTTTACATGCTCTTCTCATGAGCTATTTCTTCCACTTGAGTTATTATTTAACATGATTAGGCCTAGATCTTTGTTCACGTGGTGTTGCTTGGATGGATATCATGAATCGCCCATAGAATGACATAATTGGAGATGAATGGATGTTTGGATGGATGTTATTTCTTTCAACAGGTTATTTATTCTAGTTCAGCTACTTTAGGCTTGATTTCGCCTTATCTTTAAATTTCTACATGTTTGCTTTGATTTCTTATTATTGTTCATTTAAGGAATTTTGGTGAGTATATTTTATATTTTGTATTCCATTTTCTCCTCTCTATGTGCTTAGTTGAATGTATGCTTTTCAACTTGTATAATAAAACTTTAGGCAATTATAGAATGGTGTTGAACAAAATTGAAGGAAAAATTGACTTCAGTTGTGTTATTCATTAAGGTTAAGGTGTTGAAGATGATGAAAGGAAGTTTTAAATTTTCAATTAATTTTGTTGGTGCTTCTCCATTGTAGTTGCTTTTATTCTTTTATTTTTAGCATGTTATTATTATATTATATTGTTATATATGATGCCAAAGTTATCTAATTGAATGAATTTTGTTTTTGATATGAATTTCCTTTCCATTATTTTAGTTAAATTCAAAATTTCCTTTTTTTATACCATACGGGTAGTTAGATGGAATGTGAAAGATAAAGAATAAGTGCTTAATGAGTTATGAAAGCCTATTCTTCTATGTTGACAGCTAATTATATCTCAATTGTGTCTATTTATTAGAGTGATACATTACTTCTTAACCATTTTTTAAATATTGATACATATTTGTGGGTGTTCTCAATGTATGAGTGCATAAAAGTAATAATTTGCATATTTTACAATGCCTAAGTACATTTTGATTTGATGGCTATTAACTCAAACTCAACTCCTAAAGCCTAATAGTAACATACTTGTAAATTGACTACAGAAGTCTTCTTTATGGGTTTAGTTTCAATTTACTTTTTGGCTCTCTAATTTCTAAACCTCTAT
The DNA here is from genome assembly GCA_020226215.1 of Sindora glabra. NCBI lineage: Eukaryota > Viridiplantae > Streptophyta > Magnoliopsida > Fabales > Fabaceae > Sindora > Sindora glabra. The sequence continues at coordinate 72,771,264 of CM035231.1, read as the reverse complement.
ATCTCTTCTGGCTAGGTTTCTACGACTCAAGCAATGAGTTTTTTAAGTTTAATGGTATGCGGTTTTCACTTTGTGCTTTCCAATTTTTTATTCTTCTAATGCTTCTGTGGTCATGCATACACATTTAGGTTTTTGCTATTTTGTAAGCTTAGTTTCTAGATTTTCCTTTTGTGTTCAACTTCTATTTCTAAGTTTCTTTTCCACTTCTATGATTTTCTTCATATTTGAATGTTGTAAATAATGAATGTAGTGGTTAAGGTTTAATATAATGCTTTATTGTCCATACATTTCCTTTTTTATTTTATTTCATACTTCTATTGAGTATATGTAGATATTGTTAATGCTGAATGTGTTGCTTTGGATTTATCTTCATATATTTTCATTTTATAGTTCTTTAAATGTGCTAAGCAATGAAAATTATTGAACATCTATATCCATCCATGTTTGGATGCATTTTCCTTTTTTATGTAAAATGGATCCTTAATTGGTGAATATATAGTATTTGATTTGATGATCTTGGATGTAAGGTTGGTTAGAATCAATTACAATTGTCTAATTTGCTTTAGGCCTTGAAAATTTTTGGTAGATTGAACATATGAACTATAAAGTACCATAAGGTTAAAAGTAATAAAATATCTAACTCTTTAAAGATATTAAATAGGTTGGTTTTCATACAAACTCTCATATTACTCACATTTGTCTTAATTGTATGAAGCTTTTAAAAAAGATAATAATGTTTACAAGAAAAATAGGCAATATGTACTTTCTATTTGAACTTATAATGTGTTAGTCTTTTTTAGTCTTTTTTTTCTTTAATATTCAATTGCTAACATGATGGATTTAGAAGAAACTATAAGTTTGAAGAAATATATTTAATTTTTTTTTATTCCTTTGTGATTTAGGAGTGAAATTTGCTTACTATAATTCTCTAACACGAGTCATACTCAACAGTTAGTTTGATACCTATCATATGCAGGTAGATGAATTATAGCTATGATAAAACTTGACATTTTTAAATTTGATAACTTCATTAGTGAGATACTATTTGACTTTATAATTATGCCCCCTTAATTTTTGTTATTCTTCTTTATTTCAATTATGCTTTTGTGCTTGGAAATATTATTAGCAGCTATTCTATTACTGAGTTTAAGTACATATAGACAATCCTATCCTTTTGTTTAAGGATAAGCTGTACAAAAAATATATCCACTTATATATACACTTTTAGTCACAAAATCCTTTTTTGACTAAATATTTGCTTTAATGGTAGTTTGAAGAGACATAATTTTTAACTTATATGTTGTTAAGGGATGATAAATTTTGTTAACTTTAACCTTTAACATTGTTTTTTCACAACCTGCTAAGTTTAATAAATCACAACCTATTTCTAGTTGAGAATAAAGACATTTATGCATCTAAAGTATACATATAAGAAAGACTAAAATGTTGGTTGGTATAAAAAATACCTTATGCTCTCACATTAATTTCAACTCTAGCACCAATATTGTTTCATTATCTTGGAAAAGGTAGATGCATTAATGATCAATAACTAAAATGAATGTTCACCAAAAAATTTTGCTACGATATATATTGCTAACTTTAATTTATATATATATATATATATATATATATATATATATATATATATATATATATATTAGTTTATTGTCATAAGATAATTCAATTGAGTGACTTTCCCTTTTGATTAGTATATTATCTTATTTTACAATCTAATTTTGAGTTATCATTTCTCATAACATGTTAAGGAACTTTCCCACTTGACATATATGTCACTTAAATTGCAAAGCATTGTTATCAATGTTATCTTTTGCATTGTTTTCCTAAATAAACCATTGTTCTCAATATGACTATTTTAATAGTAAATGTCAAATGGGTATAATATGACCAACGCAAATGTCAAGCATAGAGGTTAGGATCCATACCTCACCTAAGTGAAAGAGATACAATTCAATGAACTCCATCTAATTTTGAGAGCCTTTCTAGGAAAATAACCTACTAGCATGGATAGTGAGAAAATGTAGTAATTACAACTATAAAGTTGATGATAGGTTCTTTATGTTAAAAGGTTTGAAACTGTTAATAGAAGTATGATATAATACCTACCATGAAACAGAGTAAAACAGCTATTCCTACTTGGAAAGGATTATGCAATTAAGTGCTTGACTTACTTAAAGATAATGTTTTGTTTGGTATTACATGACGCACATAAATTGTGATTTTGAAAATGATGATTTTGAGCAAAATCTATGCTTTAAGGGATTTCTCACTCACTATTATGCTTATATTTGGTTTAAACATTGCTCTAAAATTTATTAAGATTAGGTTCTTGCCATCTATTTATTTTCAAAGTTATACTATTTTGACAAGTACCTAGCATTTCATGCATAAAAGTAAAATAAGTATGCCATGACTATAATGAATTACAACAAAAAAAATTATGAAAATAATTCGAACTATTTGCACCCGAGCGAAGAACAATATAGAAATGCCCTATTAATAAGAAGATTGAAAAGAGTGGAAAAACTACAAGGTCATAGTGCCTTACATGGCGGTGAAATGCTAATTTTAATGATTGAACTTTTCATTTTATGAAAATATCTTCTATTATTCTATAATTAATCAATCTATTTCTCATTATTAACTACCTTCCTCTAAGTTTTGTGTAGAGGAACTCCTTCCTAGTTAACACTATCAATACTGGTCATGTTAATATATATATATATATATATATATATATATATATATATATATATTAGCCCAATCCTTACTTATGATGATAGACTCAATTTGGGTGAATTTAATAGTACAATGGTTGTATTAGATAAAAAAAAAGACCCCAACTAGTGCTATGAAGAGTTCAATGGCCATAAGTTGTAATGGAGAAATCACAAGAGGTTATGTCCTTATTGATATTTCAAATTGCATAATCAATTTAGACGCTAAATTTTATAAAGTAAGTTTCTTTTAAAACAACCATTAACTTTTACTATAGTAGTTCAAACTTTTTTTTTACTATTTTAGCTATCACATATTATTAGAAATCTTAACTATAAGTCATTTATTTTAGGCCAAAATAATAAGAGAAGAAAGATACCTCACTATTCTAGCAACCAAAATGAGAGAAATACTTTAGTTGGAGATTATACAATTAACAAACCTTTATTTCAAACTAATGAGAATTCACTTAGACAATTAAGGTTTGGAAAATTTACCCTCACTAGTGCTAAAACAAATTTTACAAGTGCCCTTCAAATGGTTGACAATACTAATGATGAAGTCATCATAGAAAATGATGATGATAGTAGTGAAGAAATAATGATACTAGAAGATGTCACCATTGGTATGTTTTTTGAAATTTATTTCTACTTTATGTATATATGGTTTATTTAATTTACAAATTTAGATGTGTATTTGTTCAGCCCTTTAAAGTAGTTAAATAAACATGACTCACATTAAAGAACTACATTCGTAATTTACTTCTGATTTATGAAATCATTGATATTAGATCATCATTTCAAGTCAGTCAAATTTGTTGTCTATTCCTACATGTTTATGAACTTCAATTGTGTGTAACAACCATTTTTTAAAGTAATTTTCATTTCATTTTGGTATGTTGATAGAATTTGAACATCTAATATATTTGAAATGGCTAATTAATGATAGTGAATCATCTGTAGCAAAACACTTTAGACAAAATATCTGAACTTACAATGTAATATTTACTTTCATTTCAATGAGTGGCAAAATTAATAGAAGTGTGAATAATGGTACTGGCCCTTATATCTTTTGGTTGAATAGAGAAAATATCCACCTTATTGGTAACTTACTTCCTGTGAAAGGTTAAAGGCCTCAATTCTTTTAATTTTACTTTTATGACACTAAAAATGAAGTTAACAATAGAGTTCATGCAATGAGGTATAAATAATTCTTGATTATCATAATTTATATTTTTCCTAATAGAAATGCATTGCTTTAATCTTAATTCTTACACAAAAATGTCTATTCCTTATTCTTTTTACTATTGTACTGGCCTTGCAAAAAAAGATTCATCAAGAAATTGTTATTAATTTGAAACAAATATTTTATGAGCACAACAATTTAACTAAGTCATTTCGTATAGTTAGAGATGCATATGAATTCCAAAATAATTCTAGCTTGAAGTTAAGATTAATTTATAAGTGGAAAAGAGATGGATGTGTCTATAACCTGCTAACTGTTGATGAAATTAGTGACCTTATAGTTGGTGATATTGCTTCTGACGATCCTTAAGACATCATCATCTATGGTTATGATAGTTGTTTATAAAGGATAAATGAATTACATCCTTTATACTTGCCTTTTTATATATCCTATATTATTCTCATATGGCAATGATGGGTTTCATGATGGCATTGACTATGCTAATATATTATTTGAAACAACTAGAATGAATTATACTATAACAATTCAAGAATACATGGTATATCATACTCAAATCAAATTTAGTAAAGCACCATTACTCACAAGTTCTAAAAGACTTTTCTAGTAATTGATTATTAATGGTTACACAATGATTAAAGTAAAAAGGATAAATTACATTCGAAATCATCAAAAAAATTCATGGGCCATAATGTATAAAGGATTATTTGAAATTTTACTTAGAGGAAAGATGGATAGAACGTACATAAGCAATTATATCATCTTGCCAACTAGTTTTATTAGAAATGTAATGTATATAATATAAAACTATCCCAAGTGGCTCGAACTTAAAAGATACCTACGTTAGCTTCCCTTAAACTAGAAGATCAAAGCATTATTATTTCTCATGTCTTCTATTTCAAACTAAAGTAATTTATAAAGACATTAAGGATTAGAAAATTCTTTAAAGCTATAAAAGCTAGTATTCAAACTAACTTCCTCTTACTTATGTGTTATTTTTTACAATAGAAAATCATGTATCTTTATGATAAATTTAGCTAAAACTCATTTGCAATTATTTATTATAATTTTCTATATTGTTGAATTCCAAAAAAGAGGCATACCATGAACATATTATATTGTTTCTTTTTCCCTACTATTAGTTATTAACCCTATCTGAAATAAACCAAGTTATATCTATAAAGATCCTTGATAAGGAAGTTGAACTAGAATTGTATAGTGTTATATCAAATTTTATGATTTATGAACCTTGTGAGGTTGCCAATATGCATTCTCTATGCATGAACAATGGTAAGTGCACTAAGTACTTCTCGAAAAACTTCTAAGACAACCATTGTAATGAAAGATGGTCTCCAATGTATAGAAAAAGAGATGATAAAAGGACTATTTAAAGAAATAAGTTATTTTTATATAATCGATATGTCATTCCATATAATTTAAAGCTCCCAATGATATTTCAATTACATATAGATATGGAATGATGCAATAAAGGATTGTCTGTCAAGTATTAATTCAAGTACATTAATAAGGGTAATGATCGAGTTTCTACAGTAATTTATAATTGTAATCAAGATCATAGAAATAGGCACGAGCTTAATGAAATTAAGTTATACTATGATTATTGTTATATTTCACCATGTAAGGCTACTTGGAAAATATATAGCTTTGTGATTCAAAATTATGAGTATCTACCAATTAAGAAATTGACTTTTCAACTTCTTGGTGAAAATTTTGTTACGTATCAAGATAGTGAATCTTTAAATGAAGTCATGCAAAGAGAATCCATCAGAGAAATAATGTTTCTTGTATAAAAATATCTAAAAGCAAGAAAATTGACATATGTTGAGTTTTCAAAACATTTTATCTTTAAGTTAAAGGATCAAGAATCGTATAAAAGAAAATAAGGATTTGTAATTAGAAGACTTCCACATATTCCACCAAGTAATGGCAAACTTTATTATCTAAGGATATTGTTGACTAGAGTTCCCAGTCCATAAGAAATGTAAGACATACTTAGATATATTGGGGTTGATCATTCTAAGTTTCAAAACGTGTGTTACGCAAGGAGATTGTTAGATGATGACAAAGAATTCATCAGTGTAATTAAAGAATTTAATCTTTCAAGTAGTGGCTAGAAGTTAAGATTTCTCTTTGTAATAATGTTCTATCAAATAACATCTTTGAACCAAAATTTGTATGGCAAGAGAAACAGTTAATCCTTTCAAAAGACATACTATATAGGCAACGAAAATCCATGAATTGTGAAGGTGTGTTTTCATGATTTCACTAACTTATCTACCTATATTATTGCATATTTTGTCATTCAATTAGTAATAACATATATCAATTACTAGATATTGCATACTATGTTACTATTTATATTTCTTGGCAATCTTGGATATGCCATTTATGCATCAAAATATTAACAAAAAAAAACTAACTTTATCATGGAGGAACTATATTTGTGATCAGAGAAAATTGCCAAACACACTTGCTTTTAGTTTAAAAATGTAAAGTAAAATTATGGCTAATCACTATTTCATTTAATATAAAACCAAATGAAGATACTACAAAATTGAAAACCATTAAATTAGTGTCAAACAAGTCTAATTTCACAATAAGCTTAGGCTCTTCTCCATTTAAATTTCTATAACATAAATTTTTTTTCAATATAATAGCACATAATTAACATTAAATGAACTCGCTCATGCATATTTTTCATGAGCTTTTCTATCTTATGTAATATGAAATAAAATTTCTTTGTAGTCAATTTTGGGAATACTAACTAACAGTATTAATGGAAGGTTTAAATGCATGCTTTAAAATATATCATCTCATCATCCTATCAAAAGAATGATATGTGGTACTAACTTATTAAACTAAAACAATTATAATTTATACAAGTCAATTAGACATAATAAATGATGATTTAGACACATTTATAAAACACAAATGACATTTTTTACCATTATGGCAAAGGACGTATAATGATTTCAATTGTAAATGTAAAATAAACAACATATATCATTATGGACTTATGTAAGATGTTTCTTTGCAAGTAGTTTATTTAACTTAGTTAATAAATAAATCATTACATGTAATTGAACAAAATAAATGACATTATTGTCAACATTTTTTACCTTTTATTTTGTTGTACACTTATGTTGTCATATGCATTATATCTTATGTAATTCCATTTTTGTCTATGTTTCAATTCTTTATGCAACAACCTAAAGTTGCCTACTTTAATGTAAAGCATGCTAAATTGTATATAATGTCTGTTATCTAATTTTTCATGAACTTGAATTTGATTTCAAATCTTGAACTTGATGATTAACAAAAGAAAAATTACACTTTTCTACTTATTAAGAAAATACTATAAGTAAATGGAAGAAGCTTGAAGAATTTTACTAGTATGCCTATGCCTTAAAAGGATTACACAAGCCACTTAAGTAATAGTTTGATAGTAGAACAATTGAATTTTGATCATGTCTAATTAATTGAAGAAGTTGCTACGTCATTGAGTTTTATTACTTCTAATCAAAAGCAAATCTTTAACATAATTATGAATTTAGTAACAAAAAATAAGTCATCTATCTACTTTGGATAGCTTTAACATTTGCATTGTGTTCAAAAAGAGAAATTATTTTGATAGTTATATCAAGTGGTATAGCATCAATGTTACTTCTAGGTAGAAGAACTACCCACTCACAATTTAAAATTCCATTATTTATTTCTAAAGATTCAACCTATAACATCTTACAAAGCACTAACAAATCTGATTCAATTAGAAGAAGCAAGCTAATTTTATGGGGTGAAGATCCAATGATGCATAAGTTTTACTTTAAAGCATTGGACAAGACTTTGAGGGATATGTTTTGATTTAATATTATTTGGAGAAAAATGTATTATGTTTGGGAGTGACTTCCACCAAATCCTTCCTATTGTGCTAAGAGGAAGTAGATTAACAATGTTCATGCATAACTGATCTCTTCTTATCTATAATGTCATTGTAACATTCTTGTCTTGAGAAAGAATATGAGGGTTTAATCCACTTTTAACCTTTAGCAACAAGAAGAACTTAAAAAAATTGTTAAGTGGATTCTCAAAATTAGAAATGTTGGACTAGAAGAACCAAACAATGGAAAAGCTAACATTTAAATTCTATAAGATCTTTTGATCATGCAATTTGACAATCTAATTGAAGTAATTATGAAAACCACTTACCTGTAACATTACAACAAGTAGAATACCTGAAGGATCATGCCATCCTTATATCAAAATTGAATATTGTTGATTTGGTTGACATATATGTATTTTCCTTGACTCTAGAGGGAAGTATTGAATATTGTAACTCAAATTCAATTTGCAAATTTGAACAAAATAGCTTATCAAGTTAAGAAATGCATACCATAGAAATACTTGATAACATTACAACTTTTGATTTGCCAAACTATAGATTAGTATTGAAAGTAGGAGAATCAATCATGCTTCTCTGGAATACATACCAATCAGTTACTTTGTGTAATGGAACAAGACTCATCATAACACACTTGGAATTTATATTGTTGAAGCTAATGTTATCATAATAATAGCCTAGTAAAAAAAGTTTTTATCCTTGGCATGAATATGACTTCGTTAGATGTTTACCTTTCTTTTAGCATTCAAAGAAGGTAATTCCTTTAGTAGTATCATATTGCATGACAATCAATGAAAGCTAAGGGCAATCATTGTCTAATATTGGAATTTATCTTCCAAAAGATGTCTTTAGTCATTGATAACTTTATGTTACAGTATCATGAGTCAAAAGTAAGGCTAGCCTTAAATTTCTCATCCATAACAAAAGAAATAAACCATCTAGCTTCACCCCTAATATTATATATAAAGAAGTATTCCAAAATCTAAGTCATTGTAACTACAAAAGTCCAAGTGTTTAACCTATGTGCTAAATAATTCTTATACATACTACAAAAGTCCTTTTGTGATCTTTGACTATGAAATCAAGTTCACATTTCTATTAAATAGCTTTAATCTTTTATATGCGACCTTAAGCATCATCTTTGTGAGAAATTGAATGATAATTTTAATTTATGTCTTATTATTGATTATTCAAATTATATATTTGAGTGAATTTTATAAATATAGGATTAGAATACAGGTTGCTTCAAATGACAAGAAATGTTAACTCTATATATAAATTATACTCAAATGTTCAAACATTTAAGATTCAAGTAAAGGTATTTCACTTATAAGTTAGTGAGAGGAACAACAATGAGAATCATCGCAGTGTGAAGATGCTACTTATAAATACAAATATAAGAAAGCTTATATTCCTATAATTTGTAATTACACTAATTGAATGACAACCACTTAAAATAATAATTTATGCTTGCAAGAAGATAAAATCCAAGTAATAGCATTTGGGAAGCTATTATTAAACAAATAGAGAGCAAAATTAATTGAAAGGAAGTGCTATACGATACATAACTTCCAAGTTATGCAAAGCACTGTTAACTATCATGCTATTACATATTAGTATAAAATTAATTTTCACAACAACGCTTCAATCCAAATACTAAAAGTCAACCTATCATATTATTACTATAACTTTATACCTTTGATAACATTCTTACAAGAACCATACTTATAAAGTTACTCATTGGTAATATAAAAAATTACTTTCTTTTGATACAATTTTTACATGTTAAGGCTAAAATTAGTTTTTTTCTATGCAAATATGATTGGAGAGTTAAAGACTTAAGACAATGGCAGTAGAAAGAAAAACATCCACATCAAAGATCAAAAGTAAGTCAAATTCTAAATTGGTAAGAACTTGTTCTTCAATTCTTAAAATACAGGTATTGCAAAGTATAAATTAACATCCATACTTATGGATTGTAGCAAAACTAGCTTAACCTATACATTATGGGGTGATCTAGTTGATTATGCTGATAACTATATCAAGGAGTTAACTGAGACCTCCATAATTATTGTGTTTCATCTAGCTAGGATCATACCCAAACCATCAAGTTCTTCCTTTGGCTACAGAAGTTACTTAATGCCATTATTATTAAGCTATACAAAAGAATTAATTTTGTTCTCTCCTTTAATTTAGAAGTGAAGTCTTTAACAAACTCATAGATTACTTCAAAGATAATATTCAATCTAAATATTGCATAATGTGTGGATTTTAGAAAACAGTACAAGACCATTTTTGTACTAAAAATTATGGATTTTTAAATTCATGCTTAACAAGTCTTAATATCAAATTAACCACTAACTTATGTTTTAAGCTTTATTTTAGCTTGGAATTGATATCAAATTCTAATTCACAAAGATTTGCAGAGATTTAAACTCAGTCGATTAAGATAAATAGTGAGGATTAGGCCAATTCAATGACTAAGATGATAATTCTAGAAATAAAAGAGGCAAAACAAGTGTAGTTCAATATATTTTTCAATGATAATTCTATAAATAAAAGAGGTAAAACAAGTGTAGTTCAACCTATTTCTCAACGGTTTAGTAAATTAATTGCAAGTAATTACTCAAAAACTCTCTATCATTATTAGATTTCAAATGCAACAACTGTTGCAACTATAAAGACAATTCTTACTAGATTCAAATGGTTTTACCATGGCTGTAACTCTTGTGTGAGAAAAGTGAAGTGCATTGATGATGGAATTATTTGCTATACTTACAACAAGAAACCAAAGTCAATAATTTCAAAGTAAGATAAAGACATTTTATCAAGTTAACTACTATATGATTTTTATATTATTGCATAACTGCTAATTGTCTTGACTTAGTAAATACAAGGTTCATATCTACGTAATTGATAATATGGGAAAGACAACATTTATTCTATTTGTACATGAAACTACTAGATTGTTTAAACAATTAGCTGAATATCTTTATGAGTGCCAAGTTAGAGTAAGGAACTTACATCTTAATTTCCTTACTATTTCTCTTCCATATGAAAAATTATACTAAAATAAATATAACTTTTTTTAACTTGATATTTTATTTTTTATATAAGAAGAAGATGAGGATGATTTTCCTATTGAATTCAATTTATTGAAAGATAGAACTTTTCTCTTCAAAGTAGAAATTTCATGGTATAATACTAACAATCCCAAGCCAAATGATGAATTTAACGATTTCATAATGCTTGACCTTACTGAAGAGGAGGAAAATATAAGGAATTTTAAGATTAACTCTGCTTCTATTAGGTCAATTCAATATATCACCTAATAAATTTATTTAATTTCAATTACAAACTCCATAAGTTACTTTCTAAATATACCAATGACACTTTTTTCATGCATTAAAAATAAATGTCTTTTATGTGATCTCATTTTCAACCTACTCAACTTAACTTTCTTAAAAGAAAATGGACACTTATTCTCCTAAAATCCTTCTAATTTATTTGAAATAACTATCTAAAATTACAACATTGGATTGAAATAACAATACAAAAAGAATTTTTCTTTAAAGAAATCCTAAAATCCAAGTCCACAAATTTACTACTACTTAAATGTTTTTCTAGTATCTTACAAGGATAGAAAGTATAAATAAGAAAAAGTTATTTACTAGCACACATAAAATGGCATAAACATTTTGTTCAGCCTCTATCGAAATTGATGCATGACTATAGAAACATACATTGCCAATATCGTAGTGTCTTTGACCAATAGGCATAGATAGGTCATCATATATAGCTACAAATCAAGTTTTTTTAAACCACAATATGAACAAGCCATTTTGTTATTAATTTGCTTCATAAAAAAAGTGATGATAAATTGCTTCCTTTGTTTACAATTTAATATATTGCATTATTAAAGCAAATGCTTTTGAAAATAGCCACTAACACCTATAACAAAATCTCATCCTCATCAATAATGATTTCGAAGAAAAACAAGATGAAATTAACTAATAGGATGAAATTAAGTCCTATTACATCTAGTTCAGCATGCATTTGTTTTAAATAAGGAATGTTCACTCCACTCCCTTTAAGAGAGTAAACCATCAAGTTGCTACACTTCCTAATAACACACCAAAGGCTTTCTTTAATAATGACATCCTAACCATAATGGCCAATTAATGAATTTAGCGTTGGAAGTAACTAACACAGTCATTAACATTGGCATTGCTAGATTTGCCAATATTTGAACAATTTGCTATCATACATATTATATAAATTATTCAAGAAACATGGCTATTTGGCAATCCTTGGTATAATTATTATAAATAAATTTTATAAATCATTATAGCAAAAAAATTGATCTATAAACTTTGGGATTAACCTTCACTTTCTAACTTTGAATTTGAGATAAATGAGAATGGCTACATTTACAAGTTGTTGTTTGAATTTGAGTTGTAATAAATGTTTTCAATGCCATAAACTTGATAAGAATCGTAATAAGAACAGTAATTTAAGCTTTACACTTGAAATGAATTTAATTGATAAATTCTTTGTATTAAGTATACTCAACTCATTTTTCTTTTTAATTTTTCTTGCACTTTCTAGAAACTTAGTAATTTACTATATAAGTTAGGTTATAAGAACAATACTCTTCAAGTTATGAATTTGTATGTTATATACTGAAGTTATGCTTCCTTCTATAACTCTTATTTGCTTATTGTCACTTGAGCACATAAAACTTAGTCACTGATGAGAAAATATTTATTATTTTATTTTCTCCTATTTTATGTCTTTTAGGTGTTACATATGCTTCATTTTAGAAAATAGGCCTTACTTTATAATTTTGGATTGATTTTATAAGTTTTTGAATTTATTCAATAAATGTTGAATTTTGATATTGTTTCTGTTTTTCAGTTATAACTTGAGCTCTGGATGTCGGATTAAAACAAAATTTATATTGATAAAAATCTAAAAGAAATATATACAATTTTTATGTTTTAGTCAAGGCCCAATTCGGACTCCTTCAAGCCTTTACTTGACTAACAAGCTAAAGTCATGTTTTTATCCTAACTGAATTTGTTTCTGTATTTGGGCCATATCTGGAGCTATAGTGGTCCGATTAACCTAAAATTAGTGCCCAAATTCTCAGAAGACATAGGTCTACACTACAACTTTCATGTTTATGGATCTTCCATAATTCATCGATTTTATGGTCAAAATTGGGCTGGAAGTCAAACCTATGGGAATTCCATGATGCAGCTTCTAGAAATTTGATTTAAATAGGTCTGAACTTTTAGAAATTTTGAAAAGCCTTATTATTGCAATGGTAATTCTAATAGACATCTAATCCTAGTCCAATAAAGTTTTAGGAAAATTAGGTTATATAAATAGGCAAAAGAGCTGAAGAGAATAACACAATTGAGAATTAAAAAATAGAAATTTAGCAGCCAACTCCCTTCTTCTTCTTGTTTCTTCTTCATTCTTCATCAATAGAAGCCTAAATTTGTGGTTGACTCAAGGAGTTAAGGCTCTCCTCTTGAGGATTATGAGATTATGATTTGTAATGTTGACCTTTCTTAATTAATTTTTCTCTTTCTCTATTTACTTGTGTTGAAAGTCTTGAGATTCCTTGTGTTGGATGTTGATTTGATATAATTGATATTCACCCTTGTGATTTTTTATTTCTTTACTGTTTTGTTATGAAATTATGGTTGATAAATCATATTTTTATGCATAGGGATAGAGAGTTGAAGGATTAATTTAGATATAATTGATATGCTAAAAGTCTTGAAATTCCTTATATTGGATATTGATTTGATATAATTGATATTCACCTTTATAATTTTTTATTTCTTTGCTATTTTGTTATGAAATTATGGTTGCTAAATCATAATTTTATGCATAGGGACAGAAAGTTGAGGGATTAATTTAGAGATTTCTTATTTAACTTCTCAAATTAACTGAATTCTATTTATAAATTAATTCCAATCTAATGTAGGAATTATAGCGATTGTTTAATTCAACTAATTTTAATTGATCAAATCTTAGGCAATTGTCTAGTGTAGAATTCATAAATTATTGCAAGGATTCTGGATAATTCAAAGTTGAAGAATTAATTAGAAAAAGTTAAATTCTAATTAATTTATGATTAATCCAATTTAGGACTTTCAATTTCCTTGAATTGGCTGTTTAATTCCATTGATTTCTCTTATATTTTATTTCTATTTTACTTCTGTTTTGAGCTTAAATTCGTGCTTATTAATTGTTTAAATTCGTGCAACCAAACCCCCCAATTTTTCATTTTGTATTGCACAATTGCATAAATAGCATACAACATATATTATATATATTGCATTCTATTTCTGCATAACATTTTGTTGCATTGTATTGCATTATAATAATTCTTCACATTTTCACTGCATAAAAGTTTCAATAATTGTGTAGGTTTTGTTAGGAAATCATTAAAAAAAGGTAAAATCAAAGAATCACTAGGGGTACAATTTGGTTATATCACTATTCTACAGTATTTTTTAACAAGTTTTAATACAAATTTGGTGCATTGCGGTGTGCACATCAATCACACATAGATATTTATCTCTAATGAATTTTTCTCTGAATATTCAATCCTTTAAGTTGTATATTTGTAGACATTCAAACTTAGAATAAAAGAATATTAACATAATCTCATTTCCACCTTCCTTAATATATTCATATGACAGTAAATGTCATAGATAAGTAATGATAAGCCTTATTTGCCTTACTTCTAACTAAAATGAAGCTTTTTTTCACATAAGTAGATAATCCTTTCTAAGAGTAGTTACTAAAGTATATTTACTCTATAAAATGACATATAGTCTTGGTTTTTCATTCTATAATTACCTCTATTTTTCTTAACTGATTTCTTGCTATTGGTATTATAACTTTTAACATTTTTCTATTAGTATGTGTTTGATTCATGGTCCATATAAGAATAAATATAAAGAATCTATATTCATATGTATCTGATTCAAAAAACCAAAGCTTTTCTATTACATAGTTTACATTATAGCAAGACATTAATTACATTAACACCAAGGTCTTACTCTTTTCTAGAAAATCAAACAACTCCTTTGCATTACTTTCTTCAACCAATATCAAAATTTCCTAAGTTGCTTGCACATAGCATTATTTGGAAAATATACAACATCAACCAACATCTAATGGAAGAATTTTAAATGATGAATGGTAGGTTATGTCTTAAGATATTGGGAGTATTGCATCTCCTTCACTGAAGACAATAGAGAAAGAGAATGTAATATACATTATAGAATTATTACTTCAACTATATATTCCTAGCCTTAAGTATAACATTCAAAATAACTTATTTTAGAATATACTATCCTTACCTTCAAAGCACATAACCGACCTTAATTTAATTGATGATATTACATTATTTAAAAAAAAAGTTAGAGATGATGAAGTTGATGATAAAACTATCATTGCAAATTTATTTAGCACTTAAATGTCATGCACCAAGTTATACAAATTCATCAAAAAGGAAAATGAATGACATAATTGGAGCTCATTGAAATCTCAATTGCCTTGGAATGATTTCATTATCTTTTGATTGTTGTAATTTTCATTAGGAAACACTATTGAAAAAACTAAATGTATCAATTGACCCACTTGTTTTGCATCACACAGTCTAAATGTGTGTTTTTCATTTGCAGGGCAAAAAGTAAAAAATTTGTATATTAAATTAAATTTTATGACTATAATGCATAGTGATTAATTAGCTTTTATTATACATGGTTTTGTTACAACTTATAATAAGTCAATAGAATGATGTTGTTGGCCACCCTATTAATCTTAAGCATAGCATGTGCTCAAAACTAGTTTGCTTAAAGCAAGAGGAATGAAAGATGCAACAGGAGTAGTAAAGAGAAACAGAAGACAACATTAATGATGTACTTGGACTAAAAAAAAGAATTGAAATTGTAACTGGAAAATAAGAATGAAAAAATAAAATGAATCCGGGTTCGCTGCAATGATCCGCCATTGGAATATACTCGGACCGTACGGAAACTCGGAGACCGATCTCCCTTGCTTCGGGTCTTGAACCTCTATAGCACATCTTTCCGAAGCTCCCGAAACACCCTCGCGATTCATTCAAATTTCTTCTTCCTACCCTTCCGGAACTCCCATGGCTTGAAAAGATGGAATCGATTCAAACCCTTCCTCTAGCATCTGACCTCTCTCCCTCAGCAATCTCTTTTCTCAATGACAAACTTTGGACCGAAGGTGGTGTCGCCGAAGCTTCAACTTTGGTTTCCGAGCTTCAAACTCAGTGCTTCGATTTAGATCAAGCTTTAATCGAATTGAATCGGAGGTTCGGAGCGGGTCTCGTAGCTTACGCTTCGTTCTCTGCCCAAATCCATGGCCTCTTCTCTAATGTCAATGCCAAATTGGATGGTCTCAGATCTTCCACGAGCTCTTTTAGTACTATATCGGGTTCGATTAGCTTGTCATCTGATACATTTTCGTTTCTATATTGATCTTATGGTTTTGGAATTTGACAATTTGTTGATATTGAATGAAGATGGAGGACGAGAGGGGACCGATGACAAGGCTGAGAAGATTTTCGGAGGGGAACTTCCGGCATTGGCAAAAGAAGTGGCTAGGTTGGACACAGTTCGTGTCTATGCAGGTTAGCTTCCTTCAACTAGTTTGTTATTATTCAAATAGAAATAAATGAATGTTGTGGAACTTGGAAGACAACATTGTAATGGAAATGGTTGCATAAAAATTTAAGATTTTTCTGAGATACATAAAGATTTTAGCTTTTTACTTAGTTATCAATATTCCTTTTCTTCGATGAATGATGAATTATGTAGTATAGTGTGTAATTTATACAAGTGCCTGTGAATAGTGCGCTATGCGATTTTAGCTTTATGTTCTGTTGATTAATGGGAAGGATGGTTCTAATGTTTATTAAGGGAAAGGTTTCCAGGAATTTGATGGTAGGCATTTGATTAGGACTTGATCTAGAGTAGTAAAATTGTGTTGACGCAATCAACTGTTCAGTTCAGTTTTGTATGGAATCTGGACTATATGGAATCTGGACTATGTTATGCCAGAAAGAGAGCTGAGGCAGGGGATTTGTAGCATATGGTTTGTCACGTGGCTTATGCGGGGTATGCTTTCCCTATATGAGAAATGATGACATAGAGAACCAGGGTTCTGAAAACTTCTTGTCTATATGTCCTTATAGAAAGATGATAATTTTTTGGCATATACACTGGTACATTCAAAACAAAATTATTTATCCAGTTGGTCACAGCATGAACATGGCAAATCATAAAAGCAGAAAAGGATGGCTGGATTGCCTAGAATATTTAATTGGTTTTATTTTTTTGCTAAAGGCCTTTTCAAAGATCCTTTTGGAATGGCAGTGACCTTGTCATGGAGGTCCTGACTCGTGTTATCACTGGTGGCTCTCACAAGCGCTATCTTTATAAGTTGGGATAATCCTTTGTGATTTGGAATTTGCTTTCTTCCTAACCTTAAAAGTTAGTCTTGAACATGGTAATAGTTTTTTTAATTAATTTGATCACAAAAAAATAAGAATGATGAGGTATGGACTTCTTTTTAGTTTACTTACTCCTCTCATTTAGTGGGTTGTGTTCTTGTCACAAATGTTTAGCTCTCTGATGTATGCTGCCGTTGGTTTAATTTCTTTCATATTTAATTTTATCAAGCTTGCTAGTTTCTCAGACATCCTTCTATTTCTTTCAGAGACAGCACTGAAACTTGATACCATGGTTGGTGATATTGAAGATGCTGTATGCTATACCGTGAACAAAAACCTAAGGAAGAGTTCGTCTGCACAGAACTCAGAAGTGAGCAACTTTTTATAATCAGAACTTGATAATGTTGTAATTGATACCATCATTATAATCCTCAATGTATCCTGGATTGTTGTAGGAAATGCGTTTGCTTGCCATTAAAACGCTTAAAATGACAGAAGAAATGTTGACTTCAATTACAAGGACACGCCCTCAATGGAAGCATCTTGTATCAGCAGTA
Organism: Sindora glabra; assembly: GCA_020226215.1. Classification (NCBI taxonomy): domain Eukaryota; kingdom Viridiplantae; phylum Streptophyta; class Magnoliopsida; order Fabales; family Fabaceae; genus Sindora; species Sindora glabra. The sequence goes on along the minus strand of CM035231.1, from coordinate 72,753,338 downwards.
GATCATAGAGTTGATCGAGCTCTAGCCATTTTAAGACCCCAAGCAATTGCTGATTATCGGGCCCTTCTTACTTCCCTTGGATGGCCCCCACCACTTTCTGCTTTGACTACCTCTTATACAGATGCTAGAAATGCAAATCAAGTCTTGAATCCTCTGTTGAGTATGCAAGCAGATCTCAAACTCAAGTACTCTGAAAATTTTTTTGCCTTGTGCAACCTACAGGAATTACAAAGACAAAGGAAAGCTAGGCAACTCAAGGGTCATGATCGGGAAGTTGCTCTGCACCAACCACTTTGGGCCATTGAAGAGCTTGTGAATCCCATATCAGTGGCATCCCAACGACATTTCTCAAAATGGATTGATAAGCCGGAATTTATTTTTACTCTTGTGTTTAAGATTACAAGAGATTTTGTTGATTCTATGGATGAATTATTGCAGCCACTGGTTGATGAAGCAAAGCTAGTTGGTTATAGTTGCAGAGAAGAATGGATTTCAGCAATGATAACTGCCTTATCAACATACTTGGCAAAAGAAATTTTCCCTGTTTATATTAGTCAGCTAGAAGAGGAGAGTGTTACAGGTATTCAATCACCTGCAAGAATATCATGGCTTCATCTTGTTGACTTGATGATATCTTTTGACAAAAGGATAAAGTCTCTGGTAGAGAATTCTGGAATGTTGCTTTCCTTCGAGGATGAATGGATCCTGCAGAGAATTTCCTGTTTATCTGTTTTTTGTGATCGACCAGACTGGCTTGATCTATGGGCTGGAATAGAGCTCAGTGATGCCCTGGAAAAGTTGAAACCTGAGATAGATGATGAGAAAAATTGGAGAAAAAAAGTTGAAGGAGTAGTCCTTTCTTCCTGCCCTGATGACCACAAGTCTCCTCTTGTTTCCGGTGCCTTTCATCGGCTTCTAACAACTGTAATTGATCGTTGTCAATCACTGCCTACTACTACTTTGAGGTCAAGGTTTCTTAAATTGGTAGGCGTACCTGTTACAAGAAATTTTTTTGAGTGTATACTTCTCCGCTGCCAAGAGGCTGAAGGATTAACTGCCTTAGCTGATGACGATGCCTTGATTAAAGTCGCAAATTCTATCAATGCAGCCCATTACTTTGGATCTGTTTTAAAGGAATGGTCTGAGGATGTCCTTTTCCTTGAGTTGGGGATGGATCATGATGATAAAGTGGGGTTGTCAATGGATGTGAATAGAGATAGTTTAGGATCATTAGAGAGTCTTGCTAGCGGTATCTTTGATGAGGAGATAAAAAGGTTAGATGAGTTTAGGATAGAGTGGGTCGAAAATATATCTATAGTTATTTTGAGAGGATTTGACACTCGTACTCGAGATTATGTGAAGAACAGGAGACAATGGCAGGAGAAGGGTGAAGAAGGATGGACTGTGTCTAAGACTCTGATTGAAGCCTTAGATTATCTGCAAGGTAAAATGTCAATAGTAGAAGTAAATTTGAATAGCATGGCGTTTGTTGGGCTTTGGAGAAGTTTGGCTGCAGGAATTGATCGATTGATATATAATGGAGTTTTGTTAAGCAATGCCAAATTTCATAATGGTGGTGTTGAAAGGTTTGGCAGGGACTTGGGTGTTTTATTTGGGGTGTTTGGGGCATGGTGTTTGAGGCCAGAAGGTTTCTTTCCCACAGTAAGCGATGGTCTGACGTTGTTGAAGATGGGTGAAAACCAAGTGCAAGAATGTTTGAGAGGGGGGAAAAAATGGTTGAAGGAAAATGGAATCAGGCATTTGAGTGTAACTGATGCAGAGAAGATCGTGAAGAGTAGAGTGTTCATTGGTTGAAGATTTTGGTGTAAAGCCCTTGCATTTAGCTGAATGTTTGGTTCATGCCCTGTAGAGTTGGCTTGAGGACTGGGATTGTATATGAAGATTTAGACGCAGTTTCTTGGTCTACATATCTGTGGACCTGCTGAAATAACTAAATTTATTTTGGAAATTTGCAATAAAACTTCTATTTCATCGGGATATATTCTGTTTTTTGGGCCAAGGGTAGTGTTACATCAAATCTGGAGCAAGATTGCTGTGGACTGCTTTCGAATGTTAATAACACTGTAAATGTATATTAGAGAAGTTCTGTCAATTGATATAATTGTCATTTGTTATAGGCACGTGACATTCGAAGACTTACTTTATTTTTATTTTTTTTTGGCACATACAGTTAGCCTATCTGATGAATGAATGTTCTGTCTTTGGGCTTTGTATTTCATCTTAATGTTCTTTCGAGTTATTTATAATTTCCCAGCAATAGTCTCCATGATTGATATTGAATGTGGGAAATATGTATGCCACTGCTATCCGTCAATTTTGTGCTTGAAGACATGAAATTGTATGGGTTTGTCCTCTGTTTTTCTTGATAAGAAAATGGCAATTAAATAAGGAAGATGGCATTCCCATAATGACAGTAACATGATTTAAGATTTGAATTTATTAGTAGTACAATAAATTTTGGAGAGTTTTCTGAAACATAGTTTACTATCGGAAGAAAAAGTAGCATGATATAGATTTTTATCCCATTACCATAAAAAGTCAAAGTTTGGTTGTCAAAAATTCCGAAAGTTTTAACAAGCATATGCTTTTATTACAAGAACAAATCAGTTATGTTCTTTAGAGACTTAGGCCATCTAAAATACTTTGTTATATGTTGTGAGATTCTGTCGTTTGAAGGGAAAGACAACTTCACAAAGGAAACAATTATAACGAATTTCACGAGGGGTAGTCTTGCCTTGGGGGAGCTGAATTGTACCAACCTGGAAGGAGAAATTTGGAGCAGAAACATGTTTCAACAGTCGGAGCCAAATGCTACGAAAGTGCATGTCTAACACCTATTGCCCTATAGGCTATATAGCTAGCATGTTCCTTTAGTTGTCCTGCTGGTATACGTTAAGTTAAACCCTCTAACTTATTCAGGTCAACATATGGACAAAATAAGAAAGTAAGTTCCTGTAAATATATTACTGGTTTGTTTTATGGGGGGAAAAATGAAGGGTTTTGCAAACATTTACTAAAAATCAGTTTGCTCTGTTCTTTTTTTTTTTCTTTAAACTTTTTTCTCTCCTAAACCGACCATAAAATGATGGAAGAAAATTACTATTCAAAGCTCTGCCCTTAACAGTAATGCTATAATATGTTTGTCCCTTTTCCTCTCTCCAATTGGTATTTGATCTCTAGAGAACTCCATTTCAACAAGGCCTGTTGCGTGTGACCCCTGGAAGAAGAAACTTGCGGTCCCGGATTGACTTTTGTTTAATCCCTAAGCTGATAGGCTACAACAATGCAAATTTCTGCTGGATACAAATTCTTTGTATTGAAGCTGTATCGAACAAGCTTTATTTTTAACTATATGATTTGCCTGCTTAATGATACTGTAAATGAAACACATTCTGGTTCGAGTAACGCAGATGCTAAACTCATTTGATCACCGGCTCAAACTGTCCATTAAATTAAATGGGCCATATTTTCCTTTTAGCTTAGTGTAATATTTAAGTTTCGTTTATTTCATCAAGGAGGATGACAAAAAAATCTCAATTATTTATATATAAATAAAGAAATGATATATTATTCAATAATTTGTGATTAAAAAAATTAATATTTAAAATATAATTGTTGGAAAAAAATAACTTTTTTTTAAAAAAATTGTCTACCACCAAATTTCTTTTATAACATGAAAGGTCCTTTTGTTTTGTCAAAAAATATTTTTTATTTGAAAAATTTTATTTGCTTCTATAATGTAAATGAGTGACACGTCAGTAATATATATTGATTAAAAAATTTATGATATCTAATTATATGATAGTTAAAATTAAAAATAACATCTTTTTGACATGAAAAATGATAATCTTCTATTATATTCTTCACATTTAATACTAAATAAATACACTATTTTCTATTTTTTAATATTTTATAATTTTATTTTTACGAAAAATATTTTCAAAGAAAATAAACAAACCCTAACATATAGAATAATTATCTTAATATTTTTTAATTATATTTCTGCAAAAAATATTTCTACCAAAAACAAACATGGTCTTAATTGAAAATCTTTGTGGCAACCTGATATTTGATGTTTTGAGATCGGTCTCTGATTCGAATAACAGTGCATTATGGAGTGTATCGCCGAAAGAAGGAGGTGAATCCCCCTTGGGCCGTGTCTCAAAGTAGAACAAAACAGTAGCAACGACCCCGTATGAAATCTTGTTAGGGGTGTCCACATCAGAAGCAATAGCACGGCACATCTTGCTGCTTGTCCAATCTTGATATGCCACGTGGGCATGGGCGCTGTCTGCAAGAATTGACCGCGAAGTTAGGGGCCAAATTAAGGGTTCGGTAAATAAAGCCAAAGCTGCAATAATGGGCTGTCCCACTCATTTCCTCCGCCCCCTCTCACCATTCTGGCCGTTGCCTTCCCACTGTGGATGGTGCGTCGTATAAAAACTTTATGCTCATATCAAATATTGGAATTGCTATCTTTGTTATTTATTCGACATTTTGTGGATTGAAACATTGAATAGTAAATAGCAATCACTTTCTTTTTTATTTACTCGATTTTAATTGTTGTATGAGAATATGATTTAATCTAACTTTACCAATTTATTTATTTATTGATCTCATTCAAATTCTGCTATTTATAATATAATATGTGGAACTGAGTAAATCAAAATGAATGTAATCTCTGCCAATCTTTGCCATTAAGATATTATAGCCTGTGGAAGTGATTAGAAAGCTTCAAGTTATAATTTCATGAAATGAGAAACAAAACAACGACGGAATACACGGATGACTGCATGGAGCAGAGATATCACAATTTCCATTTTGTTCTCTACTGAGGTTTTTCCTAAAAATCACCATTTTTTCCCATCTTCGTGTTAGATTGAATCACAACTTAATTATATATTTGGTTAAGGCCAAAGTTAGTCAAATATTGTAAGCTAAAAATGGAAAGGTTATTGACGGTTCAATCAGCCAAAAAAGGCTATTAAATTATTAATCCTTTCAAAAAATTCTACGTTATTTTTGGAGTAATTTTTTTCTTACTCTAAAAGGAGAAAAATAGACACAATTTAAAAGTAAAAGTATGTAGATATCATAGATATGGAATCCCTGCATTTTTATGAGTCACTTTCTCCTAATGGAATAAGTAATTTTCTTGTTTTAGGAGTAAGATAGAGATGGTATTTGATGAACAATTTTTTTTAATTTTTAATTAATTTAAGAGTTTTTAATTATTTAACTAAGTCAATTAGTTAATTTGATTGTTTGACAAATAATTATTTTAATCAATTCATTAACTTTCAAATAATTATTTGAAAAAAGTTAAGAGTAGTAACTTTTTGAAATGATGGATTTATATTTAGTATAAAAAAAGACATTTTTTCTGGTAATTATAAAACTTACATTTCTATCATTCATAAAAAAGAATACTAAATTTTATTTATTTATTTTTTATAGAAGAATCTAATACATATAATAAATTATAATTATTTATTTTTTAAAAAATAAGTATTAATTACATTAAAATATTTACATAATAATAAAAAATTATATGAATATAATCATGTCTTTTCTATCAAATTGTATTAAAAAAGAAGAAAATATATATATTATTTTATAAAGAATAATAGGAAATATATTGAGAAAATTATTAATCTAACATCTTTTGAATTGAAAAACAATATATATTAAGGAAAAAAATAAACAATGGAATGATATTACTTGCAAAAGATATATTTTTATATTTAAATGTATAATTTATCAATATTTTTACTAATAAACATATAGATTTTAAATTTAATATTAAAAATTATTACAAAATAAGTTCTAGTATTTACTGCATCTATCAAAATATTATAGATATTTTTTAACTAAAAGTTATAATTATTCATTTTTCAAAAAAAAATCAATTAAGTATAATAAATTATAATAATATAATTTTTAAAAAAATTAATATAATAAATTATATATTATAGTATAAAATGTTATTAAAATAAAAGAATATTTAGATAAATTATAAAATATATACATATTATTATGTATCATTTTATATACAAATAATTAATAATAAATAATTAATTTGATCAAACATTTTTGTATAAATAGTTAATATTATTAGTTAATTAAATTAGTTATTCACCCGTACTTTCTTTTATTTCTTACTCTTTAGATAGGCTTTAGATTCGGATGGCTCAACCAACAAATATGCCATATCGTTACCAAGAGAAAGAAAATATTTATTAGAGAGCGGGGAGACTAAACCAACGGACAAGACTTCTCTAATATTTGGATGGCCATATTATAGCAATCAGATATATGATATGCTTTCTCAACCTTAACTTTCCCCGGAAAATAAACAAGACAAGAAATCGTTGGGTACCGTGTTTATATCTGCAAGTTAAATCGAGTTTAAAACACAACAAAACAAAATATGACGAGTATCTTTTCACAATTCATGCATCGTAAATAATATAAGCTTCAGGGCATCATATTTATTGGATAATGATTGGCCAAGGCGTAAGGGCTTCCAAAAACACTGTGCGTAGTTGTGGGCCATATATCAAAGAAATCAATAACGAAGGGGGCCCCAATTAAAACAATTCAAATAGTCAATTTTTGTCTGAAATTGCTAGCTTATTGCAACTTCAAACAAACTTGGTGAATATTTTTCTTATCTCTCCCCTCTTTCTTTTGGTGGAATGAACAGGAGTTGAACTGTATTAATATTGTCAGCAAGCTAGTGGACTAATTATCTGACGGGCTCGCCTTCACCTCTATTTAAGCTGTTTCTAGGCCCTCTTGCTTACTACAAATTCTCACATCAGAGAGAGAGAGAGAGGTAGTAGGCACACAGACAGGCCTTACCAGAGTCATGTCAGGCCAAAGAAGCTCCAGAACTTCAAAATTCACAGAGAATGAGATTGACGACCTCGTATCCAGGTTGCTAGCATTGCTACCACAACTTAATCAAAGAAACAACTCAAGGGTATTTACTTTTCTAGAGATTAATATATAGTTTTTCAGTATTTATTATAATTTCTTTACATTTGCTGCGTCATATATGTTGTCAGGGCATATAACCAATAACTTCCTCCTCTTGATATGATTGCATCTAAGGATATTGCTTGAAAGACACCAGAGAACAACTTAAATGTAGTAATACTAGTTTTCAGATCAAACTGCATATTCCACTGTAAAAACGATGTATCCACCCAGACATCCCTCACATGGACATGTCTAATGTGATAATAATTGGATTACACAATGATAATCTAATGATTAAGAAAGAATAGTAGAATATATACTGAAAAATTTTGTGTATTTAACGTGCTCTTTCAAGAACTATTCACTATTGTAGATATCTCTAGTGATTGTTTGAAGCTGACCCTTAAGTTTTTGTACGTATTGGTGCAGGCATCGGTGTCAAAGATCTTGAAAGAAGCTTGCTGTCACATAAAGAGGCTACACAAAGAGGTGGAAGATCTTAGTGTAAGGCTAACAGAACTGATGGATTCTGTGGATATTAGTGACATGGACGAGCAAAGTCTTAGAAGATTTTTGCAACAATAATTCATAATGTCATTTCCATACCTTTTAGGCCCCATCACCTTTATGGCTTTTGCCTTTTTCTTCCTTCTCTCAGCGTTTCCTGTCGTGGCTAACCAAAATACTGTCGGTTTTGCTCCCATCCTTTACTATATATGCGTGAAATGGATGAAGTAGACGCAGCTGTATTCGATGTGGTATTTCTGTTATTTGGTTCGTATGAGAATTAAATATTTGAGCCATTTTGTCTACGTTCAATTGACATGAAAACATTTGCAATTTCAATTTTAGTTCATCACTATTGGCCATCGTTATCTTCACCTAGTTCTTGGCCTACCTTGTATTTAGCAGGTTAATATAGTAATATTCACTTTTCTCTTAGAATTTTATTCAATGTTGAATAATCGACCACTTGAAGAAGTTAGTACGAGGATTTAATGAATGATAAAAATCAATCAGAACTAAGCCGATCAATACAGATTGCCAATAGGTGAACTTGAGGAATCTCGGAAAAAAGCACACAGAGACAAAGTCAGCAAGCCAATGGTCATGCAAGCTGCAGTTAGAATTTTCACATCTGAACTCCACAATCTCTGAAAACAAAACTGTTTTCTACTTGAAACGGAGCCAAGCCACATGGAAAAGCTTTGTATGAACCGCCCAAAGTTGAAGGTTGCCACTAAATCACGCAGCAAACATCGTGCATGCACCAGTCAAAAGAAACTCACTGCCCTATCCGTAATCTTGACTTTTACTCAGCTCGTGTCTCTAAAACTTGATCCAATAAACATAGTCTCACTTTGAAATTTACTATTTACTTAGCTTAATTTGCATTACGCCGCAGATTAATATAGAAAGATGAAATGCTCTAAATATCCCTAGACAACGAATTAATCCCACACAATATCCTAAAACCAGAAACATTTATCTCAATATTTCACCTATCACTTATAATTAACAGGAAAAAAAAATCGGTGCCCCTTTTGATCCAACTTTTTTAATTATTTTTATAGATTAAAAATGTCTAGTGGACTAATTCGTTAAACAACAAGTATAGATTTTCAATCAATTTCGGCTTTTGATAGATGAATTTGGTAGGATTTTTTTTTTAATTAAGTTAGGCCCCTCTAATTACTTTACACTTTAATCATAATATAAAAAAAAAAAAACTTTGCGAATCTTGGTAGCCCATCAACTATAAACTCATGGACAAGATGGAGAAGAAAAAAATCTTTTTATTCATCAATTAATTCATATTTCATTATAATCAATACAGATGCGTTCTTTATTTTGAAATTATATATTATATATTCTTAGTTTATATAAATTTTTATCCTATATGAATAATCTTTACTTACATTTAGTATCAAAACCACTTACAATAAATTCAAAATTAAAATACATATTCTCTTCATGTGATTTGTATTCCTCATTGATTATTATCATTTATTTTTTTTGTTAGATTATTATTATCAAATTGATAAGAAAATTATTATTTATTTTCATTTGATCTACAATTTTTTGTTATTATTTTAGATGACTATATAATTGTAAAATTATAATCTTCTATTATTATCAAATTAATGTGAAATTGATAACAGAATACTATGAATAATATAATATAGTCATAATATCAAATATTATAAATTTTTTTATTTGATTTTGTTGATACACATTGATCTACAAACTGTTTCGTCTTTCATGTGATATCAATCTCTTTTTTCTTGTTTCGTATTTTACTGTTATCAATTTTTGGTCTTTTGCTGTTATCTTATATATATATATATATATATATATATATATATATATATATATATATATATATATATATATATATATATATATATATATGCACTAAATACCATTTGAATTATATTATCAGTTTTGATGCATATAATTTATCTATTAAAATTATGAGTTTAACCTATCAAATTCAGTTACTTTAAGGTGTGATTCTGTTTCATTTTTTTTTCCATTGAAAGCCACTACAGCACTTTTTTTGGGCAAAAAAAAAAAAATGCTGCTCCACTCGTTGACAGCCTGATGTATTATCCATAAGAGAGTGACTTTAGTGCCCTTTTTTGGTCTTGGTTGAATGTCCAATTTCTATATGGCGTGACTCATGCGCCACTACTGGTGTATGTGGTTCATGCCATATTTATTTATTTATTTTATTGTAATAAATATTTATTATATATTTATATTTCTTTTAGTTACTTTAAAATATTTTTCAAAAAAATTTTTGAAAAAAATAATATATTTTTGTTGTACTACCGTATTACACTCTTCTAAAATTACAATCCTAAAATGCACACTCTTTTAGGGGGATTATAAGAAAATTAAAAATATTCATTTTTTTAATTTGTATCAAAGTTGAGATTGTAATATGATGTAATATTCTTTTATAATCAATATTGATATATATTATTTAACATTCCTTTCATATTTTATGATTTTTTAATTTAAATGTCTCAGTTCTTTTAGGAGGTTTATAGTTAAAAAGGATAATTATCATCAAAGTAAAATTTTTTATTTTGATTCATAAGTTTTCGAGTTATTAATAAATATTTATGAGATTAATTTTTAATTATTTCACATAATTACCTCCCTAAAGGGAGTAAATATATGTTGTAATTAAAAATAAGCTTATTAAAATATATTTTTTAATTATTTCATATAATGATCTACCTAAAGAAAGTTATTGTATGACATAATTAAAAATTGATTTATTGAAGTAAAATATTATTTTTAGATTTATTTTATCATTATAAATTTATCTGTATAAAGGGGGTAATTTTATAATAATAATAATAATAATAATAATAATAATAATAATAATAATAATAATAATAATATATTATCCTAATTGACTTCAATTTTAAGAAGATCTTTTATATACCATATTTTTTGCCTAAAGAAGAGAATGTAGTAATATTTCATATACTCCTAAATGTGATTATTGATAAATTTAAAATATCCAGAATTAACATATTACATTTCTAATTATTTTTTCATAATCTCTTTTATAGTGAATAACAACACTACAACTATTGAACTGTTAAATGGTGCAAATTATAAGAGATGGAAGCAAGATATAGAGTTCACTCTTAGTATTATAGATTTTAATTTAACTTTATGTGAGGTAGAACTATCTGTTGGTGTGTGACCTAAGAACCAATCATATAGATAATTGAAATAATACATAATGTATTATATTTTATTTTAGGTAATTTAATTATTATATTTTGTTCTCATAATTTTATTATTATTCTGTGCGATTTATAACTTAATATAATAATTATCCTTGGAATAGTTTCGCTATTCCTAAAATGCCTCTAGTCAAGTATTATTACGAAAATGATAGTAATAATATATTGAGACTAGCATGTATAGTGACTGATGATTACGAATCATGGATATGTGATATCAAGTCAATACATGAGTACATTACTAGTGAACAATGTACTGGACTGACCCATTATGAGAATATTGTATGGATAGATGTGTCACAAGTTATTCTCATATGATCACAAATACACATAAAGATTTGACCTAAAGTCACTACAGTTCCCTACATGAGGAATTACTCACTTTAATATTGTCTTATCTCACCTTTAATTAGGATGACAAGTAGGGCATTGATTGGGTGTGTCATAAATCATGCAGAGGGAAGTAAGTGATGTAGATGGGATTTTGTTACTCTTATATAAAAGAGAAATATCCTTGGGCCCCTTGATTGAGTGAGACTTAGAAATGCATGGCCATGCTCAATTGGATTAATATGTGATATTAATCATTTATTTTAAATCTACTAAGTATCAAGAAATATAAATTGAACATTGATGAGGATGACACATTCCGTGCCTCCAGTTCAATTTGGATATTATTACAAAAGGGATTATAATGTAAAATATTGATCATATATTAGGTGGATGTCGAATCACAGACATTCTTACTACTTAAGTGGCAGTAATGTATTGCTAGATACCGCTCACTTTCTATGGCTCAATAATGAGTCATTGTCAACGTAGTAAGAACCTACAGGGTCACACAAAAGGAGTAGGAATAAGACAATAATTAATTGGACTTTAATTATATTAATATCCAATTAATTGAACTTATTTTCATGCATATATATATATTATTATTAAGAATAATAATGTGTTATTCACGTATAATATATATATAATATTATTTGATATTAGATAAATATATTATGAGATAATATTATTTTGATATTTGATAACTATATGCAATTATCTAATAATTAATAGATAAGTCCTATCTCTCCCCATTATCTCTAGGATAAGGATAAGATGAATTGTTAAGTGTAATTAGGATTTTGGAAGCATTATCCTAGTAAGACTAGGATTGTGGCTTGCTTAAGTTCTATAAAAAGGGGCTTGAGGACAGCACATGAATGACACGCTCATAAGCCTCCTAAAACCCTAAATCACTTAGAAAATATTGAATCCTAATCTTAGAGAGAGAAACGCATCCTAGCAGATTCGTGGAGGGTGAGAGGTCGTTGTTCACTCCGTGTGGATACTGTAGAGACGCTATACCTTCCGGCCGGCGTTTGATTCATCTGCTCTCAAGTTTTGATCAGTAGAAATACAAGTGCCCAGTAGGTAAAACTCTAATCATTGATTTATGCTTTTTGCATGGATCCTAGGTAGAATTCGGATCAAAATTTTGAAATTTCGCTGCATGTAATAATCCGAATTCCTAACACTGTCAACACTTACTCTTAAAAGTACTCAAGAGCAAAAATGATTATTATGCAAAATAAGAGAGATATAATAGGATTAGTCTTATTGTAATTAAGAGATCTATTCCTAAATATCTATTGGATAAATTGGCAAATACAACAAAAAAAAGAGTTTATTAATGGTATAGGGTAAATGTATCAAGTGTTTGATAATACTAAATCTGGATGCCTAATGAAGGAACTGAGGACTATGAAGTGTAACAACACTAGTGGTGTAAGAGAGTTTATTATTAAGATGATTCACCTCTAAACCTAACTGAAAATTTTAAAAATTAATTTGTCTGATACTTTTCTTGTTCCACATGCTTTGAATTCCTTACCTCTGAAATTTAGTTAATAAAATAACATAACCTATAATACTATAAGTTCACCTTGAACTATTAATAAACTTACCATTAAATGTGTTGCTAAAGAAGAAAAATTGAAGAACTAAAAGAATAAAATGAGTATTTTGACCCAATTAAAATCCTTACCCAGCAAGAACCTGACCAATAAGAAAAAGAAACATAAATCACATGCTCCAAGGAATAATCCTTCTAAATTTCAAGAGGCCTAGAGGCATGGTAATAATAATAATACTAGTCATAAATTACAAGTGGGAAGTCCTAAAAGTTCCATTCATAAGAATATAGAGTGTTATCATTGTTATAAGAAAGATTATAAAAGGAATGAGTGCTATAGGTTCAAGTCTTAGTTAAAGAAAAAAAAGGGCAATGAAAATGATAAACCCCTATCTTTAACTTACTTTGAATCAAATTTAATTAATGTCCATATAGATTCTTGATGATTTGACAATGGCTCCACAACTCATGTTGCAATTACTTTGTAAGGATTCATAAACAAGAGGAAACTAAGTGAAAGAGAGTTCAAGCTTAGAGTAGGAAATGATTTTGAAGTTGCAGTTGAATGCATAGGAGATGCCATTTAACATTTGGAAAACCTTATTGAAATTACATCAAATAATGTCTTTTATGTTCTTAGTTTTGTACATAATTTAATTTCAATTTCTTGTTTGGATAAGCTTGAATACAAATTTATATTTAGAAATGGAAAAGTTTATATTTTATTACATTCTAAGTCCATTAGTTCTGCTATTCTTGATAATGGTTTTTATAAGTTACTATTGGCCTTTGATAGTCCTTGTGCTTCTTTAAATGTTAAAAATGTAATTCCAAAAAGGCCTAGAATTAAGGAAACATCATTAGTATTATGATATAAATGATTGGGACATAATCTAGGGAACGAATGAGGAGCTTAATTAAAAAGAATATTCTTCCTTCCCTAAATTTTGATGATATGGATAAATGTGTGAGTTATATTAAAGATAAGTTAACTAAGATTAAAAAAAAGTGTTACTTATAGTTTTAATCTTTTAGAGATAATTTATACTAATATATCTAGACTATACCCTCATACTATTTGTGATTATCGTTATTTTATCATATTCATTGATGAATTCTCTTTATATGGTTATCTTTATTTGATAAAAGAAAATTTTGATATACTTGAAAATTTTAAAATTTTCAAAACTGAGGTTGAAAAATAACTAAGAAAAGTCATTAGGATTGTGAGATTTGACTAAGGAGGTGAATATTATAGAAAACAAGACATGTCTAGGCAATACATGGGATTGTTTGCTAAGTTTTTACAAGAATGTGAAATTTTTCCACAGTATACCATGCTTAGTAGTCCTAAGTAAAATAATATCATTGAAATGCGCAATTAAACTCTTAAGAGTATAATGAATAGAATAAATTTACCTGAATTTCTTTAAGGTGAGGCCATTAAAATCGCTTTGTACATTTTTAATTGTACTCCTAGCAAATCAACACCTAAAACACTCTTTGAGCTTTGGACTAACAGAAAACCTAACTTAAATCATTTTCAATTTAAGGTTATCCTTTTGAGATAAAAATTTATGATCCTTCAATGAAGAAATTTAATTCAAGATCCATTTGTTGTTACTTCATAGGGTATCCAGATTGTGCAAAAGAATACAAGTTCTAATGCCCTATAAGAGGTACAAAAATAGTTAAGTTCATGACTGTTAAATTTCTTAAACTTGATATTATTGATTTGTCACTAAATTCGAAGGATGTTGAAACATAAAATGAGCCATTTTCCATTACTATTCCACTAGTTTTTCCTAATCAAAGTATCATACCTCTATTTGTTTGTGTTCAAACATAAAATGATTAAAATGTAAAACCTGACCAAAATGTAGAACTTGTTATAACTAATCCCACTGAGGACTATCAACCTATTCATCTTGTAAAGTAGATCCTACTTAGAAAATTAGTTAGACAAAGGAGGATAGTAATTTCAAATGATTATTATGTCTATCTTGATGAGAGTAAATATAACATTGAGGATGTTATTGATCTAACTATATACATTTAAGCAATGAACAATTAACAATCTGATTTGTGGTTGAGTGTTATGAATGTGGAAATTCAATCTATGATTAAGAATAAAGTGTGAAAACTTATTAAGCCTCTGCAAAATTGTAAGGCAATTAGTTGCAAATGAGTATACAGACTAAGAAAAATTCAAGTTGTAGAATTAAATGATTTAAAGCAAGATTAGTAGCTAAAAGTCTTATTTAGAGAAAAGGAATTAGCTACTATAAGACCTTCTTACCAATTTTTCTAAAGACTTATCCAAGATTATTATGAACTTAGTTGCATGTTTTAATTTTAAGTTTCACCAGATGAATGTTAAAACAACTTTTCTAAATGGTGAACTTGTGGAAGGCATATGCATGAAACAACCTAAAGGGTTTTAGATAAATGGATTTGAGTATTTAGTGTGCAAGGTACAAAAATTAATATATGGTTTGAAACAGGCATCCTAGCAATGGTATTTGAAGTTTGATGAATTGATTACTGTCATGACCCACTTTTGATCGTGATCGACATGAATCCCATTACTAGTTTTCACAATCCTTAACTATTATTACCCTTTCTACCTAACGAGAATTTCCAAATTACAGGAAAATTTAAAACTTTACTTTGACTTTTAGAAAAAAATAAATAAAACCCCTCTGTTTTTGGATACTCTCTAAAGGTTACAAGTTCTATAATTCAAACTTATGCTATTTTTTTTCAGATACAATAGCAATCATACATACACACAGCGTAATACAATTTCCATTTTCATATATATAATCAATTCATTTGATTCTACTTCTAATCCAAAATAATCCCTAACTATCAAATCTCTCAAATGAGACAGACTTTGATGCTCCATGGATGTTAACCTGAGAATATTATAATAAAAATAAAAAAGTGAGTTCCACGAATCCAGTGAGCATATAACTGCCAACACCTAGCTAAACATTTATAAGTTAAACATGTATTAAATTAAAATATTAACAAAACCCATATTTTTTCTAGACTTCTGAAATAGATGGGACTATGCCTATAACATAAGTTTTATTGCATATAACTCAATACTATAAACTACCCATTCCGGGTAAATATCATAATCCAATATAGCCATTAAGGCTAAACATAAATAATTCATCTCATTCATATCAAGTCATTGCAATCATGTCAAACAAGGATAGTTATCTACAAGCAGATATTCCAATATCATAAAACATCACATGACAATTACAGTAATCATACATGTAGCCACTGCCTCATTTCAAGGCCGTTTCCATGTTTTTTAACTATTCGCCAAGAATTTACTATCTGGTTCACACATCAATCAGTAATTAGCTAATAAGGACGTAATCATGCTTTTGTTGCGTACTCAAATCAATTATCATTCGTGGGTAACTAATTACCCTTATATTACGAAACTAAGTTTATATATTATTAATAAAAGAAGTATCATTCACAATATTTGAATCATATTTTATCTAAATAAAAGTGATGGTGAGATATATACTCACTTGAAATCGTATCATGGCTTTGAAGATTCCCAAGTGTTTTGCTTTAATCTTCCATTTTTTTTCCTATTTCACAATATATAGCAACAATTCATGAATACAATATAATTTTCTCAGTTTCATTTGAACATCGCCATTTTAGATTATCAATTTCCTTCATTTTCCTATTGGTAAGTTCTAATAATAAATTGTTTAGTTGGTGTATTCTTTTTTTACCTAATTATTACAACTTTAAACACCAAAATTTGATTTTCATGAAATAATTATACTTTATGTACCATGATTGAACATTCTAATACTTCATACTATTATTTTTACTACTATCATATCGATTATCCTCCTAAAATAATAAAATGGAGGTTTCACAATTTAACATAAGCTATAAAAGTACAATATAATATATAAAAATGCCATTTTCATGTTATCTTACACAACTAAGGTAACAATGCATTCTAATTAATTACTAAGTGATGGTACTAGGACTCTAAATATGCCTTAATTATATGAATCTAGCGTCACACAATGCAAAATCCCATATTCCTCATAAGATTAAAACGAGAATAATCCCAAAATCACATTCAATATGCCAGATTGAATGGCGCTTCTATCGACTGGGACGCTATTCAATATCGCGCCCTTGGTGCTTGAAGGCACTCGGTGCTTGAAGGTGCCAAGCCAACTTAGATGGCGCCTATAAGGCGCTAACTCAGATGGCGCCCACAAAGCGCCAAACACAATAGCGCCTTTAATTTTAAACATTTGTGAAGGCGTCAAACGTAATGGCGTCTTTAATTTTGAATATTTGTGAAGGCACCAAACGCAATGGCGCCTTTAATTTTGAATATTTGTGAAGGCGCCAAATGTAATGCCGCCTTTAGTTCAAATTTTGAACAGGCACCAAAGCATTTGGTGTTCCTACTCTTTCTCCTTTTATAAATCCCCTTTGGCCAAAGGGCCGAAATCAAAACCTCCAAAATCACAACTCTTCGTCTTCGTAGCACTCTTCATTCTCCCACTCAAAATTCTTCATTCTTTCTTAAATCTATTAATGGTATAATCCTCCGATAACATTTTCTTCTCCTCATTTCATTAACAACATATCTGCTCTTCTTTCTTTGCTCTTCCTTCTTTTTACTGGTTAGTATTTTTATAATTTTTATATTTATATTATAATTTTTACTAGTTATTATGAAAATATATTTTATAGTAGTAGAGAAATTTTTTAGGGTATAGGATATGATATAAACAATAAGATTATTTTTATTTTATATTAATTATTATGATTTATGATGTAAAAATTTGTAAAAATTTGTATGTACTATGATAGTTTATGATGGAAAAAAAAGAAGAACAAAGGGGATAAAGAAAGGTATCTTAAAATAAGATTTAGGATTTAGGTAAAAATTATGTTTAGAGATTTTTTAAATGTAAAATTTTGATATATAATAAGAGAAGTAACAAAAATAAAATTTTAAAATATATTGAAGTAAAAATAAGCTTTAAAAATTAGGATAATATTATTAAATAAATAATTTTTTATTTAAATAATAGATATAAAAAATACAAGAATAATAATTATAGCGAAAAAATTATGTTATACATAAATTTATTTTAAAAATATTAAAATATATAAAGAGATAGTGTAATATAATATTAAATGAACTTAGTGTATGTAGAAAAGAATTCATGATTTTAATCATAAAAATATACAGACAATAATGT
The DNA here is from genome assembly GCA_020226215.1 of Sindora glabra. Classification (NCBI taxonomy): domain Eukaryota; kingdom Viridiplantae; phylum Streptophyta; class Magnoliopsida; order Fabales; family Fabaceae; genus Sindora; species Sindora glabra. The sequence goes on along the minus strand of CM035231.1, from coordinate 72,735,384 downwards.
ATAAATATTTTTGTTTGCTAGTTATTAATAAGTGTGAAGGAAAAAAATTATTATGAAATATTAAATATAGTGTATTAAAACAGTTAATTAATTTAATAAAAATAATTTGTAACCAATAAATAAAAAAAATACTTGGAGAAGATAAATTAAAATATAAATAAAATTATATAACTAAACATTATATAGGATGAAAAAATAATAACATTTAATTGGTAAGGAAAAATTATTATATTATATGGTATGTCTGTTATATATTAAAAATTATTATAAAATATTAAATATATTGTATTAAAATAGTTAATTAATTTAATAATAATTTTAAAAGAAGGAATCTAGACTTGAACATAATATATAAAATAAGCAAAAATAAATTATATTACCATAATTGATAATTTAATCATAATTCAAAAATATACATAGGTAATCATATTTAAAAATTAATCATATTTCAATTGTGTTCAAGTAAGTCAAAATTGAAATTATTAATTCAAATATGAATTTAATATTTTTGTAATAATTTATTTATATTACATTAAAAATTATGTTAAAAAAATAGGTTTAGAATTTATTTATTTATATCATACTTGCAATTGAAAATTAAAAATTTGTGTTATATGAAAAATTACAATTAATATAAAAATAGCAATATATATGAAGGAAAAAACGTGGGCTTGTGCAGGTCGCAATCAGTTTGACTTGTGCGGGCAAATTATTATATACTATTAAAATATATACCATATAAAAATAACAATACATATTATTTCTTTTTACTTACAATATTAAATACTAGTTGATTGGTTGATAAATACAACAATTGTATAGGATAATGTATGTGTCAGTTGTGAGGATGCAGTAAATGTATTGCAGTTAAAAATAACAAGATGAAGAAAAGTTTGATTACTTTTGTACATTCAAATGGTACAATGATTGAGGGACCAATGGGGGTAATGTATGATGGACCTCCCCCAAAGGCATTGAAACTAAAAGGATGCAGCACTATGGACGTTTTGCGAGAAAAAATCTATTCCCAAATGAAGCTTGCCTAAAATCAAGCTGTTGGGAGAATTATTTATAGGTTTTCACAGCATCAAACAGAGGCTCAATATATGGCATATGAATTGGATAACGATGAAGACTTGGCATGTACCATAGTAAGTTACGAATAACATCCGACGATGACAGCAATAGAATTGTACGTGGAGGTGACGACATCCGAACTGCATGCTACCAACCTTGATTTACAAGAAAGAGGACCAATAATTAGACCACTTGTAAATCCAATGGCTCATGTCAGCACTAGTTGTTCAATGGTGCGAGAAGGCCCTTTTTACACGGATGCAATTGAGTTCCACATTTCTGATAGCTATATTCCTGTATTGGACTCATCTATTGCGAGTGTTTTCCCAAAAAATGCCTTCACATACCATGATGGGGTCAACAAGTACCCGACCGATCGTAGAGGAAGAATCCATTGATCCTGCAATCATGGATGCCCTCCTTGAGTCTGACTTTGAAGATAATGAGGTGTGTTACAGTAGTGGTGATGATCATGACACTGATGATGAACAACGTGTAACTACACATAATGATAGTGTTATAGGTCAGTGTATAAGGAATGACAATGCTCCACAAACATCATGTGGTGTCCCTCAAGCTACTGTCTTCTCTTACATTGATTGGGATGCCATAAGGAATGTTACTGAATTTTCGGAAGTAATGAAATCGAGAGATGACTACGGCATGGAGGACTTATATATTGGACAAGAATTTGACTGCAAGGAGGCATTGATTGCTACAACCAAGCATTACCACATTAAGAGGCATCATAGTTATTATATGGAGGAATCTGATACTAAAAGATTGAGTTTGAAGTGTGATAACTATGGTGATGAATACAAATTCCGCCTTAGAGCGATGAATCTAAAGAATTCTAGCACTTGGACAATAACTAAATTTTTAGGACCTCACATATGTGTTAGTTTAACACAAGATTACAAGTTTCTTGACTCCGAGTATATCAGTTTCATGATACTGGAGATGATCAAAGTGAAGCAAGATGTCCTAATTTTGCTTATACAAAAGAGAGTGGAAAGCATGTATGGGTATAAGATTTCGTATAGAAAAGCATAAAAGGCAAAACAGAAGGTAATTGTCAAGGTGTAAGGAGATTGGGATAAATCTTATGAAGTGCTTCCTAAATGGTTAGATATTTTAGGGTATTGTAACCAAGTTCTATTCAAGTTGGAATCTGAAGAATTCATCACAGTTAAAAACCATGTTGATCCACAAAAACATATTTTTCACTGAGTTTTTTAGGCTTTCAAGCCATGTATTGCCACATTTTCCTACTGTAAGCAATTCATACAAGTTGATGGAACATTCCTGTATGACAAGTACAAAGGTATGCTATTGATTGCTGCGACACAAGACGGTAACAAATGTCTCATACCACTTGCCTTCGCCATTGTTGAAAAGGAGAACTTTGAAAATTGGAGTTAGTTTTTGGCATTATTACGAGTAAATGTTACAAACCAGCAAGGAATGTGCCTAATATCAGATCGACATCCAGCTATAAAAGATGCTGTAGCAACAGAAGCTCTAGGATGGTAGCCTCCTCATGCTTTTCATCGGTACTGTATCAGACATATTGCCAACAATATCAGGTTTATTTGTTGAACCTTGAATTTTTAAATTTTATTGTTTGGTAGTTTAACCCAGCTAAACTATTTATTTCTTTGTGTTCAGCCTATGAGCCAAATCGAGAAAACGTTATGGAGAGATTGGACAACTTAAGCAAAGTCAATAAGGAGATCCATAAGAAAATGACTGCTATTCTGATGGAAAAATGGACACTTGCCTATGATGAAGGAAGAAAATACGATCATATGATGACTAATATTGTGCAGTGCATTAATGGCCTCTTTAAAGGATTAAGGAAGCTACCAATCACAAGCCTTGTTCAACAAACATTTTACAGATGTGTTAAGTACTTTATGGAAAGGGCAAAAGAAGTACATGCTGAACTGCAACAAGGTCACAGATACACAAGCAGATTCAGACAGGAGCTTGTGACTATCCAGAAACGTGCTTCTTCTTACCACGTTCGTGTGTATAATAGACAAGGTATTAGGTTTGAAGTGATGGAGGGTCATGATCTGACTAGGGATCATGTGGAAAGGTGGTCTAAGTGCTATTAGACAAAGGCCAATGTGAATGTGAACAATTTCAAGCATATAGGTATCCATACGCTCATATTATTGCTGCTTGTACCTTAGTCAACATATCGTGGGAACCATATGTCGATCCTGTATACAGACTTGACACCCTGCTTAATTGCTACAAATCTGAATGGTGGCCGATTGGGGATTGGTCGCAATGGAATAATTTACCACTATTTCTTATTTTGGTTCCAAATTCTCGAAGAATGTGTGAAAAGGGAAAACCGAAGTTGATATGGATCAGGAATGAGATGGATTGGCCTCAAGAGAGTGGTATCAGACAAAAGTGTGGTCTTTGTAAGATGGAAGGTCACAATCGTAAATGCTTTCCACTTCTCCATGGAGATGAATGAAGGCTATATTTAGGCACGTTAATTTTGATTTTTACTTTTGCACATGTCTTAGGGACTATGTTAACTAATGTCATAAGTGTAATGCCCAGATGGTGTGATCTGTTTCATTGTTGTAAAAGTGTACACCATTATTGTTATATATGTGACCTTATAACTAGAAATGTGAACGAATGACTTCAATCTTGTTTTGCTACAAATTCCTATGTGAATCTTTGTAGATAAATGACATATGAATGCAATAGTAGTGTATGCTTATATTTCAGCCTAATGCAATTTGATTAATGATAGATGGCATCCACATCCCGACGTGTCGATCCTGGTCCACGGGATCCTTCACTTTTGATGGCTCAGGACTCACACATATCCCATTCGATTTGGGCTGGCCATGTATGAAAATAATTAGATCTTAAATTTAGCTATACTTTTTCATATTGTCAATCGTAATAACATTTTTTTTGCAGCTTAATCGTGTGTTGAGGATTTGATGGGTTTAGCACTACCATCATCAGCAACCACTGAAGTTAATTGTTCCCTTACTACGACAGGTAGGTTTTTACGGTCTTACGATGAGCGAGTTTGTTCCTATAGACCATCAGTTGATTGGTGCTTTTGTGGAACGGTGGAGGTCGGAGACATATACTTTCCACATGCCGTAGGGGGAGACCACTATTACATTGCAGGATGTTGCTATCCAGTTCGACCTACTCATTGACGATCGAGCAGTGACGGGGCCTATTGTGTGAGGATGGGAAGGCCTGATAGAAGAATATCTAGGATTGCAGTTACTAGTGGACAAGAATGTCATAAGAGGGGGCGACTGAAGATGAGTTGGTTGAAGAGGCATTTTACTCATCTTCCAGATGATGCTGATGATGAGATAATGCAGAGATACACCTGTGCGTACATATTGCGTCTCATTGGTGGAACGTTATTCCCGACCACTCTGGGACTTATGTCCACCTTATGCACTTACCATTACTCGGAGACTTCTAGGAGGCAGGGACCTATAGTTGGGGATCTGCCTATTTGGCTTATCTGTATAGAGAGCTCTGTAAAGCCACTTCCCCTGATTATAGGAAAATAAGATGATGTTGCCTGCTACTATACCTTTAGGCATGGGATAGATTTCCTACTATTATCCCCACGATTACTGTTTCAGATATACCAGAGGATGAGGCAGGGACTGACCCCCTCCCACAGGTCAGAAAATTTTTCAATTTATACTTGTAATTGAGATGATGACTACTTTTTTTAACTTAATTGTTGTACTTGGAAGGTGGCACTATCAAAAGACGTTCTAGGATAGTTCTGCACATAGCCTGCCTTATTATAGATACGTGCTGGATCGTCTTCGACTCGATCAGGTTTGAAGGGATTAATGAATATTTTTATTTCATTCTATTATCCATTTTTGTTAGATTTAAATGACAATATAAATGTATAATTTCATATCATTTGAATCCTGTACATTGAGATGGTCATCGTGTCATTTCCTCAGTATTGTTTTGATGGGAGTGACATTTGAATAGTAGTAGTGCCACTCATACACTTTTATATTGTTGAATGGCACTAGCTAGATAAAGTTTTGAAGCAATTCGACCTTCGCCAGTCTATTCCTGAGCCACCAAAGTAGGTGGCGGAGGTTCATTGCCTTCATTTATCTAGTCGACATGATGAGGAGTGATATATCCGATATCAGCCGTACATTGCATTATGGAATATGCGTCGAGACTTGTGTGTTATCGATGAGCTGTTCGCACTATTGGTCCTAGACCCATGGTCTGAGTATATGGCATGATATAGACGGGTTACTAGGTGATTTATTACACCAGTTGGTGGAGCCCTAGACCTTGTGGTAATACCGCATGTTAGTTATTTGTGTCTGATTATATTCTTGTGCATTAGTATTGTTACTAACTTTAATGTCAAAAACTTGTACAGATTGATGAGGTGTCCATACTGCACAATTTTACTACACTTGAGGCACAGTCTAGGTTCACCTTCGATGCTCTTAGATCAGCTATTGACTCCATCTTTCATGCACTTCACGAGGTTGATAATGTGATTATTGGTACACATGTAGAGCCAGCTCCTCCTGCCCATCATATCCCTAACCCTATGGAGGGAGACCATGATCAACCTCATACGCGTCGATGTCATCGCACTAGTCCACGACCTACATCGCAGGCCGATGTTCCCTCCACTGCCCAGGTGCATCAGAGTCCATCATCTTCTGCTCAGGACACCTTCATGATGATGTTAGATATGACCACCTCATCTCACATTTACCCTATTGTACTAGATGTTCCTTCATCTTCTCACATGTTCTTGACTGCATTATATGCTCTCTCATCATCCCAGATGTTCCAATTTACTTTAGGTGTTCCATCCTCATTTCAGGCATTTCCGCCTATACCAGGAGTTTCATCTTCATTCCATGTCTTTTCTTCCAGTAATGCTGGTCCTTCGCAGTCATATCCTCATGGATTTAATTTACACACTCAGGATCAGGGGACGTCACTTAGTGGCATGATTCAAGATGATTCAGTACCTGCAGATAGAGGTAGAGGTAAAGGCAGAGCTGGAGTTAGGGGAGCCACAGATATTGGAGATGTGACTCCCGAACCTGCACAGAGGGTTAGTAGATATGGCCACCATATCGCTGATCCTGGATGTGGGACTGGATACCATTTACGTAGACATTAGCTTCCCTTTTCATATTTATTATATATTTAGGCACATTTATCTTATAACTTTATTGTAAAACATCAAATTTTGGGATGGTTGTAATTATTACAATATATTTATCTTTTTATGTGCGTACATCAGAGCAAAATTATAAAATCTTCTTACAAATACACAATCAATTGAACTCTCATATAACGTATCAAATATATGCAATTTTTTTTAATAACTTCTTTCTACCTAGAATTTTATTCTCTCATTCCGTATTTTATTTTTATAACTTTTATTATTTTAAATTATTAACATATATTAATTTTAATTTTTTTTCAAGTATTTGAGTTTACTTTTTTCTAATGACAAGAATTAATTTATACTTCACAGCTCATTGCATTTTATTTTTTAATATTTATTTACTCATAATTTTAAATATTATAGTATAATCACATTTTTTAACGATCACCCTAAACCCTCAAAATATTAAATATATTTATATGCATTTCATTTAAATTTTAGATCTTCAACATTTTATTAAATTTAATTTTTAATTAAATTTTATTTTTTCACAAAATTAAATATATACAAAATCTTCTTTTTTACATCAAATTAACATATATATATTTTTAACAAATTAACAATTTCTATAATTATTTTATTTTTAATAAACATATAACAAGTCTAAATATTATTTTATTACTTCACATATAGCATATGTCCAAAATTATATTTAATTTTATTCAATAGTCACAATCAAATTTAATTTATTTTTAAATCTTAAATCTTACATATAATATATTTAAATATTTTTCTACTTTTAAAATTAAAAATTTATATTTCTGGCCTAAGGCGCCTTCACGCGTCAAAGGTGCCATATTGAATGGCACCCCACTTGCAGTGAAGGCGCCAATCAGTTTGGTGCCTCTCATGCCAGGAGTGCCATACACTCTGGCACATCTCCGGTACTGTGTGTATTTTAGTAAAATATTTTGAAAGAACGGTAAAACAAAAATTTGTTTTTGAAACAGCAGTAAGTTAATACTTTAGCCGTCTAAAAATTCAACCAAAAAGAGAGAAGAAAGGCAACTTTGAAAGATGATACTATACTTCTCACTCATGCTAAGCTCATTTATTTTATAAAATTTTAGCCACTCTTTATTTTAATAAGCTCATTTTCATATAAATTGATTTTACTTAAAATTCTAATGCTAAATATTTTCATTCTTCCTCTCATACATACATATTTATAATAATTTAATAAATTTAAGAATTCATAAATATAAAAATTCATGAAACTAAAATTTTGGAATATTACAATTACATCTATAGGCTTCACAAAAAATAAGATTGACTAATGTATTTATTTCAAAGTTAGTGGTAACAGCTTTATTTTCCTTGTTCTGTATGTTAATGATATTCTATTAGCGAGCAATAACCTAACTTTGCTACATGATACTAAGCAAATGTTGTCTAAAGCTTTTAACATGAAGGATCTTGGTAAAGCATCATTTATTTTGGGGATTCAGATTCACAGGGACAAAAGTCATAACCTATTAGGATTGTCTCAAAAAGTGTACGTTGATGGGATTCTTGAAAGATTTGAAATATAGAACTATAAAGTTAAGGATATTCCAATTGTAAAAGGTGATAAGTTTAACAACAAATAGTGCCCAGCAAATAAGATAGAAAAACAATCAATGTAAAATATTCTTTATGCAAGTGTGATAGGAAGTTTAATATATGCCCAAGTTTACATCATACTAAATTTGGCTTTTGTAGTTAATGTCCTAAGCAGGTATTTGTCTAACTCTGGGAGAGATCATTGGTGTGCTACTAAGAAAGTTATAAGATATTTGCAGAAAACTAACAATTATATGCTTGTTTATAGAAAGGTTAATAACCTAGAAGTAATTGGGTATTCAGACTCAAATTTTGTTGGATGTTTTGACAATATAAAATCTACTTCAAGTTACATCTTCGTGATGGCTAGAAGTGTTATATCCTGGAAAAGTATTAAGCAAATATTAACAATTTTTTTCATCATGCAAGTAGAATTTGTTTCCTGTTATGATACTGCTTCGTAAGCTATTTAGTTGAGAAATTTTATTTTAGGGTTACAGATTGTTGATTCTATTACTAGACCATTGAAAATTTATTATAATAATAGTGCTATAGTTTTCTTTACCAAAAATAATAAAAATTCTAGTGAATCGAAGCATTTGGAGTTGAAATAACTCACAATTAAAGATCTTGTGAAGAAAGAGGACATAGTGGTAGAGTACATTCATACAGATGCTATGTTGACAAATCCCATAACTATAGGAATTAAACCTACAATTTTTAAAAAGCATGTTGAGAATATGAGAATTATGAGTTCTTTTGGTGTCTTTGATTAGTGGGAGTTGTTTTCATTTTATGATTGTCTTTTATATAATTTTTGATATGTTCCTTTCTCATATCTTCATATATGCATATTGATACATTGAATATAAATCCATGCTATCTTGTTGATGTATGCATCATTTGATTATAATGTGCCAAAATTATTATAATTTTTGTAAGGGTTAAGACTCGATGTCAATCGTTAATTCCTAAACTTAATTATTTGTCTAAAAAATAGACACCATTTATGGATTTATGGGACAATTTAGCTTTATATGTTGCCAATTGATTTCTTGTACTATGTGAATTTATTTGAGAAATCATTAAAGGTTGACATGAAAGAAAAGCATAAATTAGTCACAATTTTGATATTGTCTTTCATACTACACTACCACATAAGTGACTGAGTATGTGTAGTTCATGATATTTTGTAATCATTGAAGGTTTTATATTAGTAAAGAATGTAATTGCTACCATGATTCAATATTATTGATTATAAAGGCTTAGTCAAATTTTCAGACATATATATTTAGGGTGGTGTATTTTTAAAATTATAGTCACATGTATTTAAAATTAGTTTTCAACCCAAGAGTCATTTTTCAAAATAAAATATTTTATAAAAGTAAATCAATTAAATTAATATTATTTGAGTAGAAGAATATAAAAAAAATTTAATGAATTATTATTAATTGAATATTTTATTTTATCTTATTTAAAATGAACTAAATCTGCCTCCAAAGTTGTAATTTTTTAATCCAATTTTTGTGATCAATTTTATAAATTAAAAATACCTAATGGATTAGTATGTTTTGCAGCAAATACTAACCTTTAACCAATTAGGATTTTGATGGATAAGCCTAGAATTTTCTTATTTAATCAGGTTAAGTCCTTCTATCTACTCAATGCTCTAATCATAACCCAAAAAAAACATTTGTAAATCCCAATACCCCATCAACTGCAAACTTGTAGAAGAAGTGGGAGAAATCAAACATTTTATTCATCAATTAATTCATATTTCATTATAACCAATACAAGTGCATAATCTTGACTTTTACTCAATCCGTTTCTCCAAAACTTTATCCAATAAACATAGTCTCACTTTGAGATTTACTATTTACTTAGCTTAATTTGCATTGCGCCGCAGATTAATATAGAAATATGAAATGCTCTAAAAATACCTAGACAAGGAATCAATCCCACACAATATTCTAAAAGCAGAAACATTTATCTGAATATTTCACCTATCACTTATAATTAACAGGAAAAAAAATTGCTGCTTCTGACATTATTAAGAATCAAATCAAGGAATTTCTCTACCGCCAACCCAAAAAAACGGAATTAATGGCTCGCAGAACTTGCTCACTGTTTAAGCGGCCGACAGCCTCAGTAATATAGTTGCACCCAACGCTGGCTTGGAAGCATTTTCCTTTTCTTGTCCTGAATTCAAAATGAAGATAAATATTGTGTATGTATGAGATGATTTATCAAAAAATAAAAATGAAACTTGAACACTACTATACCTCTCAACCAATGGTGCCGAAAAAGGGTTTCCTAACAAACAACACCCATCAAATTTTCATCACACACAGTATTTAATTTTATATCAACAGCACACAGTTTATTTTGTTTGATTCCGAACTCATTGAATCCCTATCCGGCGGGACAGTTAATGTTTTCCATAAAAATTATACTTTATTTGAGCTGTATTATTCATACTATACATATATCGTTATCTCAAATCTAACACGAAAACTCTAATTAATTAGTTTAACCAAGATGGTCAATAGACCTTATCTTCTAAAATCTATGTAAACAATATATATTTGGGGAGAAATAGAGGAGGCTTGAGGGTCGAAAATATTTTCGAGGGATAAAGTAATAGCAAAAGAAAGATGCCATTGTTTTTAATCTATTTTGGAAGATAAAATTTTGACGTGCATGTGTTGAAAATTATGGGTAAAAAGATTTGATTCATTGTTGAATCTTGAAAGTAGACAACCAGAATCTGCAAATTGATCTTCATCTACGCATTAACTATGTAATTCCTGGTAAGCTTTTTATTATCTTGTAGTTTTGGTGGCTGTGGGGTTAAGTTAATTTTTGCTCAATGTTTGTAATCACCACCTCCGTTGAACTGGATTGGTCTAACTACAGCCCCGTCGTATCCAAAGGATTTTCTTTCGAAACCAAGCCATATTTTATAGCCCAAATACAGAAACCATTCTATATCCACAACCCCTCGGTAATCTCGCATTAATCTAAATGTTCTATTCTCACAAGACGCATAATGTTTTGCCAATTTCCTTGCACCAAAATGATGGGGTCGCCGGTCGTACTCATTCCTCAGAAAGACCCAAAACACTCCCTCTTATAGGCAAGTCCTGCGTTTTGCTCATAGCTCCTTCCACAACGCCAGGGAAGATTTTTGGTCAGAAATCAAGTTAATATCCTATTATCATTTTCTAATTTGGTCCATCACTTGTGCTGTGCATCAGCCTAAACGAAACCTTGAGACGCAAGATCCGATTGAAATTATTTTTTCCTATGCAGTAAAGCAGGCAAAACCACTACAATTAGGAATCCATAAACCTCGTAAATACAAATGTTAAGTAGGCCCCATATGCTATTAGTTACCACGATTCAGCTATTGGTTCCTTTTCACACCATTTTTGGGTATAAGAAATAAATTGAAATGAAAAAGAACGAAAAAAGCTGCAATTTCAACGGAGGGACATGTTAAGTTTTGTAGCAAGATGCAGGGTTTATTACTTCATATGACACTTGCACTTGATATCTTCAATTGATTAATGGTAGTAGGTGGGCATCGACCAAATCCGGGATCGCCATTGGTATTAAAGCAAAACTTAAATTCTTGAGTTTCAAAACAACATAGCCCAGGTAGAGCTTTTCTCAAACAAAACCAAGGACAGAAAGTATAACACTTAAGCAAGAAATAAATCTAACAAAACTAGACACTAAAGAGCTGGCTCAAGATCTGGAGTGTACTAGTAAACGACATATCAAAAATTTAATCCTCGTCCTCTTCATCTCCATCTCCGCCAGCAGCTTTCTTAGCAGCAGCCCTAAGGTTCCTTCTCTTCACTCTTCCAGGACGTCCACCACCAAGAGGACTTGTAATTGAAAAGTCAATGTGCTTCTGCGAATCAACTCTCACCATGAAAGATGGGATGTTGACAACCTGTCTCCCAACCCTGCAAAGTTTCGCAAAATCTAGTTAGTAAGAAAAATATCATGCAAAGATGAAAAGTCAGCCCTTTATGGTGGCTTTCTCAAACGTGCACAGGCAAATGACGACTGATGAATGGAGTTCATTCTTCAACTTACAAACATTCTGGCATAAAAAGAAGATTCCTACAAATGTTACTAAAATATAGCAGTTTCAAAAATGGAGCCAAACTAGTGTATGGACAAAGTCCATAATTTAAGTGAGCAAAAATAAAAATTAGTTCCCAAGATTGAGAGCTTTATTAAAAATCCACTTGCCATCGTTAAATTGCCAGGTTTAAAACTAGCCAAAGAAAATGCTAAGAAACAGAATAATTGAATATCATATCAAGGTAGGCACGCAATTTTATGATCTGCTAAGAGAGGTTCTCCATAAATAATTGACAAAATCCATAAAAGAAAAAATCAATAATCATTTGAGATCTAATGAAAACATTTCAGTTACTATGACAACCACGAGGAATTTTTCACATGAAGCAAAACTTCCCATCAATTAAACAGAACTGAAATGTCATGGACCTGGACAACTCGGTACCACAACCTGATAGTAAAAGGGCACAGGACTGAAACTTGAAAGGCATGTTTTAACGAGAAGAGACCAAATATTAAGTTACATGGTCATAACTTGTACAATAATGAAAAATAGAAAGAAGAAAACCTGATATGCCTCTGCCTGATGAGCACCCTAGCATGGTGAATTGATTTGGCCATGCCAGATTTGAACACAAGTGTTTGTAGGCGGCGCTCAAGGAAGTTTTCCACAGTCAAAGCCAAGACATAATCGAGCTTGTTTTGACTTTCATCCAAAAGCCCATATCGAAACATCCTGCGAAGAAGAGCCTCACCCTCAAATATCCGCCGCGGGTTCTTCTCATCAAGGGTCAAAAGCATCCTAGCATTGTTACGGATTCGGCTCAGAACATACTGAACCCTCCATAGCTCTCTCTTGCAACGAAGACCATACTCTCCCACAAGCTTCAACTCAGCATCCAAACGTTCCTTCTCATATGGACGACGTGGCTTCTTAAAGGTTTTCCCATCTATTTATGAATGTAATTTGTATCATATAAATTAGAAAATAACAATAAGCAGTTAGGAATAGAAGCCTTCTTCTCCAATTAAATTGATTCAAGCGATACTCCAACAACAAAAGTCAGTGAGAAATGGAATCGGAATGGAAAACCAGTGATAGATTTTACCATTCCGATGAAGAAAATTTGAAATGGAACAACCTTACACCATGATCCCATCAATTATACCATGAAATAGAACAACTTTATATTGATATCCAAACTCCATGTCATTCACAATAGCACCGGATATACATAAAAAAAATGCTTTCTTTTCTCCATTCATAAAATTGCACGCTTTTTTTTTATTCATTCATAAAATTGCATGCGTTCTAACAATTTATGGCGTAAGCACTCCGAGTCCACCTATATTGCTAGGAATTAGTTACTTATTTGAAAACTAAGAAATTATATATGAAAGCCATCGGCAATTCCCGTTATAGCCTAAACATCCATATGAGTCAGACCAGTTTTATTCATAGAAACAGACAGGTATAGATCATACAGAGCAATGTAGAATGAAGGTGGAAGACATTAGAATCACTAAACGATCAAAATGGCTGGAAATTTTAAGACGCGCAAATAACAAAATTGATCGCAGACGAAACAAACAAGCACAGTTGACATCAGCTTTTCAAAAACATAATCTTACAGTTGCGGTAAAACGAAACGTGCACCATGTCTGTTTTATAGTGGAGCCGTCACCTTGACTCCCCAGTTATTCCTTGGTCTCGCGCCCTTCTTCTCCAGCTGAGAACTGAACTCTTCAACCTTCGTTTCGCCCTTTTAAGGCATACCAAAACCCTAATCCTCCAAAAAGAGCTGTTCCCATCAATTTTTTCTTCTCGGGCAACAGCCCACGAGGCCCAACTCCCTCATCCGTAATCAGAGATTACCTCTCTCTCCGGCCCAGATCAATGACAAAAAAACACGTAGAACTCTTTTTGACGCCAAAAAAAATAGATTTCTTTTTTCACATGACTAAAGAGAAAGTTTTTCATTTTTCTCAACACTCCGCTTGAGAAAAAAAATACAAGCATGATAATAATTGATGAATAGAATTACATTTAAATTTAAATTAAATTATAATAAATTAAAAAGATAAAAAATTATCCATTTAAAATAAATTTAAATTTAATTTGCTATCAATTATACTATTATCCATTTATATATTATCATATCAATAAAAAATATTAATTTTTTTATTACTAATAAAAAATTTTAATTATTTTTACTTTTTTAGTTATATATATTTTTCTCATTTAACTTTTACATAAATAATAAATCAAATTTAAACACATTTAAAACTATTCATTTATTTCATATTCTCATCAATGATTATATTTTATTTTCTAGAACCAAAATGCACATTCATTTCTTACTTCCAATCAAAGTCAAAGTAGATGAATAGCCCCTTTTTTCCTCACCATTACAAGTCCCTTCTCAATTGCTCATGTTATGTGGAATTTTTTTAAATAGTAAAAATGATCATTTTTTAACATATTTTTTATTTTTTCACTGTTACAAGCTCTTTCTCAGTTGTTCCTATTGTCCTTTTAATAATAAAAATAATATTTTATTTAATGAATACACATAAAGATTTAAGTTCTAATCCAAATATGAAATAAAATAAAAATTTTAAATTAATATTAAATGTTATTATAACACTAAAATATTTTTGCTTTTTCTCCGAAATTCTATTTAAGTGCTTGATTATCTAATACTAAAAAAGACACATAACGAAAAAGAAAAAAAATTGTTTATTATTGGCAAGTCTCTTCAATCAACCTAGTTCTTGATCTCTTGGTCACACCATTAGGTTGAAATAGAAAATACACTCTTTTTCTCATTTTCTTATTGTTAAGAAAAAGTGTGGTCACCAACACGATAATTAGCGCAATTTTGGTCGATGTTTTACCCTTTTCAGGAATTTCTTGTGATGCAATGTTGCAATGCTATCCCTTGTAAGATAACAAAGGATCCATGGAAAGAGACACGAAGGAGGAATCCGCGGACCACTACACTATGCCTTTTCCTCAAGGCTGTGTATAATTTATAATTATAATATAATATAATATTATGTTATGTTATATTATGAACTAATATGAAATATAATCCTCACATTTGGCAACGAAATATTAACGTGAGTTTTTCAAATTACAATTTGCAAATTAATTAAAAACAAAAGAAACTCTGTTATAATAATTCAGTTGCTAACTAAAAAAATTATTTCCCACCATTGACACTGCGTTGTGAAGATGTGAGTGATTAAAAATTCCCAACACTGTCAGGACCGGTGGTGCCAGCCTGCTAGCCATTTGAGTCAGTGAGTTTCTTTTGCTTTTGGTACATTGTTTCTTCAACTTCTTCCTCTCTTTCTCTCTCAAAAATCAATCCTTCCCCATTCAATTCTTTCCTTCGGTTTTCCATTACAAAATTCAAAATCAAAACTTCGTTTGAGACTTCCTAAGATTTCGCACGAATCTTGATCCTCTCTTTAAAACAGCAGTACCCATATCGTCTCTCTTCTTCCACCTTCATCTCTCTCTTTTTCCGATACTTTCCAAGGATAGGTTTCTGGGTTTTTCGTGGAAATGGCGTCGAGTATAGGAATGATGGACAGTGCGTACTTTGTCGGCAGGAACGAGATTTTGACTTGGATCAACAACAGACTACAGCTCAATCTCTCACGCATTGAGGAGGTAACTTTGCCTATTCTTTTGCATTTTATGTTATATTTGGGGGGTTTCAGGTGGTTCTTGGTAAGAATCAGAGCAAAACAGCTCAATTTTTAAAAAATGGGTTTCGTCTTTGTATATCTACCATGCCACATTGGGTGAAATTTGATGCTCTATGAATGTTATTCCTTTCTTTTACGTTTGTAATGAATTTGCCCGTCTTGAATTCTACAGAGGTTTCCAACCTCAAGTTATTCATGCTTCCATTTCCATTTTTGTACATAGGAAGGAAGAATGTAGTAGTTCAGCCTAGCAATTTTTGATCTGTTTGATTTACTCTCAAGGCATACGAAGAAAAGAGCCATTATCATGAAAAGATGTAAAGATGACATTTTTAATTTTATTTATTTATTTTGAGTGGCAAACCAGTAAGACACACATACTGTCCCAAGTTGCAACAGCAGGGGAAATGCCCCAAGGTCTCCATGGGATGCACCATCAAGGTTGCCGCCAACATTTTTACTTCGTATATTAGGCTTTCTTTACTTCTAAGCTCTAACAAATTGGCCTATAATTAGCATATGTTATAGTCCTCATAGTATGCTGTATGCAACGGCTATGGGTTTCGAAATAATTTCAAGAATAATAATGAAATTGATAATTGTAATGAATGACTGTTAATGATTTATTTCAAATATTCACATCATGTAAGTGACTACCTTTTTTTATCAGCTTGTACAAGTCCTCTGCTATTTTTGTGCTTATGTCTATGTAATAAGTCAATTCCATTGTGATAGAAAGATGGGGTGATATTGAGGGCATTGAATTTCAATGAATGCTGAAGTCGATTCTAGCTTGTTCAACTTTATCTTGATAATGGAAATCTGCTTAATATTCTAATTCTAATATGATGTATTTTTTTGGCCAGGCTGCATCAGGTGCTGTACAATGCCAGATGATGGACATGACATATCCAGGAGTAGTTCCAATGCACAAGGTGGTAGCATGACTTCATGTTTTGTTTCTTGTTGCACTGTTCTGATATCTGATTTATAAAATGTATGATCTTTGCAATTTGATGTTCATTCCAGGTGAATTTTGATGCAAAGACAGAGTATGATATGATCCAGAATTACAAAGTTCTGCAGGATGTATTCAACAAGTTGAAAATTGAGAAGGTAATTTCATTACTAGATAGAGAAATAATCGTAATTTATGTATGGCATCACTCTTCTTTAGCATCATGTTGTGCTTCATTTTTTTACTATGAATATAATGATAAACAATTAAGAGAAATGCAATAGATATTTTCCTAAAGGAAAATGAAAGGAAGAAAATGCTTGGATGGCTTATTATAATTTTTTGATGTGCTCATGATTTAATGGTAATGAGCTTTTAAATGATCATTTAGCATGAGATTGAAAATTCTTGACAAATTATTCATGCATTTGTGTGTGGCAGCATATTGAAGTTAACCGACTTGTTAAAGGTCGGCCTTTGGACAACTTGGAGTTCCTACAATGGCTGAAACGCTACTGTGATTCTGTGAACGGTGGCATCATGAATGAGTAGGCGACTTGCTTTGAGTATCTCCTATATATCCATATTACTTCTATCTATGATTGTATTTATCTGTACAATAGATGTCAGGCTTCTGGTATTTTATGTATACTTGCAATATTCTGCCATACATGTATTTTATACTGTATCCATATTGTGCTGTAACTGTTTTTTTTTTTTTTTTATCAATTTTTATCCTTTCTTCTAGGAACTATAATCCTGTAGAACGAAGAAGCAAGGGTGGCAAGGATCGAAATCTAAAGAGTTCTCTGAAGAACACAAGATCACTGCAAACAAATGCTATGAATAATTCTGGTTCAGGCGACAAACATAGTCCTGAAAGTACCTCGGGTTGGCTTCTTGTCATGTCAACAAAAATTGTTTTGTATTTTATCTAATAGTTTTATCATGCAGCTCTTTTCACTTCCCTATCCTTGTTTTTCATTTGATTTTATGTTTTCTTTGTTTTAGGGCCCAAGCAAGTTAGGTCAAGTGGAGGAGCAAGTGGGGCTGATTCTTCAGCAGAGATTGAGGCTTTGTCCAAGGAGGTACAAACAAACATAACAATGGTGTATGATTCTTCTTCTTCTTTTTTTTTTAGCATTGGCAAATGTCTGGATACACAATTAATTCTATCCACCCAGTATGCGCTATCTCTTTCCTAAGTTGGGGCCCATGATCTATTGGTTCAAGGTCCTTGGTCAATTAAAAAAATGCTTTATGGATTGGTTTGTTAAGTTCTTGCAAACATGCTAAGTATCATCTCTCTGGCCTTCAACTTTACCTTCTTCCATTTTTCGTTTTCATTGTTGTACAGATTACTGATCTCAAACTCTCAGTGGATCTCCTGGAAAAAGAAAGAGACTTTTACTTTGCAAAACTGAGGGATATCGAAATTCTTTGTCAGGCTCCAGAACTAGAGAACCTCCCTGTAAGAATTCTCATGGAGACTTGCATCCTATTTTTGCAGTTTCAATTGTGCTTTTCATAAAAAGATTGAGAAGCTCTTAACTTTCAGTATTATTATGATCCTGACTAAATTATCTGCTCCTGAGCATATATTAATTCCTTTTTAATTGACTGCTATGTTTTTTTCTGATTTTGTGCTCACCTGAGTATTTTTTTAAAGTTATTTTACACTGTTCATCATTCCTTATTAACCTCAAGATTGTGGTCAGTCATAGAGCATTTGAATGTTGGCGTTGTTAGAAAGGAAACTAATTCTTTTTTAAAATGTGATATGGAACTGTAAGCAATTGTTTGCACTATTGTTTGCAGATGTCTGTGGCAGTTAAGAAGATTTTGTATGCTGCTGATGCAAAGGAATCGGCATTGAGTGATGCTCAGGAGTACCTTGATCAAACTAGGAATGCTTTGGAAGCTGAAGCTGAAGCGGAAGCTGAGGCAGGAGCAGAAGCGGAAGATGAAGATGAAGAACTGGAAGCCAAAGCCTGATGTTCCAGAAAACGAGCTCCTCCTGCCTTCTATTGGCAAGAAAATTTGGAAGGCATTTTGTTAGACAAACCCAAGGATGTATTTGATGACATAATACTTGTTATCTACATGCTGTGTCCATGAAGTGACATTTAGTAAAAGAACATAACTGTGGGGGCTTCTGTTTTCCCGTTCCAAATGTGATGTGTAGATGAAGAATGACAATTTTTTCTCAATGATTTTCGTCATCTGAATAAGAATATTTGTGATAACTGTCTCTAGATAAATGGAAGTGGTTTTGTCCTCAGTTTTAGTATTTTGTTTGTAGCAGGGCCTTCATGCTTGGTGGGTGATATCTAAATTGTTATAACACTGTTATCAAAAGTTGAGAGGTATGAATGCCTAATTTTTTAAACAAATAAGAAAATGTTGATTCCTTTCAGTAATGCATAAAGCTTGGGTTCTGTAATATTGTTTATTTTTATACTATGTTTCCTGCAAATTATCACATTTAGTGGGTTGAAATTGTTTTGACTGTCATATCCTGTCTTCTTACCAGTTTCACTATAAAGTGAACTCTTCTAGTTGAGGTTTATTATATAAATTTTGTCTAAGTGGATGTATGAAAATTGATGGGAAATAGGATAATGTGTTTGTCTTGACATAAGCACCTCAATTTAAGGGGAAAAAAAAACGCATCCCCCCAACTAAAACATGCTTATATTGGCAGTTACATTAATTGCTTCATTATACAATACTCCCAGTAACTTAAATTTCTTTATACTTTACCTCTTCCATCATTTTCTACTTTGTAATTGTGATTAGTTCCTTCCACGAAAAGATGTGAATCTTGATTAGTAATACTGATTATATAGTGGGATAGTTTAAAGATGCGTTTTATTTTGAAAAAAAACTTATCAATTATGTAGAACACTCGATTCAATTTCTCAGTAAAAATCCATATTACAGAATTTTATTGTCGAACCCTGTATGTGTTCAGCAAACAAACAGAATTCGAGATAAAAATGAAAGAGAGAGTAATAATTCTAGTTGATGGATGAAATTGATGTAAAAGGCTCGTAGAAGAAGACATAGGAATTTGAACAGAATGCTCTCGGTTCTTCACCCAAATTTGATGTTCGTTGCCCCAACGCATCACAGACAGGCATAACAAGCATGCATATGCCAGAGTTAACTCACGCAACTGTAGAATGACAAAGTTCTACGTTAATTCACAACAAAAATATTTAAGACAGCTAGAGGTGCTTAATGTAACCTTGAGTCAAATCGGGACTACTTTTTTTTTTTTGGACATAGTTGTACTGTCATATGCATTCAAAAAGTCCATTTCCAGAAGTTACTAAAAATAGAAACGAACGCAATTTCAGAAAAGATCAAACCAAGGTAAAATGAGAAGAAAATGATACTGCAAATGCTTGTACATCGAGAAGCTTCTTTTATACCCCCATTATCTGGATATACCATATGTGTTCTCACGGTCCTGAGACAACATAGATAACTAATAGCCTAATTAATTACACACTAACAAAGCAAGATAACATGAAAATTCAGAGAAAACTATCTGCTTTAGATACAAGACCATAAGGCGTACGAAGCTCAGTATCCATAGCTCTCATCATAAATTGAGTAGCCATCGTTGTTCCTCCTTGACTTGTCAGCCTGCAGAGAAGTGGCAGTGGATTAGTGAAGTGAGGAAGATAAAAAGATAGTAAAAATCACAATAACAGAAGTATAAGCAAGAAAGAATACCCTGTGGATCAGAGTCTCAAATTCTTGTGTTCCATTATCTTGAATGTACTTCTCTGCGGCAGTTAGTATATCATCTGGCTTCCCATAGTAGTCCTTTTTCCTTGGCACATACCAGATATTTACAGTCTGTGGATTCAAAAAGAAAGGCCTCACATAATTCTCGTAAACATAGGCAGCACCACTGAAGTAAGGCAGGACCAACCAGCAGGTTAGGATCAGCTTTGCATATGGCCAAATAGGGATCCTGATATACAGGCAAAAACATCCAAGCAGAAGTCCAGTTACTTAAACAAGATATCAGGCCAAACTAGATAAAAAGAACACAACGTAAATCACAATAGCATTTACTGGGTCAAAAAGTTTACCACTCAAGAACTTTGGCAAGAGTAAGTTCAAAGAGAGTGATTATGGAATAGAGAACCCAATAAGTGAGCCATTGCTGATCATCCACAAGAGACTTGGTCTCAATTGCCCTAACGGAGGCATACCTGTGACAATTAATATAGAAACCAATAAAAATCAATCAATTCTCAAAATCTCACTCTCACCACAAGTATCAAACAATGACTTAACAAATTACATGGTAATGAAATAGATGTAAACCAAATGTCAATCAGTTTGGAATTTCCAACAAATTTTGTTTCTATGTTTGCGTGGGAGAGAAAAGAGAATGGGATTAAATTCATACTTACAGAGGATAAACAAGACTGATCACAGGCCTGCAAATAACAATAATAGAAATCAATTAGAAGACAAATGCCAACCACCCTGAAATAAAAAACAGACCAACAAACAGGAAAAAGGGACCTTTTATAAGGATTATAGTTACTTCAGTTATGATTATGAATAAATTAATATAAAAACTGAATTAAGGAAGAAATTCAGTAAACAGAATGATGAAGCAGTGGATAGCTTCAAATGGAAGCGGGCGACAGAAAGATAAGAAAAAAAGAAAGTTACCCAGCAAGAACGTCGAGGTTGGAGAGAAGAAACCTGAGGAAATTGCCAGCGCCAGACCCCATCTCTGATCCCTCGATCTCAATACTAAAGGGAAGCAGTGTGTAGTTTCGTGAAACTCGATTCCACCCAAGATAATAACAACCAACTAAAGTTACTCTTTCTCGGGGACAGTGAGGAGGACGGTTCGATGCTTGTCTGTAGGAGAATGCAGCAGACAAGTGGAGTTCAAGAGAAGTGTCAATCTCAAATGGGAGAAGGATCCTGTCTTTCGTATATCGTTATCATGAAGATCACCGATTGCTATTATTATTTTCTATTTTTTTTTTAACGAAAATGGTATGTACCTAAAATATTTTTAAAATTGCATTTCAAACTTTCATTTTTTGAATTTTAAATATTTATTCTAAATAATGATAATATTTAATTTATGTTCAAATTTCAATTTTAAATTTTATTTTCAATATATAAAATATTTTTTTAAGATAAGATTTTACTTAAACTCCCATATTTTGCCGGCTTTTTTCAGTAATAGAGTAAAATTGCAGGAACAGGGATTAGATGTCTGCGACACATTGGTACACTCAGGTGATATCAAAAGCAAGATGTAACGTCAAAAAATATCAAATTCTGTAAAGGTTTTACAAAATTCTTAAAAAGAATTGTCTCAAATTATTATTATTATTATTATTATTATTATTATTATTATTATTATATGTTTTAATTGCATAGAGATTATTTATTTGGAGGGAGAAATACTTTTCCCATCAGGTACTGGATTACAAAACGCCAATTTCCTGCAAGGTTTTTCTTTCCCTTTTGCGAAATTATCGATACAACATCTAGTTTGATCTTCTTTTTAGTTTTTTTTTTTTTAAGTGTGTGCATAATTTTGATAAATCTGAAACATCATGGCATCATTATCTCAAAGCTTTTCTCTCTAAAGAAAATTTTGATAAAATTCTTTCAATGTTTGCTAGTTTGCTGAATGATAACTCATTCATATTAAACGCATACATTATTTCTCAATTAATTATTAATAATTATAATTTTATAATTAAAATAATAATTAATCATATATATAATTTAAATGGATAATTTTATGACAAATAATCAATTTATTTAAATTATCTCTTTTTCCTCTTTAAAGGGAAAAGAAAAATGGATAATGACAATCAGATGACCAACTCCTAGATATCATTTGACCCTTGGCTTGAAGGTCTTGTAAACTGCAAATTTGTAATCGACGAATCTCCACTCTTCCTTTTGTGAACATACTTGTGTCCAATGCTTATTCTTGTGCTCCTATAAAAGAATCACCAAAACTATTTGCTACAAGTCTTCAACTACCAAATGGCTTCTACCCCATAAAAGATAAAGAAAAAGCATAACCAACAAGGTGTGAAAACACTAAATATAGGATTGTCATTTTCAAGCGCACGAAGTGGCTAAAAACAGCAAAAAAAAAAGGAATATGGCAATAGGACGCTTTGAACAGGAGTAAGCAGAAGCTTAATGGAGATTCTTCTTCTTCTTTGTTTTTTGAAGATGGAACGAAAAATATTCCTTCCCCTCAAGGCAAGAAACCACTGCGAAGTTACAGGAATCACTTGGTGGGCATCACATGGGAAGCTTATCAAAGAGTCCTACTTTGAAGAAAAGAATGTGGTTAAATGGTTAATATAGCAAGTTCCTGTCAAGTCCTTAATGAAAGTCAGGTTGTTTTTAACTTGCTTGAGAATTTAAAGAGTAAAATATATAAGCCATAGAGCAATAACCTTATTGGAAAAGTTTATGGTAAAAAGGTTAGCTAACAATATATAAATTTCAAAACCTGGGCTTAATGGCAACTAGAGGGAAGTTTACTGTCTTGGAGGTGTGTTTTGATTTTTTTTTTATGTTCAAATTTGAATTAGAATCTAATTATTATAAGGTTTTAAGTAAAGGATCGTGGTTCATCCTAAACCACTTTCTTACTCTGCGAAAATGGGAACCTTTTTTCAAAACTTCCACAACTAAACTCTCTCCTATAGTTGTGTGGATTTGATTTTCGGAATTACCAGTGGAGCTTCATCATCCCTATGTCTTACATTAACTTGTGGAGAAAATAAGGCTTGTTTCAAAAGTTAATGCCCACCCTTATATAAATAATAAAGGCAAATATGCTTGTGCTTGTGTCCAAATTCATCTAAGCAAGCCATTAATTAGAACAATTTATATTGGCAATTTTAAATAGGCTATCTTATATGAAGGATTAAGCAAAGTTTGCTTCACTTATGGTTGGATTGACCATTAAAAACAATTCTGCCCTTATACGAATAGCTCGAAAACTAGTAACACTAGTCATATTCTGCCTCAAGCATCTCTTAGAAAGACAGGCAATGTTTCTTAGAAAAGTTTGAAGGATGGGGAGGAAGCAAAACTTGTGTAAAAGATGTCTTATCAAGAAAGTAACAATAGGAAAAAAAGGCAATGTGGACCCTTATGATCCATTGACTCTTGTTAAAAAAAGGAAAGGCGAATATGGAAGAAAAAGTATGGAAAGTTAGGAAAAAGCAAAGCTTAAATCAAGTAAAAAGGCTAGAGGTCTAAGGAAAATGAGGCTTGATGTCAAGGTCTTGGCTGGGCTTTCTGGTAATGACATGCATAGTCAACCTCAAAATACTAATAGCTAATAGGTCATTAGGACTATTAACATGATTGTAGATAAGAACACTAACTTTCTAGATATCTTCATAGTCATTCACAATTCTAACTCCCTAACTTCCTAAATGAAGTAATTTGCTTTTGGCAATGATAGAGCCCCTTTACAGCAGCTCATCACTTTCAATGAAGGAGGAAAACGAAGGGAACTAGAATCAACCTCAAGTAGTAGGGGCTATTACCTCAATGATAAAGTAAAGGTAATATCAGAGGATAACCAGAAATAGATCACTATCGATCTTACCCACATTTTAGCAAACTTTGATCAAGAACATGTGGTAGCCTCAAAGAATCTAACACTATTTAAATGCCACCAAAATGGATTCCCACTCAAAAAAGAACTCGCTAGACATCTTATTCCATCCATAATCATCCACACTTTCAAGTTTCAACTGAAAATGTCTCAGGATCTATCTTAACCTGCCTAAGCCTAATAAAGAGCCTTTGCTTCTATCTCCCTCTAATCTATTTCATTTCAAAGCTTAACAAGCATGGCAAGAAATGATACAAATGCAAAGGATAGTATTGCATCTAGAAAAGTTTGCACTAACTTATTAAGGGGGAAATTGGGAATACATTTCATTAAAATGGACCTAATGATGTTGAAATACCTGATAAAGGTGGTGAACATAGCCAAGTTAGATTGAGAGTTCTTTAAAAGAATACTAGTTCAAGCTACCCTATAGCTTGAAAGTATGCTTCAACATTCTAGTCATATTTACAAGCCAAATTTGTAACCTATTATAGAAGTCTCTCAAGTTAGTGTTATGGTTTGGAATGTCCATCTAGTGCAATACCCAAATTTCAAAAAGTTGTTAGCAGACTTGATTGCCCATAAAAAGTTAAACTCTTAAACTTAACAAAGACCTGACTAGATGGAGATCAAGCAAAGGAGTTAGAAGCTTTTCTTCCTTTTTTTCATATGGAGTGTATTAACACCATTGAGTATACAAGAGGTATTTGGTTATTGTGGAATGATGCAAAAATGCAAATTAATATGGTTATTGAAGTAAAACATGAGATTTATACCATTCACTTGCTTGGCTATTAAGTGGTATTTATGTAAGTCCAAAACTATCAAATTGAAAAATTTTGTTAAATAATCATGAGGTAATAACAAATAATCATAGTCTCCCCTATTTGAATTTAGGAAATTTTAATAAGGTGTTTTCCTAAGCTAAAAAGTTTGGCAGCACATTGTATAGAATTGGTTTATTTAATGATTGTATTGAATATTGCAACTTAATTGACATAGGTTTTATGGGACCTTTTTTTTACCTGAACCAATTCTAGAATTAGTAAACACCTTATTATGGAAAGATTAGATAGAGCTTTATGTAATTCCTCTCAGAGTTTAGCTCACCTACCCTGTATTTTATCTGATCATTATCTTATTGTAGTTACTCTTAGTACCAAGCTAATTATATGCTTGAAAGATCATTCCATTTTGAAACTTGTTAGTTATCCTACTTGAATTTTCATAATATTATGGCCAATTGTTAGAGCAAAAGTCTTTCCTTAAATTATACCATTAAAAATTTTATTAATTATGTTAAATGATGGAATGTAATGTCTTTAGGAATATTTTTATTAAGAAGAAGATAATTTTGCCTAGGATAAGAAGGGTGCAAAATAATGAGTCATCATATATCTAAGTCCTTTTTAGGGTTGGATAAGTCTTTCCAAGCTAAATTTTTTAATAATCTTATAAAAAGGAAGAGTTACAGGCTTTAAAATCACAAATGGATTATATTGCTGATGAGGATAAAAATACATATACTTACCATCTATTTATCATTATTAGGAGATAGTATAATAAAAAAATTACCCTTAGAAATGGGGTTAACGATTAGTTATATAATTTTATGGATAGTTAGGATCATATTTTTGAATCTTTTAATGTTGGATTTAAGACCTCTTATATTTCTACAAATTTTATTGTAAATAAATATACTAGTTCGTCCAATGTCATAAGTGAATGTCATTATGATTTGCCTATTAAATGCTTGAGTAAAATTAAAATTCAGGATGCTTTGAAAAATTAAAAGGTTATTAAACCCCCTAAGTCTGATGGATTACATCTAAGTTTTTTAAATAATTTTGGTCTAAAGTTAAATAAATCTTTATTTCTTTCTCAATTCTTATTTAGCTTAAAAGTATTCTTATTATTTTGATTCTTAAAGAAAATCTTCATTAAACCTTTAATGCTTTTCAACCAATTAGGTTATGCTAAGTATGGTAAATGAGCCTAGCGGATTGAACCAAGCCAAAGCTCACAGAGTTGAACTCATTTAGGCTTGATCCCCTAAAAAGTAAGCCTATTTTGATAAGAATAATCTGCCTAAAAGTTTCCAAAGCCCATAAGCCAGCTTGAGGCTTACTGAAACCATTTAGACTTACTTTTTTACAGGCTTATTTTTAGCAAGCTCAGTCCGTAAAAAACCCATGGATCGGTCTATTAGGCCCACAAGTCAAAAGCCTATTAAGCAACCTTAGTTTATGCAATATAAACTTGAAAGTTATTTCAAAAATTATGGTTAGTAGAATAAAACATTTGCTTCTGCATCTCATTTCTCACTTTCAAGCAACTTTTGTTTCTAATAGAAAGCCAATAAATAATATAATTATACTTATGGAACTTCTTCATACAATTGTTAAATTATTAATCCAAGGCTAGATATGGATAAATGACTTTGAAAATAGACGTTAAAAAGCTTATGATTCTTTAGAATGAGGTTTTATTTTAAAAGTGCTTTTATTTTTATAGTTCCTGAAGAGTCTAATAAAGTTGATTTTGAGCTTGGTATCCACGATTTCTTATCAAATTCTATTCAATAAGGAAAATTAATACTATGTTTCTAATTAAGGGTCTTAGACAAAGTGATCTCTCGTCCCCTTATTTTTTTATTTTATATATGAAGTAATTACATATTCAAATTACAGATAAATGTAAACAAAAGTTATGGACTCCAATATAATCTAGTAAACATGGCATTAATTTTACTTATCCTTTTTATCCAGATGATATAATGCTTTGTGCTTTGGCAAATTTAAAAAATTGCTAGACTATAAATAGTGTTTTAAATCATTTTGCTCAAGTCTCAAGTTTATGCATTAATAGATCTAAATCCAAAGTTTATTTTTCTAAAAATATTGATGTCTCTCTAAAAGAAAAGCTAAGTTAGAAGCTGGGAATCCAACATAAGGGGTTTATAGGTAAATACCTTGATGCTAAAATTAAGGATATTTATGAAACTTCTAATTTTATTTTTTTAATAGATAAACTTTAAGAAAGAATTTATTATTAGCAATCTAAATTTCTTTCCTCTACTTAACGAGTTATTCTTATTGACTTTATTTTGTTATCCTTACCTGTATATCATATAGGTTTTTCTAAAATCCCTAAAGTTATACATGATCAAATTACTTATATTATTAGAAATTTCCTCTGGGATAGGACCTTTAAATCTCATAATATCCTTTTAGTTAAATGGGATATTGTTATGATGCCAAAAAGTGTTGGTAGAGTGGGCATAAAGGATTCTTTAACCATGCATATATCCATATTAATGAAGTTAGCTTGGTCATTCATTCAGGATGACTAGTGTTTATGGGTTAAAGTGTTAAGGAAAAAATACTTATCCTTAAATTCTCAAGGCTAGTTTATGATTAGAAAATGTTATTCTCATAATTAGAAAGCCTTAAGATCCACCATTTGGATTATTCAATCAAGAATTGATTAAATAGTTATAGTAAGGAAAAAGTTAAAATCTAAACTAATAAATAGTTGGATTTAAGAGTTCTAAGGAATTTTATCTCTAGTCCCTTTCCTAGAAATACTAAAAATCAATGTATTAAAGAATTATTAACTAAAAGGTTCTAAGATCTTAGTAGGCTATCCATGGAATTACTTACTAAGATATCTTCTTTGGTATCTAGAACTTTCTTTTGTATCTCAAATAAGGATGATCGCTTAGTTTAGGATTTATCTAAATTAAGGCTCTGTAATGAAAAAAGTATTTATGTTTTTTTGAAAAATTCTAGCCTTTCTTAGCTTGGCTAAAACCTCTCTTGGATATAGAAAGTGTTTACTCATCCAAAAATCTATTTTTTTTTCATATGGCTGATTGTTTGGAATAAGCTTCCTATGTAGGAAATGCTAATTAAAAAAGGTACAGACATTCTACTTTTTTATGTTTTATATGACACTAGGTTAGATAATATTGCTCATATTTTTAAAAAATGTCCAATAACTATATATCTTTAGAATTCATTGCTTGTTGCAAATTCTTAGTTTTCTATCCTTCATACTAACTTTTTACTATGGTTTTAAAATAATTTGATCACCTACGAATTAAGTTGCAAAAGTTCAGTCCCTCAAGCAAAGGTCTTTGCTTTTACTATTTAGAATTTATGGTTATTTAGAAATAGAAAATTGTACAACAATAAGGCAGGAAGTTCTGATTTGAAAGTTTCTACCTTAGGTAAAAAAGTTGGAATATTAAGCTATTATTAGAAGCCAAAAAAAGGCCTCTTTCTCAGTAAATGGTGAATGTTAGGTGAGAAGCTTCTTTTATCAGCTTCCACAAGCTAAATATTAATGAAGTAGTAAAAGGAAATTTGCGACAAGCTATTTGTATTAGATAGGAAAATGGATCCTTGAATGTTCTAGGTGGTTAAAAGTGTTATCCAATTTTATTAATGAAATAACAAGTTTAAAGGATGGTTAATTACTTGCTCAAAATTAGGGATTACTTTTAATTATAGTATTCTTTTACTTCTTATAACCTATCTATTTCTTGTTCTACTAGTAGCCTATTTGAGGAATATGGGGAACTATTAAAAGAGCTAGAAAGACTAACTATGAAGCATGTTTATAAGGAAGCTACTAAGCTTGTAGATTTTATAGCCAAGGATGTTGTAAATACTAGTAATAGGCTGAATAGTTTATTGTATCCTCTAAAAGAGTTTTAATGTATTTAGGTTTTGATGTTATAGGCTTATCCTTGCCCAAAATTGTTAAAACTTAGTCCTCTTTTATTAACTTTCCTTTTTTACCCAAAAAAAAAAGCAAACACTAAATATAGAATAGTACCAAGCTATTCACACTTTCTGTAGCAAAAAAATAATTCCATATCATCATTATCAACACCATCTTTTTCTTTTTCTTTTCATATGAAATTATTATCCATAGAATAATTAATTATTACACACTTTTTAATTATTAATAAATTATAAATTATTTTATGAGAAAGAATAGCTAAGACAATTGATAAATTAGGTTGAATTAGGAATCTTATATGTGAAATATCAGACATAATAAAATTAATCAAATTAAAAATATAAAAATATGAATTTGGTGAGAATTTGATAGGAAAAACTTATTAGAATCATGAAGTATGAAGTTTTGTATTGATATAAATGAGTGTGTAAGGATGGAAGAAGTTTAGGAGCTTTTTTTCAAAAAATGCCCCTAAAATCTTATCTTTCCTTATTATCAGGCTCCAAACCCTAAATTTCCCTCATTTCTCTTCATCTTTCTAATTCTTCAAATTCTTTTTGTATAATCTCCCTATCACTCTATCAATCAACTAAAGAAAGCCTCAAATTTTCTTGATTTCTTCATCCAATCAAGGTAAGAACGTTACTTTTATCAAAAATCCCTCTAATTTTTTCTTAGTTGATGAAGAAATTTGTGACTTATTTGATTTTACTGGGTATTCTAAAACCTAACTCTAGAACCTATGAATTTTAATATGATGAAACTGAAAAATCATTAAACTAACTTTCTAGTGCCCTTTTCCATACAATGTAAATGGATAATCTATCTAAATTTATGAATTTTATGGTTATCTGATGATTTTGAGACAATATTGATTGTTTATGATTTTGCTTGTATTATATTTGATTTAATGTGGTGAAAATAATAAATGATGAAAAAATATTATATGAGATATTAAACGGTGTATTAATAATTACATCAAGGTTTGGTGTGTAAAATATATGTTTGAAAAGCATTTAAAGTTAGATAAATAGTGAATTTTTTGCAAGAAAATTAATATTTTCATGCGTAAATTGAGTGATTAATTGATTATGAGGTTTAAAAGCAAATTTAGGCTTCAGAATCAAATGACCAATTAATTTTAAGGGCCTAGAAGCAATTTCAAGACAAGTTGATTAGTCAATCTATTCACTAAGCCTAAAATTTTATGTTAACTTTAAAAAGGTATAAGCCTTTCATCTTATATTCCATTTAAATGAATTACCTATCATTTTGAAGCTAATTAAGTTTACTTTCATATTGAATTAGTTTCAACTCAATATCTAATATATATTTTAAGATATCATCAAAATAGTATAAAAAAAACTCGAGATTTTAAAAAATAGACTTTTTATGTCTATCTTTACAAAAGCATAACTTTTTTTCAAAATTTAGCCAATTTAGGCAAGTGACTTGCCTATAAAAAGCTAATTGAGTCTATTTTCATATAAAATAAATTCATGAATAATATATTTATAATTTTTGAATTATTCATAAAGTATCACTTAGAGGTCACAACTATAATGACCATATAGTAAACCATAGCTAATCTATTTTATATTTTCATGATTTATAATAATTTAACATGGGGTGTTTGGTCTCTAAGAATTAAAAATAGAGTTCTTTATAATGATTATAAGATGAAAACATGACTTGGATAATTATGAAATGAGAAAGTAGAAGTTGTCTAATATAATATGTGTTATAATGAACTCATTACATTATTCATAGGATGAAATATGTTGAGAAATATTTTATGGATTGATATTATGATATTTGTGAATATTTGTAACCATATAAGAAGGCATAATAGTGCTGACACATATTATGATGTATATTAAAATTGAATTGTGATTGCATTAAATAGAGCTTAAGCTCTGATGTTTAAATTATATTGTAAATTATGTCATGAGTGGCATTAAAAATGAGAAATGCAATAAGGACAATAATATAAATATTGGATGAAAAATTCTCGATAGTAAGGTAGGTAAGGTATAAAATTAACCTAGAAATCAAAAGGTAGATGAATGTATTTTATCTATTACTTATTATTCTAAATGAAATATGATCTTAAGTGTAGTTATTCATAAGTATAAAGCTTGAACTTACATTAAATAAAGCTTAATCTCTAGTGTTTAAATTATATTGTAAATTATATCACAAGTAGCATTAAAGATAAGAAATATGATATGAGTAATGATGTAAATACTAGATGAAAGATTTTCATTTATAAGGTGGGTAGGATATAAAGTTGGATCGAAAGTTAGTAGGTAAATGAATGTATTTTATCGATTACTTATTATTTTAAATGAGATATGATCTTGATTATAGTTATTCATAAGTATAATTATATGATACATTAAAAATGAAATGATTACATGCTAATCTCATTATTATTAGCTCTTAATTACTAATGTATTTAAATGTGATATGATTTGTCAAAGGAGGATAGTCTAATGGGCGAACTATTATGATTTATTAATGTTGTTATAGATTATTCACTCACTGAACCTCAAACTTGCTTATTTGTGATTTATTTTACAAATTCCTAGGCTTGTCCTTGACAGCTACCTTCTCAAAGCTAGGTTCCATGTGAACTTACTAATGGTAGTATGATAGTACAAAATTTTATATATAGTATATCTTAAGCCTTATTTTGTTATGCACTTGTGTAAAGAAAATATTTAATTTAATTTCTTATAAGTTAGTTAGACTTGCTTGTTTTCTTTTTGGAAGAACTATAAGCATAACTAATTTCTTCATCTTTTATAGAAATTTCAATGATTTTCAATGAATACATTCTTTCTAAAGTACCATTTTCTTTTATATATGCATTATATTTATTAATCAAGATCAAGTTAAGTAATTAGAAATAGATTGATAGAAACCAAAAAATAGGTTCCATGCCAATCACATTAGGTTAGGGTCATGATATTAATAAATGAATAGTAAAATATGAGGTCCCCTAATATGTTTTAATTGGCTAATTAATTTATTTTGATAATGATTGAATTTAATTGAATTAATTAATGAATAATGCTAATTGTCACTACAAGGATGATCATTAAGGTGTAATTAATAATCCTTAATTAATATCAAAATAATTAATGTTAAAATTATATTTAATATTTTATTTTTATTTTTAGTAATATAATTACACTAATTTTAATACTAATATATTATTAAAATAGAACAAAACATTAAATATAATTCTAAAATTAATTGTACCATTATTAATCAGAAGTTATTAATTACACTTTAATCTTTATTTCAAGGCAATGGTTAGCATTATCCTTAGTTATAATATGTGCAAAACTATAGCATTAATGTTGTATGATAATACTAGATAAATATCTTTCTAGTTTATTAATCTAAAAGTTAAAGTATGTTTAGTTACTCTTTATTCTATGACATAACTATCAAATCCAATTGAAGCCATGTTTTTGCATGTTTTAATACCTTAAAGATTGATTTCATGTATGGTATGCTATTACTTTTTAAATAAGTTTTTACCTAAGTTAGTAGAGGTTTGTAGCTATAAGTTGAGTTATAAGTATACTCTATTGTGGTGCTGAGTAGTTTGCACTATAGTTAAGTAGGTTTGTTAGACAGACTTTCTTTTTATGGCTTAATTGATTACATTGGTAACACATAATATTTATTTAAGTGCAAGTCCCCAATACTTGTTTCTATATTATACATATCTAGGTGATTCCTTTCTAAGGTTACCTCTCCCTTAAAATTACTCTCTTTCAAAACTTGTTGGAGCATGAATACAAAATGGTGGGTTCCTTTAACTTTTCCTTTAAAGCTTCACTAAGAGTGGCTCTTGGATAAAGGTTTGAGAAGTTTAACTTCTCCGATATGAGTGAGATTAAGATAAGGCATTCCTCCTTAACCCATTAGGAAATTAAATCCCTCTGACCTATTATGCTTTTCTTCCTCCTACTTGTGCTTTTCTCTCTTCTCTATCTTTATTTTTAAACTTTACCTATAGTACTTCATGAAAGGTAACGTTTTGAGTGACATAAGTGATATTAAAGAAATAATCTTTAAGGCCATATGCAAATCTTTACATTATTGTTGTTTCATTGGGAATTAGATATCTCACATAACAAGATAAATGGATAAACTAAGCAGTATACTCACTAACAAATATTAATCCTTGCTTCAGATTTACAAATTCTCTAATTTTGACTTTTTGTACACTTAGTGGCAAGAATTGGTCTTTCAACAACTCTTAGAGTGTAACCTAAGTCAAAGGTGGCAAGATGGCTTTTTGGCTTCCTATGGTGCTAGTGAACCAAAAAAGTGTGAATCAACATCCGAATCCATGCCAAGAAGTGAAGAGGTTTTAGTTTATTAAATTCTTTTATGATTTGCAGTTTGTTAGTCAAGTTTTCTCTAGTTAGGGATTGATCTTTTTCATTTCTTTGATTGAAGGTTTAATCTTCTTGGTCTTTATGTTATTCCTACTTTTTTCTTAGAAAAAAACTTGTACTACATCAATTAGAATTTGTTATCTAGAAATAGCAATCCATGAAAGGATATTCTAATCAATATTTCCCTTACATTGATCACTCTAATTTTAGGAAACCTTAGATGTTTTTCCATCACTAGGATCACTAACTCAATGACTATTAAACTCTATCATCTTTCCTAATTCATAAAATTTCACATGTTTAGTTCAAACACAAAGAAATATTTTCTATTTCTAAGAAAAAAGCTCTACTACCACTTTTTTAAACAAATCAAGGTTTATTAAGATGATATTAATGATATGTAATCCAGGTGTACATATATCATTAATACAATTTCTACTAACTCTCAATTAAGCAGTCATAATCATATTGTAATTAACCTATCACAGGGCCTTCTTTTCCTATTATAACCTTAGACCTTGCTCTGATATCAACTTTACCATGACCTGTCGGGCCATTGTCAAAGTGAAATCCATTACTTAATTTCTACTGGCCTAAGTTAACCTTAAATATGGTATCATCACATGAGTTTAAAAAAATAATTTACTATTATAAATATTTCAAAATATTTAAAAATAATGTTTGTACTGGCTTATTCTAACTATATGTAATGCTTAAAATAATTTTATTTACAATTATTAAATAATTATGGCTGCTTTAACATGACAAGTGCTAGAAAGTTTATTCTTACTAAGCTGCTGGAAAAGGGAAAGCTCCTACAAAGGTATTTAAAAAGAAATAAAATAATTAAAAAAGTGAGTCTTAGATTTTGTAAGTAAATAATTTAATTAATCAACAAAATAAAATTATACATTTTCCTTAACCATACATTTCCATAATCTAATTAATATTCAATATCATGACATTTACATGAGATAGAATATAATATCACGATAGATTAAATAAAGGAAAATAATTAAATCATTTTGTGTCTTTTAGGTTATCTTTATATCTTCATAAACTCTATTCTTGTCCCTCATGGTTTGCCTTTTCCCTTCACAACATATTTCTATATATATATAACATATTTCCACAATATATATAAAACACATTTCTACTTGAAAATTTACTAATAATTTCATAAATAATATCATTCAGATGTTTAACATACTAATATAGAAGCTATATAGACTTGTACTACCTTAAATTATTAGGAAATAACTAAATCTAAGTATATATAGGTCATACTTGAGTATATACTTAAGTATAGATATATAAAAATGAATTCTACTTTCATACTTAAGTATATATTTGTTTAAAGGCAACTTAGGGCAACTTTAGACACCTATACTAGATTGCATACTCACTTATGGACTATATACTTAAATAGCACTTGTAGATTTGTAGAAAATTCAATGAGAACACTATACATTTGGCAAGTTTTCCCCTTAATCTAATACATACATAGCAAAGCAACCATAATACAACATCAACTCATCACTTACACTCACTTTCAAACTATTACCTTTAACAATTCACATCACAGCATAGTATAATATTAATTAACTTCCTTAATCTTCAAAATACTATTATTGAAGACTAACACAACCAAATTCATGCAAATTATAAGCTTTTAAATAAATTATCTACTTACAAATTGGTAAGATTTTATGGAAAAAATGAAATGAAATGGGTAGATGGTTGAATTTGCTTTAAACAACACCAATTTATATAGATTTCAAGAAATTCCACTCAAATCCCAAGTTCCTTATTGAAACCTAAAAATCTCAGCAAAAACATACTTAAGCATGAAATTACTAAAGGTTACCTTGATTTGCTCGAAAATTTTGATTGATTATTGGTGGTTTAAAGGCTTAATCTTGCTAATTTTGGAAGAAATTGAAGATAATGGAGTGAGGGAATAGAAGTTAATTGGTCTTCTTGGATAAATGGGGTGCTAAGTGTTTTGTTTAGAGTTATAAAGCGTCATGATATTTTTAAGAGTAATTTAGTAATTTTAGAAGGTTTTAAAGGCAAAACAAGAAAGTTACTTTCTAAATTTTCTTCACATTTACTTACTTAAATCTAATTGCACAATGTCTTCATGTTATTTTATTCCATCATATTTATGTCATAAAATCCTAATTCTCTCAAATAAAATTTTATCTTAAGCACATCCACATTAATTAATAAAATTACACTTGTACTTAAATGCTAAATATATTAATAAAAATATATTCTAATTTCGAAAGGTTGTAACAAAAATGCTTATGTATTCAAGCTAGAATTGCTTGAATACTTAAAAGATCAAGTTGAAAGATGTAAAAGGACATTGTAAAAGAAAAAAATCCTAATTGATAACTCTTAAAGTTGGATTTGGCCTTGAAGAGTATAGTAGAGTAGAACTAAAGGAATAATTTTTTCTTTGGGCTATTAAACCATTATATACTGGTATTATCATCTTTTTTTTTACTCTTTCCTTTATATGTTTTATTATTTATCATTACTTATTATTTACTTGATCTTTCAAACTAAATTTCTAGT
This sequence comes from Sindora glabra, assembly GCA_020226215.1. Taxonomy (NCBI): domain Eukaryota; kingdom Viridiplantae; phylum Streptophyta; class Magnoliopsida; order Fabales; family Fabaceae; genus Sindora; species Sindora glabra. The sequence continues at coordinate 72,699,328 of CM035231.1, read as the reverse complement.
TACTCTTTGAAAAACTTAAGAAAAGCAAGTAGTTCTTAAAACTTATATTTTTAATTATTGAAAAACTAATTCACTCTTCCTCTTAGTGTATCCTATCATAAATGACTACAAAATAAGTATTTTATACAAAAGATAAAAGAAGTAAATGTAGCTATCAAACATTGTATTAATGGTTATGGTTATGATTATTTAAAAATATTATATGATTACTTAAAAAAATTGCATAACATAATTTTGCATTTTAATCTTAACATATTAATACAAGATTTAATGATCACAATTCATTTCTATCACTCTCATATAAAAATAATATTATTACTTGATATGTCCTTATTGCTCATGAAATAATTAATGAATACATGACTACAAGATAAGTATTTGTTTAATTGAAAATTGTGTAATGGTATAGTTTTGAATTGCTTCAATTTTGCAAAAAGGTGCATGAAAGAAGTTGAAAGTTAGAATGTTCTCCTAAAACTTATAATTTTTTTCACAAAAAATTCAAAATCTGTAAAAAATGAAAGTGTAATATTTTCTAAAAAGTTATAATTTGAAAAATCATATTTATGATATAAAAATATTTACAATTTTATGAATTGCTAATGAAAATTTTAAAGAAAGTATATTCTAAACTAATATTTTAAAAATTGGACTAATAAATAAATCAAAAATAAAAGGAATTCAATGTTTAATAATTTAACCAAGGTCAAACCAAAGTTAAATTATAATATAAACTAAGAATCTTAATACATAAAAATTAAAAAAAATAAAGTTAAATTTACATATGTAAAATATGAAAATATTTTAGGTATTATCAAATAATTTTATAATTTTATGAGTTTATTATTCAAATTATCATAAAAAATTAATATTGTACTCAATTTTTTTATTATGTGACTTTCATTTATAAAGATAAAATAATTTTTTACTATTTAAACTTTGAAATTTAATTATGTAGATAATACTAATAAAAATAATATTTTTAAGTAATAATATTTTAAAGAAATAATTGGTTGAATTGTGAAAATGATGATTAATTCATACTGTTTAGTCAATTCATCACCAATTGATTGATTTTTTTAACTATTTTTTAAAACAAAATCTAAAAATTAATCAAATCAATCACATAATAAATTCATAATTTTTTTATTGGACGACGGGTTTAATTTAGTTTTTGAAATATTGTTCTGTACCATCCTTTTTTTTAAGGTGTCATCAAAACATATAATTGTACTATATACTGTCATATGCCACTATCAACGAGACAGACTCAGCCCATTTTATTACCATTCATTTCATTTATTTTCCCTATCTAGTTTGTTAGATTGTTAAGAGAAAGCAAGATATGCCTATTAGAGGTGGGTAGAATGGTCCAACCCGCCTGAACCCGAGTTAAAAGATAGGTACTGGTCGTGTAAACTCGAGCAGGCCCTTAAGTCTAGTTGAAAAATGCAATAATACAAGTCCATTCAATTGGTTTCAAGTTGAGGCATTAACACCCGGTTTTAACCCAGACCCGACCTACAATACCTTTCACACATAATACATCTATACACTTTCAGTTGTTTCAATTATGGCCATTTAGATGTGTGTCTTTCTGGATAAAAATTCTTCAATTTAGGCAAACTCCATAGCTACAGCGAGTACAACTAAGGAAACACGAAACAAGGAGCAATTCTTGCAACTTCATCCCTTTCAACAATTACTTCAACCTCAGTGCAAGAATGTATGTCCAACACTTCAAGTTTAGGAAGCTGTTTGGCTATCGATGTTGGAAATATACTTCTCAGGCTATCACATTCAATAGCTTGTACCTTCTGTAAGTGTTGACAGATGTTGATTTCCTCAGGGTCTTTGTTCCACATGTGCTTCAATTTTGGCAAATGTCATAGAATCATGCTTCTCAATTGCAATTGTGGCAAAGCAAATGACTCTTCTATATCTTGAATGTCAAACACTACCTCTATAAAGTCATAATTACAAACATCTACCTCTTCTAAATAGTTGAAGGAATATAACAAATTTGAAGGAATCACATAGGACAAAGAGTGACAGTTATCCATAATAAGAGATTTCAAATTGCCAAACGTCCTTCAGTCTTGCTTCCCACATTTCTATCAGCTCTGGAAGTCAAAAACCCACAATACCTACCTAACCCCCTGAAACCCATTATGAATCCGAACAATCGAGTTCCTTTCATACCCGGTCAATCCCGGGTCTAGTATTTTTGACTCGATGTAATTCGTGTCAAGTGCCCAAAGTACCATAACTTGCCCGGACTCGACCCAAGCTCACCCCTAATGCCTATACTTTCTCATTTATTTTCCCTTTCTAGTGTCGAAAGATTTTCCTTCGGCTATAAATTCTCCTATCAGTGAAATTTTCTCTCATTTCTTCTCAATTCTTCTCACTTCCCTTTTGATTATTTTGAGACCCATCACAACATATACATTGCTCAAATCAAAGTGGAAAGACAACTAAAAAAATGTTAATCAATCAATGCCATATAGTTACATTATATTTGATACAATAAAATGGGATTGAAAATTTTAGTAAATAATATAAAATAATAATACTTATTTTTAAAAAAATATCATCATATAAAATAATAAAAATTTTATTTTATAATAAAAGTAATATAATTATCATTTTATCATTTATAGAATGAATATTTTATAACTTTATCTCATATATCTTTTATATATTCTAATATTATTTTTATTTATAAATTAATAAATAATAAAATAATATGCATTTTTAATAATATATTATCAAGATATTTTAATAATTATGTTTTCAATATTAAAATTTAAAATAAAATATTTTTGCATATTTTGTAAAAAATATTCTATATAAAAGTTTTTGATAAATTAAATTTTTATACTTGTACTATAGAAAATAATTTCCTAATCTTATTTTTATATTTAATTATAAAAATGGTTATAAATAAACAAACAAAATGAAAGTATCATCTTTCATATAAATATAGTTTTAATTTTATAACTCCTTTTTATTTTTGAAAGTATTGATGTCATTAATACTTTTTTTTATTTTATTCCTATAAAATTTGTTGTGCCAAACATAGGCTTTGTTTGATAATTAATTAATAATTGTAGTGGTTAATTAATTTAATTAATTATTAGTTAATGACTAATTGTATTAGTTAATTTGATCAAGTGATTACATTAGCTATTTGAATAACAATATTTAGTAAAATTAGTTATTTATAATTAGTTATTTATATGTAAAATGACATATAAAGATATAAGTATATTTTATAAGTATTTAAATTTTTTATTTTAATAATTTAAATTCTATATTTAGCAAATTAAATTTTCTTATAAATAATATATTATTTTAATTTATTATATATCAAATATTTTTAAATTAAATTAATATAATTTTTATGATTATTATATTTTATAATTTAAAATAATATAATGATAAATTTTAATATTATCAAAGTGGTGACCTTTAAATCCACTAACCATAAAGGCCATGGCTTTATTAGTTCATATAGTAACAAAGAAAGCAGTTAATTATATTTGGTTTGCAAAGGACAAATTAGAAAATATAAAATTAATTAGGGATAATTTGATCTTTTTATAATGAGAAAAAATCAGGCTAATTTTGTTTGGTGTAATTTATTACAGCGAGGTACCTAAAACTCACTTTTTGTTCATTTAAGTGCATTCACGTACGAAAATTTACCACTGATACCTAGAAGATAAAATAATACATTTACAATGCGTTTTAAGAAGAATAAAAAAAATAAAATAGAAATCTCTTTTGCCACACATTAAAATTGAAGAATTTTTAATTTAATACAAAAAAATAAAAAACTAAAAACTTATAAGAATTAAAATTAGAGAACTCTTAACTTTATAAAAATTAAGTTAATATAAAATTTTAATTATAAATAAAATTTATAAAAATTTAATTTTTTAGGAATTAAAATGAATTTTTAGTTAAGATAAAATTAAAAATAAAAATAAATAAGAACTTAGAGACTATAGTAATATATTTTTATTTGATAATTTGATTATTAATTAGATTTGATTTATCCATTTATTTAATATTTTTAGTTAGTGCTACTGTTTAGAGACGAAATAATAATATATTACTATTTAGAGAATAAATAATAACATACTGTTATTTAACAATTTGATTATTAATTAGACTTGATTTATCCATTTATTTTAAAAAAATTTGTTAGTGTTACTATTTTGAAATAAAATATTAACATGTTACTATTTGAAGAACAAATAGATATTATTATTTGACACTTTAGTTATTAATTAAATTTATTTTATCCATTCATATAGAATTTTTTATTGATGTTACTATTTTAGCATGAAACAGTAACATATTCTTTTTTTATAGTTTGGTTATTAGCTAGACTTTATTTAACTATTTATTTAAAATTTTTGCTTAGTATTACTATTTTGAAATAAAATATTAATATGTTATTATCTAGAGAACAAATAGTAATATATTATTTAGCAATTTAGTTATTAATTAGACTTAAATTTTTATTTATTTTGCATTTTTTGTTAGCATTACTATTTTAAAATGAAATAGTAACATATTATTATTTAGTCTACAAATAAGAATATATTATTCTTTAATAGTTTTGTTTGTTAAGAAAATTCTTATAACACTACTAGACAATAAAAAAGTTAAGGAGCAAAAGTTTAATATAAGATTTGAAAGAATTTGAATTGATAAAAATGAAATCAAAGTTGAAAAAATAACAAGAAAATTAAGAAAAATTAAAAAAATATTGAAAAAGATATTTTTTCACTAACCAAAGCTAGTTTGGCATTTTATAAGCATGTAGATTTTGAGAAGTTATATGAAATGAAAAAAAATTCACCCAAAACAAATAATCAAGCACAAAGTTATGATCATTCAAAGTTTTAAGTTCAATTTATATATTTTTAACTAGGTGGACCCCACCAAACTTAAATTTTCTTATTTTCTATTGAAAGATCATAGGAAGACGAATAAAAATAAGTGGTTATATGCAAAAATTGGTTAACTAATCATAAAGTTATATTTTTTCGAAATTTCTCATTTATAACCGAATTCTCTTAGTTAAAAAAGAGCATTTTAAAAATATAATAGTAATAATTCATAAAATAGATACTTATTTGAAATAAAGATAAGCGCTAATACCTTGTTGAAAAGAAGTTCAAGAAGTAGTACTATGATATAATTTATCGTTTTATAATTATTTATGGACTAGTTAAATGCAAAACATTAATCTCCCCAACATTTTCATAAATGGTTGTGTATTTGGCAATCAATTACTCAAATAGCTGATTGCTAATACTAAAATTAGTTGATTAACTTAATAAATTCAATCGGTCAATTTTGGTTAAATCAGTTAAAAACTGGCTAAATAACCATTTGCGAAATCATGGGCATAGTTTAGACTAATCATTTTATTCCATTATACAAAATATAACATTACAATTTGTTTAAGTCATTAATCATTGAATATAAAATAATTTGTTATACAAAATTCAATTTGTATTTTAATGACATTATTTTTTTTTTTAGTGAGACATTAGTTCAGGGGAACCACCATTTCTTACTTCCAATGGAGACTAGTTTTGAGTTTGAACATCCTATCTATTAACATATAAAATTCATCCAAAATCAACAATGGTTGATAATGAGTCAAATTAAATTGTGATATACTTGAAGTTTGATTCAACTTTTAGTTCGATAAATTAAACTTATAAACTTAATAAACAATACATGAATTGAATAATTTGGCTCATTTATTAAATTAGTCAAGTTTGAGCTTAGAAGTATTCAACTAGATTGTATCATAAGTTAGTTCGAATAATATATATATAATTTAAAATGTATTTATTTTCTTAATAAATTTATCTAACTTTTATATATAATTTTAAATAATTCAATGATTAGTAGTTTTTTTTATTATAAAATTAAGCATATGAGGAAATACTAGTTCTTTTTAAAATTAAGTTAAGTTAGGTTAAGTGTATATATAAAAGGTCATTTAGTATAAATGATTCGTACTTATTGTGTTAAGTTGAGCCAACAATAAGCTTAAGTCGAGCTTGAACTAACAAAATTGATTCAAATTAATCGAATTTAAGTTGAATCATGAGCTAAATTAATTCTGATTGTGTTGAACTTGAATTAAAACTAACTCAATTCAACTTGATTAATTTCTAGCTTGTTTAACATATCTTCTACTAAACCAACACATTAAGAATATATTATTTTGATTTGTTTAAGACATTAATGATTGATTTTAAAGTAATCAATTGTACAAAATTCATTTTATATTTGGTAATATTATTTAATAATTAATAATATATAATTTATATTTATTTGAATAATACATCAAAAATTATTTTTTAGTGTTAAATGTTTGAAAAACATAATATTATAGTTCTATTTTACATAAATAATTAATAAATTAATTAATAACTGATAATTTATAAGTAATAATTAATTATGTATGAAATATTTTACAAAATTATTGAATTAACCAAAATTGAAAAATAATATAAAAAATATATTAATAAAAATAAATATATAAATTAAAATAATTTATATATTTCTAAAGACTAAATTATATTAGCTCAATTAAAATATTTAAAATAACAATATGATATATAATATTTATTTTATTATATTCTATAAATTTACATAAATTTTATTTTATTATTATTTATAATTAAATTATAATTACTTAAAATATAATTAATTATATTTTATAACATTACATTGTAAAAAACATAAGTTGTAAATTAATCAAAAAAATAAAAATTGATTTAAAAATAATATAAAAAAATAATAACTTATAAATTATAAACATAAGCAAATCAATAAATTATAAATTAATTTATTTATTATACAAAATAAAATCACTAGTTATATAAAATTGACTAAAAATTAATTTAAATACGAAGTTTAATTTTTTCATTAATATAAATACAAAGTTTAATATTTCTCACTTTATAATATCAATTAAAAGAAAGAACTAGTCTGAATACCTTTTAGTTTAATCAAAATTATTATTTATATTTTATTATTAAAAGATTTTCAAAATACAACCAAACATTTTTAAAAGTTTTAAAATATATCATTGATCCTGTAATTGATTGATTATTGAGAATGCTAATATCTGTACCAAACATTCACTTAATTTATGTACAACGCTCTAGATTAGCATTGCCAATAGAGTAGTTCGCAGGTACAACCACTGATTAGCAAACTATAATTTCACATGTTGGCCAATTTAATTTGAGGCTGGTTGCTCTCCAAGCAGCTGTGATGGCCATGAATCTGCTGCGGTGGGATACCTAGCGTGCGGTTTGCTGATATTTGAGGAAGGTTTATGACCGGAGAAAGCATCCTGAAGCTCAGGGCCGAAGGGCAAAACTATAACTGCAGGTCGTTGCTGTAATGTAGGATCCATGGGGGGCAATCGGAGCCCATCTCCTACTGGAAAATTTGTCATCTGGTCAGGTGGCTGAAGTTCCAAAGCAGGAGGAACATTCAGGTCAGGTTTAGATTGGGCTACTCTTGCATCTATCTCTCCTTTAAGTTTCCCAATTTGAGTTTCTAGAGCAGAATTCTCTTCCTTCAGCTCATTTTTTTCCATGCTCACCTGCCCATTGTAAGATAAGATATCCATAAAATAAATCAAGACAAGATATTGTCAAGTGTGTTGCTGAACGAAAATCAAGTGCTTACATATCGAGATTCGGACAACAGAGACACATTTTCCTTTTTGAGGGACTCAATCTGACCAAGTAGGTCCTTTAGCAGCCTAGCGCCTTCACACAAAATAGATGCCTTTCCATTGTTCTGCTCACCCAGTTCTGTAAAACACCAACAGGCAACAACATCACATGTCAAAAGTGATTCTACGAGGCAAAATCTAAGTAAATCTAAGGCTGAATAGGGAAATTTTTATTGTAGTCAAGTTGCAACATATTTGAAGCATAAGATGGTGAATGTGAAACAAGTAGTTACCAAGAGCATTGGCAAGATCCAGAAAGAGTTCATTCAAATGCTCACGCTTCATTTTCTCCCTCTCAGCCTTGTGGATCCTTTTAGGGACTTTCCCTTGTTTCTTTTCTCCAGGACACGATCTGAATCACATGTTACATTTAAAAATCAGCCCGGATATTGCATCTATTGTTTGGTTTGTTTCAGATAACATGTAGAGCCACATAGCAATCTAAGCTACTACTGACACTACATTTTTTCCTTTTGTTTTTTTTTTTTTTTTTGGGGGGGGGGGGGGAATACTGACACTACCTTCAAGAACAATGAGTTGATATAGTTAACCTTAATAATAATGAAAGCAACAAGTACAGCTAGATCATAGAACTAGTAGCTTGGGAGAATTTTGTCTGCATTGACTTTTGGCCCAAGACACGTGATTCAGGAACAAAAGGAGAATAAGATATTATCTTTCTTTGATTGTCTTAAATGCCGAAAGTATTCTTAAACACTATTGCTCTATTAATGATGCCGAAAGTGTAACGCCATTCCAATCACAAGAGGACAAAAGATGCTACATTAACTTCCACATAACGTACCTAATTTCAGATGAGTCAATCTTCGGAAACTACTTACGGATTGTGCATGAATTACAAAGAACCATGATTTTTCCTATTCAACAACATAAACAAGGAATGGATTGACTTGCATCTCAAATTCTTATTGAATTGCGTAAACTACAGATTAGACTGTGTATATATGACTGACCTGTTTTTGGATTTCTCTTTTAATACATTGACATTCTCAACCAACGAAGCTGGAGCCTCTGATTCCATTTTATATACAACAACTCAAAGTATCCCGTAATTCTTCCGCAAAGCAATTTCCTAAAAAGAGCAAAAAGTGGAAGAGAAAGTTAAATAGAGAAAAAGGAGAAATCACTTCACCAAGTTCTGTCTTTCACAACCGATTTCCTAAAAAGAGCAACAAGTGAATGAGGAATTTAAAATGGAGGAAAGGGGGAAATTACTTTCCCAATATCTGACAACCAAGCACACCTATGTTTCAAAGAACAAACCGAATTGACCCTTTGTTTTCTCCTAATTCCTTCTGGGAAAGATATCATACAGAAGCCAATTCCCCAAATTGCATTTCCATAACCTAACATTTCATATAAAGCTTCTAGGGAACCAAACGGACCAACAGAGCATACAAAAAATTCCATACCCCAGCCGAAAAGAAGAACCCGATCAAAACCAGCAAAAAAAATTGGCAGGCACCTGATGCAGAGCAAAAGTTCTTACCTCCTCGAAGCCGAGCAAGCAGGATTCTCGGAAAAGAGAAGGATTAGGAATGTGTTCCGAATCAACGTCGAAGGTTCGGGATAAAATTGAGCAGTGAGAAATTAAATGAGAGAAATAGAACAGTTATTGGAAAATTAGGGCAGAATGGGATCGAGACAGAAAAAGAGCAGTTTGTAAGGCGCAGCCGGACAGGAGTGTGGCAGGAGAGTACCTGCCACGAGAAAGCGTGTGGCGAACTCATGCTCCTTTGGTGCGCTGACACCACCAATGAGCTATCCACGTGATCCTCTGCTCTTGCGTGCTCTCGCACCGCTCCCTCGTGCTTTTTAACCATAAACCTTGAGTCACAAGCTCAACACAAACTATTGGACCCATAATGCGGAAATCGGAAGTTAATTAATTAATCTCAGAAATTGTATCCCACAATATCTTACATAAATGCATGCGTCATTATTTAATTAAAATATTTTTCCATTAATTAATTTAAATTTTTTATGATAAGAAAATTGACTATTTATTTAAGGCTGACGCAAAATTTTTCAGTATAATTAACTAAGAGAAAAGAAAAAAACCTCAAAAACAATATGAACGCCATTGAATTGCTGACCCAAAATTATAAGAGATAATATCAAGGAAAGGCTACTTTTTGAAGCAATTAACTCCGATAATATTTTTTAATTGCCTCTTCATGGTTTATCTTATGAAATAACTTGAAAAAGTTATCCACTCCCACATTTTTTACACTTTTTGTACTCACTAACCATATATTTATTCCATCAAGACAGATTGAAAAAAATTAAAAACACTTTTCTCATTGAAAGAATTAATTTGTACGTCTTTAATTTTTTAAGGGGCCAGACCTTTTTTAATGAACCAAAAAAACATTTCTTTATGATGACACAATCAAAGTTTGAGAATATGAACAATATCCATTGAGCAAAAAGCTTAAATTATATACGTTAATTTTCCTATTTATTGATTTTATTCTAGTATTTTATTGAAGTTTTTCTCACGTGAATTGGCCCTTTGATTTATCAAAATAATCTCTCCAAATTAAGTAATCATTTTTTTACGAGGAAATATTTTTATAGTAACATTTAAAGAGGACAACCAAAATGCCATCATTTTTGCTCTTTCTCTCTTTAGAAAAAAATATAATAAAAAATAACATTTTTAATGATAAAATAATATTGTTTTGTAGGAAAGGGAAGCGTGTGGCTTCCACGAAAACGCCTAGGTATAATTGAGTGATTGTTACCACGTAGACAAGGTTGCCTTCAAACTTTCCTGAGCGTGTGTCGTCCATACACCGGTGGTATCTGGAATCTCTGGGCTTCTATGGCCTTCTCATTCGTGTTCTCCACGTCATCTTTTTCGACCCTGCTGCTTCTCTCTTCCTCCACTTTTTCCAGCTTCGGTAAAAATCCTTTGGCGGCAAACGTAGAGCAAACCTTAACCTTTTCAGAGTCCATTCATCCGAAGAATTTTCAACAATTACGGTAACTAATAATAACCACCTTAGGGTACGGTTACTTATTATTTTTAAAAATATTTTTTATTTTTAAAAATAAAAATTTTTGTTTGATAAATTATTTTTATAACTTATTTTTAAAAATTATAATTTAAAATATATAATTTGAAAATAAAGAAATTTTAATATTTTTAATTTGTTTTTATTTTTATATTAATTTTATAATTAAATAAAATATTTGTTTGTTTATTCATTCAAACACTTTCTAATTTTTATTTTCTTTAAATTTTAAAAAATTGAAAATAATTTCTTGAAATCGATTTTTATAAAGAAGGAAAAAAAACACTCCCCTTTAGTTTTTTTTTTTTTTCAAAGTATAGCAACTGCACTTTAAGGGTATGTTTGGCTGGAGGTGAAAATGTGAGGGGTGTAAATGGAGGAGGTGGAAATGGAGGTGAAAGTAATTTCACCTGAGTTGTTTGAAATGGGTGAAAATAGAAGGGGGAGTAAATATGAGTGAAATGAATTTCTTTTGTTTGGAATGGGTGAAAATAGAGGGGGAAGGAAATGTGAATGAGTAAAATGACTAAAATATCCTTTTATTATTTTATGTTGAGATAGTTATAATATTATTTAGTAAAATTAAATAAAAAATAATTTATGGATGAAGGAAAATATGTTAAATTTTTTTCTGAATACTAACATATTTAAAAAATTATAATTTTTTATTTTCATATAATTAATAAATATTAAAAATTTGCATTATGTTTTAGAAAAATACTTATGGTGAGGTAGTAAAATTATTATATTATCATTGTTTTATAGAATTATACATATTTGATGATAATAATTTCATTTGATAAATTTAAATTACTTTTAATTTATTTTATTACTAATAACATTAATCAATAATTGATTACACATTTTTTAATGGGAATAACATTCAAAATAATTAAGGTTGAATGAAAAACACTTGCTTCTTGAGTGCAACGTACATATATTGTATAGCTCCAATAACTGTAAACACAACAAAGACCTGTCATATAAGGCAAATACCATTCACATAAAGGCAGAGTACTATCTTCACATGTTTAGATCATTGATCCTTCAATGACACTATGTCTTAATTTTAAAATAGACATAATATAATAGAATTACATAAAGTCTAATATCGTCGTCAGTTGTCATAATCTACTAATTATACACACACATAATACATTACACTACATAATAGTGTCCAGTCATATGTTCATGTGAATAACCAAACAAAGAGACCATTCCAAACATACGGTAAAGCTCGAGACCAAAACACCTTTCTATCACAGTGAAGCAACTAATTATTGTCCTTTCGCTGCGTTCGGTGCTGCTCAGATTTGAGAGATTTTATGGTATATTATTGATATAATAATAAATTAATATAGTATTAAATTTAATTATATATTAAATTAATAATTTTTTATTATATATTATATAATAATATATTAATAATTAAATTTTATTATATATTATAAGTTTTTTATAAATAAAAAATAATTAAATTATTATATATAAAAAAATAAGAATCAAATTTTAAAAAAGTATGAAATGATACTTTTAACAAAATTTTCTTTTATTTAGTCAGCATTATGTGAAATAATTTGCCTATTGCCATCACCAAGCAGTGGTCCAAATTCAGTACAAAACAATTGCAATTCATCAGATCCAGAAATCGTATTCTTGATTATTCAACGAAACAGCTTCCTTGTTCGCTGGTTTTCCTATAACTCTGCCATACCTGATCTTCGGGAGCCCGGGATGCAGTTAGGGGAGGAGGTTCGTTGTGGCAAGCTTGCGCTTCGACGGTGATCCGACGCGGTTGCTTGAGCGGTGGAGGAAGAAGCTTTCTACTTCTCGAAGGGCTGCGAAAGGGCAGTTTGTGGAAAATGGTTCCCATTTCACCCGTTTTCACCTCAAAAATAGGGGGGAAGAATTACGCTTGGGCCCCACAGATTTTTTCACTCACATTTGCACCCCCCTCAGTTTTCACCTCACTCCCAAACTAGGTGAATTTGCCTATTCACCTTCATTTTCACCCTTGCAATTACGCCCCCTCCTAAAAACGCCCATTCCAAACATACGGTAAATCTATGGTCTAAATTATGTAAACTTTTTGGACAAATGCTAATATAATAACATTTTCAATACCAAGTTTTTGAAAAAAAAATTATACTACATTAATATTAAAAATTCACTTCTATTTTATATAAATACTATTGTATATATATTATTTTTTCAATTCAATAATATAATTTTCTATTAGATCAAATTATTAAATTTTCAGTATTAATATAGTACTAAAAATTGTCTCCAAATTTTCACACAATGATTTGCATCCTTAAATTCCCAACACCATTTCCTTATAGGATGCAGTGAGGGTTTGGCAAGATTTCATCACCTGTAGTTACTATTCTCAATTTTTATCTCTAAATTATTAGAATTAATTTAATTTAGATCTAATAATTTAAATTTATATTAAAATATTTTAATCCAAAACAAAATGATTATTAGATTGAGTCTAACTCACAATTAAATTTGAATCATGATGACAGGTGATTTTTTTATAGTAGATTGATTTTGTATTGATTACAATTTTATAATTAAAATCATTATTCTTAAACCCTACATTAGATTGAATACTTCCCATTAGTATCAATTCATTATTTATCCAAAACACTAAAAGAATGGTCAGGGTTTTACTCAAAACACAAAAATAATGGTTAGAGTTCTTAAGAGGAGTATTTTCTATGATTCATTCAATACATAAGAGATTAGAAATCGTAATCGTTGTTTGCTTGTTTTTTCTTTTTGCCAATGTAATCGTTGTTTGTTCAAATCTAAAGAATTCATATAATAATGATTGTGACCAAAATACTTGAACTTCTTCGTCTCAAAATGGAATCAACTAAAAATGTATGTATTTATACAAATTTTTCATTTTATAAAATTATTTGCATATGATTTGTGTTTGTTTACATAATTTTGGTGACCAAATATTTTTATAAAATATCAACAATTAGTATCAAAGCTTATATATCCTATAAATATGGCTAATTATATGCAGAGTTAAGATATGGATTGTGATCTAATAATTTATAATTTATGATAAAAATTTTCCTGTATTAAAAATTTGCTGTGAATCTTCCGGTTTAAATTTCATGTTCAATTATAAAATAAGATTATTGTCTGTCATCTACATAAATTATTTGACAAATTCAGTGTATGATTTATCCATATGTGATCTGAATATAATTTTTGGATAAATTTTTAATTTATGTGTAAAGTATGCGTGTTAATTGCAATATCCAATATGCTTTCATAAGTTCCTTTTATATATATGAGAACTGCAGTTAGAATGTGTACATGTTGCATTTAGTGCAGTATTGCGTGCTGCTCATTTGCTTCTATTCCATGTGTATTGATTTTGTGTGTTTGCAATGCATGATGTAACTTGATTTTCTGAAAAAATTTTGTGCCATGAAAATTTATGAAAATTTGATCCATGTTTTCTGAAAAATTAATTTTGGATTCACCTTATTGCAAAAAATTCTTCTACCCATATATAAATTAAAATTTTCCATTTGAAGTTTTTTGAAATGTTTGGAAAATTTACTAGAAATATTTTGGATTCGAAAAGAGAAGGAATTTAGGTGTATTTTTAGTTGACTATCAATTCTTATTAAAGAAGAAAATGCGTTGAACATTTGAAATGGGTTACAAGCGAGCCATTTTCAGTTTTGAAATATTGAGAAGTATTAAAGTTTTGTCTAGGAAAAATATTGTATTTCTAACAATTTTATAGTTATTTTTTAGGCAAAAGTTTTTGCTTTATTATCCTTTAAAGCATATTTAGGACTACATTTGAGTGAAAATTGCATTGGAATTATATTTTATGAGTCAAACTAGAAGAGTAACCTAAATTGTATATGTTGGAAAATATAAAAGGATGTGAATTAAATTCATACATATCAAAATATCAAAATTTTGCAGTAGAAGATTCAAGATTCAACGTTTCTTTTTACTGATCGTATCGACAAACATATGAAAAGATAATTTTATTCATAACCTAAATCTTCTTTTTGTGTGCAAAGAAAGAGAGAGAGTTTTTTTTAAAGATTTTAATGAATATTCTATCAACCAACCTTTAATTTCTTTTCTTTTACCTATTTATAGACATTTTATGAACTAGGCTATAAGTTAGGTTATGAACCTATTTTGGGCAACCTGGATCCATGATCCAACATCTCTTACTCACATATAATGGGATTCATAATTTCTCAACATTTCATAAGAGAATATCATATCTTATACTCTATAATAAATTATACAAAAAAAGGTCATGTTTTCTATATCGAGCTCTTCTAAGTTAATATTGAGTGCTTCTAGAGCATCTTACTCTTCTAACATATATTGAATTTTTATATTCTAAATTTCGTAATTGTCACCATTTAATTTCTCACCCTTATTGAGTTCAATGATAATATTTTTGGAAGCAATAACCATTGTGTTTATAAAAACACAAAGTTCTATATATATATAGAATTACACATAATTAATGTCTAGTCATATATATATCTACTTTTGCTCTAATTAATTATGTTAAAATTAGTTCACATGTAAGGTTTAAAGTCAAAAGATCACTACAGTTTTCAATCATCATCTAAATTCCTAATATAAGACTAATATTAAAATAATTAATTTAGCAAAATATACTAAATAAAAGAATTTATAGATATGCAATTTCAATTAAAAAATTACACAAATTGAAAAATAATTTAATAATATAATAGACAAGTACTATAAAAAAAATTGCTTAAAATATCAAATATCTACCTAAAGTTTACAATTGTTACAATGGTTTTAAATGTTTGATTCTATGCAAAAAAGAGTTAACGAACTTATCACATAGGTATTAAAAAAACTTGATTTTGTTACTAAATTTTCTGTCTAACTGACAATACTTGAAAACAATCATGTTATGTCTATGATTTTTACATTGTAAATAGTTTAATACAAATTTATGAATAATATTATTATATTATTTGTATCCCCTTTTTTTTCTAATAGAGAATCTAATATTTTTTTTTGGTAATCAGTAGGCAAGGCTTTTTATAAAGCCTTTAATTTCTTCAAATTCTAATTCATCTTTAAAACACCAGCCCATATTAAATTTTGAATCTTTTCATAAAACTTGATGATATGAATCTATAGAATATACAAATTATTTTTATAAACTTTTGGATCAGCTTAGAGATTTTTTAGTTCGACAATCAACCTATTAATTCTTTGTCTTTGTGCTAGAATCTGTATGACTCTTGGTATATGTATGAGTCTCACCATGATTTTTTGTAACATATATATAAGAAAAAACTCAATTAAATCTCCAAAGTAATAATTTGTACAAAAAATTATGCTTCAAAATATGTCCATCAAAACTTTTGCCAACTTTTTTTTATATATAATCACCCTTTTGATGTTGTATCTTTAATATTATATTTACAATAATTCTTTATGTCATAAACATTTTTATAACATAATTTCATTAAATAAGAAAAATTGTACATCATGTAAATAGTGTATAAAATTCTCACAAAAAATTATATAAAATAGTTTAATGTGTGAGAAATATACCCAAAAAAAAGCCAAAAATGATATTATTTAGTCCTAAAAAAAGAATAAAAAATTATGCTTTTTTTAAATAGCTTTTTGACAATTTTTTGGGATAGTTTTGATAATTTTTTTGGACAATTTTAACTTTTTTTAAAAAAATTTTATTGTTTATGATAATTTTTTTTTGCTAGTACATGTTTTCTACTTTTCATATATTGCTACGCGTGCAATGTGAAATGTAATAATGGGCTACACTTTACATTATGATTTGTAAAAACCTATTTTTGAATTTTTGTAACCATTTTTTTAAACTAATTTTTTTTTGCACACAAAATTAAAAAAATGAATTTATTCATAATTCGTTCCTTAACCTCTTTCTAATACATTCAAAGGAATGCTACATGGGTTTCAAATTTCTTAACAGTATCCATATTTTTCACTATCATAGGAAATAACACTAGATCTACTTCTAGGTATATAACCTTCATTAGGTACGATATGCTGTACTTGTGCTAATTTTCTATTGAATCTTTTTTTACATTTTTTAAAAGAAAATTCAAAATATTATGTAAAGGCCTAATGTCATTTCAATAGAAAAGACAATTCTTTGAATGCCAAGTATGAAAAAGTGGATGAGATGCAATCTACAAGTACAAGTTGCACTCCTTCGAAGAAATCACACGAAGGATGAAACTCTTGGATCAACCATCAAATGTTATTCAAATTAATATATCTATGGGCATAACCATAGATTTATGGATGCCTTATAATTTTAAAGAGAATACTACATGCCAATTTGAAAATAGTTCTATTACGAAACAATGGAGGAAATTTTTCACAGTACAATAGTACCATTTGCACATATAAGCATATAATATTACCATCAACAAATAAGACTAATCATTGCCAATAATAAATGATTATATTATCATATTTATAAAGAAAGAAACAAATATTTTTGAAATATCAAAAAAGGAAATTCACATCATGTCATGTTAAACGAAGCACTATAAAAAATGGTACATATGTGTGTGTGTGTATTTGAGAGAGACTAGAAAAATAAACGATTCTACTCTAATATCAATGTTGGAAAATATAAAAGAATATAAATCGAATTCATATATACTATATTATTAAAAGTTTGTAGTGGAAGATTTAAGATTCAACATTTATTTTTATTAATCATATTGACAATCACATAGAAAGGTAATTTTATTCATGTCTTAAATCTTCTTTTTGTATAGAAAGAAAGAGAGAAAGAATTTCTTAAAGATTATGATGAATATTTTGTTAACCAACTTTTAACTTCTTCTTTTTTTCTATTTATAGGCATTTCATGAACTAAGTTATGGGTTGAGCTATAAACCCATTTTGGAGAACTTGTAATCCAACAGTATACTCAACAAAATATTAAAGTCATGTACCTAAGAATTATGTATAATAGAACAGGTAGGCTTAAATGGGTCATGTTTGTATAAACTTGCAGACACGCCTGCATTATTTATGATTATTAAATTATATTAAACTAAATTATCAAACTTTTAAAATATTAAATTACTGATATTTTAATTAAATTATATTATATATAATATATAAAAGTAATGGCTTGTGAATTAGCCAATATAATTTATAATTTACAAATTGCATTAGATTAAATTATTAAACTTTCAATATATTACATTATCTTGATTATAATTAAAATTAAAATTAAAAAATATATATTATTTGTATAAAATAGCAGACCTGGAGATCTGCCTGATTCTTGACCCATGAGAGCCAATCTGGTTAAATTCATACTTTTTTGCAAAACTAAATTTTTCAGTTCGTTCTACCTTGTATTTGCAATGCTTGTGGGTCGTGGGGCATTTTTGCCATTCTCTGTATCCCTACTAGGAGTGGGAATGGTAGAAATACCCAAAACTGTTGAGTCCCACCCGATCTATAGGGTATATTACCTGATAAATCCCATCAAAGTTGGATCCATCTCTAAGCGGTGCGGGTTCAGGCCTGAACCACAAAACCTGAAATAATATCAGGTCTCTACGGAAACCCGTAAACTTCATCTTCCCTTTCCTTGAACACCTAAAATGTTTGAGTCAGAAGCCTACTCTAGAGTTCCGTTCTCAAACCAACGACAATCATCGATTTACCATTGGCGATTTGAAGAACATTATTCGAAATTGGATGCTTCTTCTTTGATTCAGGTACTGCTTTATCTCTTCACTACTTCGTAACTTGGGAGAATATAGACATGTGCTCTGTCTAAGCCTAAAACTTTCGATAATGGGTGGCTGAAGCCAAAGACGGACGAATCAGAAAAATAATCTGCCGATCCACCTCGTATTCCATTATTAATCCAACCTACATTTTGTGTTCCTGTTCGATAGTGAACCACAGTGTAGCCCGGTGGTTTCTCCGATACAGGAGAGTATCAAACATCCGGTTGTAGCATTCCCAGTTGAAGTTCAGTGAGGATTAGAACTTAAGATCTCAGTGTTCAGTGAAGATTGGAACTAAATATCTCGAAGAGTCCTTTTTTAAAAAAAAATCTGGCTAAATTTGTGTATTTTAAATGTTCAGCGATCCTTATTCAAATTAATTTTTAGAATATCTCGATCAAACTTTTTTTATTGTACAAGATTTTAAAATCATGCAGGGAAGCTAGAAGGCGGAAAGGAGCGGGTCTGTCGGGTCCACACGGGTCGGGTTATTTGGGCCTAATCTGATTATGTCGGATTGAGATTTCAATTGGATCTAAAGTTTTCAGTCTTTAGTGGATTTGGGTTGGCTTTTCCTGAATTCGATTTACTATCATTCCTACGTATGCGTCATTGGCACAAGCCGGGCAAGTGCTGCCCTATCAACATCAAGTATCAATGCAAATTATATCATTGAATTTCACTTTTTATATTCATAATTATGAATTTTTTAAATTTTTTTTAGAATTAAAAATTTTTTAGTTAAATTTTGCCCGTTTAAATTTATTTGGGCTTGAAAATTTTTACTATGTAATTTTCATAGCTTGAGCCTCCAAATAATTTTTGTGAAATTGTTAGTCACTATTTCGCCTATAAATTAATTTTACACAGATTTATACATAAAGAAAATATATTATAGAAATCAATTTGTGTTACACCTTCTTTAAAGTTTTGAAAAAGGGAATAGTTAATTAACATTAGTGATAATGATTAATAAAATTTTTAAATAAAATAAATAAATTATGACAATAAAATATGAATGAGACATTAGGTAAAATGCAATTAATTGGTTGAATAAAATTGAGATGAGAATCTTACAAGAAATAGATGGAAAAAGACAAGTAAAATAAAATGTTGAAGAGGTAGGAGTGTTTAGAAGTACATAAATGAATATGAAAGAAATTTAAAATATTTCCATTTTGCCTTTGATCTATTCCTTATTTTACTTATCCCAATTAGCCAAATTTCCTTTATTCCTCATAATCCCAAAATCCCTAAAACCATTATCTTATCCTTTTCAATCTCCCCACTTTCCTTTCTCATTCTTCTTCAATTTCCTTTCCAAACAAGTTACAAGGAATTTTAATATTCATCAAATCCATCTCACAAACAATGTAAAATCTCTATTATAATTAAATTCTCTATTGTCTTCTTTGAATTTGGAAAGATTTGAATATTTAACTTAAATGAGAAAAATATGAATCCTAACCCCAATTTGGTGATTCTGGATGCTTAATTAGGAGTTAGCAATCGTTATTTTCAATTTCTAATATTTTCTTCATATTAGGTGAGTGAATATTTTAACCTTATTTCAGGGATTTGATTAGTTTTGTTGATAGTAAGTTTATGATGAATATATGAGGAATGTGATGAATTACAGTAAATAACTTGATTTTGATGTTAAAAATGGCATAAAAAAGTGTTTTACTTTGCATTCATGATGTGATATATATTAATAGTATAATAATGCATTAGGATAGAGATTTATGAAGGGATGAATAGTAAAACTCCTAAAAATCATAAGAAATTCATACAAGAGTCATTTCTATAGACACTCCCTTGAGCTTAGATTGCAATGGGTACAAAAAAAAAAAAACCCTTCTAAAAGCATTTTCCCATTTCTAGAAGCAATTCTTTACTTCTATAATTACATTTTCTCATTGGAAATGCTTCTAGAAACCCTTCCAAGCCTTTAAAAAGTTCTTAAAGGTCTAGAATTACTTCTAAAATCAATTCCTCTTATTCATTTGCATGTTTTAACATTATAATTAAACATAATGGGTCAATTAATGCATGATTAACTATGAAATTGGACTATAAGCACAAAAATAGGAAATTTGGCTTTTCTAAGCATGTATATGACTATTATACATTGATATTTGTTTGAATTGGATACAAATTTGATATTTGATAATGAAAATGAGTTGTGTGACTATGCAAAGAGGCATGAATGTTATTGGAATTTGAATTATGAATCATGGTTGAGATCTAATGTGTTAAGATCATATGATATGTGATGGGGGGATATGATATGTGTACTATTTGACCTCTAGATCTAGTAATCATTTGTTAAGGGACAAGATAAACTCTTGAAGTATAAGATTAGATTTGTGAACGAATAAGAATGACCAAGAGTCACAAAGAGGTTTATTTGCTTTTATACATTAATTATTTGTAAATATTATTGAAATGTGTGGAGACTTATATATTTAGTCATATTTATTGTTATGTAAATCTTGTTATCCACATCTTAATAATATCCTTATTGGATATTGTATTTTATTTGATTTGCAAAGTGTAAGTGTACATTGTATATAATAATGATATCCCTTTCAAATACTATATTATATATTATTGGACATTTATAATCTCATTTTGAACATATGATTGTAAAAGTACCACCATTTATTTTAGCATTTTGATATAAAGTGGCTATTATTGAATTACGTGATTTAAGTGAAAGACTATTAGAATTAATTTAATTTTGATCTAATAATTTATTAATTTATATTAAAAATCCTAAAGTGTTTTAACCCAAAACAAAATTACTAATGAGTTGGGTCTAAATAATACTCGAACCCAAATTGTTGTAACAAGTGATTTTTTCGCAACGAATTAATTCACTACTAATTATAATGTTATAATTGAAATCATTACTCCTAAATCCTATGTCAAATTGAATACCCGCCATTAGTATCAATTTATTTTTTCCCTAAGACTAAAGAAACAACTAGAGTTCACATGGGGAGTATTCTCTGTAATTCATATAGAAGGTTAAAGATTGTGATCTTTATCTAATAGTTATTCGTTTAGATCTTGAGAGTTCCTCTAATAGAGATTGCGGGCAGAATATATAAGTTTGTTCAGTTCAAAATGGAATCAACTAAAAGTGTAGGCATTTATACAAATTTCCATTCTATAAAAACATTTGCATATGATTTGTACCTGTTCACATGATTTTGGCGATCAAATGTTTTCATAAAATATCAACATAGATCACACTGCTTTAATGTATAAGCATCAATGGGTCAACCACGCAAGGGAAAAAATAATCACAATATTGCTTTTTCTGGGTACTCTGAGAGATCCTATTTTTGAGTCTTCATAGCATTCCTTATGTCATAAATTCAAGTTGTTGAACAGCCAAGTTTTGAAGTTGCAAGCTTTCATCCTCGATCCCGTTCAGTGCAAGAGCAAGCACCTGCAATATATGTTTGCACAGAAATTACATTGTTTGTAATACAGCGCTAAATTAGAGAATGTTATAATGATAGAGATTATTTGTTCCATGGTGTGCAGCAACTAGCTAGGTAGAAAGTAGCTCTTCAAATTTTTCTCTTAATAAATAAAACCAATCATAACTAGACTTGAGTGAGGCCTGATTCCAAGTGCGTTGCATCATCAATGACTTCTCCATAAATAAATCCTACGGTGAGATTTTCGATTTTTCTTCTTATCAGCAGGAAAGAGAACGACACAAAAGAATGGGATCCACAATCATATGGATCCTTTTTGTGTGGACCTATTAATTCTCTTGTGTGACTTTCTTTTTTCTTCAAGCAACAAGTTTTACGGCAGTAAGAATTTTTTCAGCCTAACCTACAACTGACCATATAATAATTCTCCAATGATTTATTTGAGAAAAGAAAAGAATGAAGAGTTGTCTTTCAATTTTTAAGAGAATAGTCATTTTCTTCCTTGGCCAAACAATAGCTTCAACATCAGCGGGCAGCCTTTAGATAATGGTAAATTGGCAAGTAAGCTGCTACCTACAGTTCAATTCAGAACGGAACGACCCAATCAGAGGGCGGCGTCCCAGAAACAGAGGCTTCAGCTTCTGTTATAATTAGGATCTTCGCTCTTCGTTAATTTGAAATCTGACCATCTGATTCAAGAACTTACTGAATTAGTATCAGTTCACACTCTATCTCCTTTAGACACACTAATCTGCATTCTTCGACATATAAATACTGAGGTGGGAACCCTTAACACTTTATTTTCATTACTTACAAGTTCACAAGTTATTGTTTCTGTAGATGACCAGCAGTTTATTCTGGTGCTACTGGTTTTCTAATTGAACTCATAAAGTATCAATTAATTCTTTACAATAGCAACAATTCAAAGAAACCAAGCCATCCAATATGGAAAACAGTTGCTGCCATTACCAATCATTATTCGGCAAAATGTTACAGGAACCATGACCCAACTTAGTGTCATGTCAGATAAATTGTTTTCTCACGGATTAAAAATTGAATCTGTGTTTCAAATTAATGCAATAATTTGTCACAATATGGATTCTGCAAACTAATTTATGCTATTTTCTCTTGAGGCATTTTTCACCAGCCAAATGGGGAAAAGAAACGAGTATGGCAGGAAAGAAATATCTGACAGCAATGAATTCAAGTTAGTATCATGAAAAATTATTTTTTGTTATTTTTGATAAATTAAAAAATTGCTTGGTTTAATTTTAGGAACCACTCAATCGTGATGTTAAAATTAGTAATTTATCAAAATATAATAAAAAGTAGTATTAAAATTTTGGTAATAACTTTTTCCATGTGTTGATTGACAACAAAATCTAGCAAAAAAAAAATAACATAAAATATCCAATTAGAAATTAAAAAAAATATAAAGATCCGATTTAAGACATTTTAACTCTAAAAGTTGAATGAAACTACGTGAACCAGTTGAGTAATTTAACCCTTTTTTTTCCTCAATCAGTACTTTTCCGCTTCAATCAACGAATACCAATGTGAAAAAGGCCTAGATAAGTATTTGTGTTTCATATATATTTCAATTGTAATTAATTAATTGGAAAAATGTTAAAAAAAAACCTTTCCAATACTTAGCCCTAAACTTTGAAATTAAACATTATCAATAATTTAGTTAACCCTTTTAATTAATTATAAGTGTCTTTTCAATTTTTTAAATAACAATTAGAACATTACTAATTGTTGATTTATCACACAATTTTTTCGCCTATAAATATGTGCTTATTTTTATGTTAATTTAAGTTTATATATCTAATTTAAGTTTTATTCATAAGAAGAAAGAAATTACTTGTAAAAAAAATTTGACATGGTAAATCAACATCCAATGATATTGTGATACTCATCTGAAAAGTTAAAAAATTATATAATTAAATAAATTATTTTATTAGTTAGGAGATGATTGTTAATTCATAAATTTTATATAATTTAAAACTATAATTTCAAGATTTTAAAGTTCATGAGGGTAAAATTTTAAAGCTGAAGTGAGTTTTTTTTTTTGGATTTTTTAATTAAATTAAGTCTTTGAAATTAAATTAATTAGTTATCAAATTTAATAAATAAATACATTTTAAAAAAAAAACTACATTTGTCTCTCATATAATCACGCCTACAGTTATAACACTTAAGTATCTGTATTTGAATTTGAGTAGACTGTTTATAATTTTTATTTACAAATAAAAATATTTTTTTAATAGATGATAGTTAATTTTTTAAAAAAATACAGTTTGATTTTTCCTAGTTTTTACTAAATATATTTTTGTAAGCATAAAGAAGTTATTAATTAAAATATCAGTATTCAAGGTCCTGTATAAAAGATTTATAATTTGAAGCAATGCATTATGTTGAAGTCAACCCAAATTAAACCTCGAAATGAAGTAAAGGATTGAAACCCGAGCTAGAACCTCCTGAGCTCTCTGAGGATGGATGATTCATGCATGCATGCGTGCATGACGTGTGCCCAAAACATGTACGGTTAATGGTGCCATTTTCTTTAGGGCATGTGTCATCCTTATCATTCTTAGAAACAGGTCCACCATATCTGACATAAAAAGAAGAACTGCTGCCAATAAGGCGTAGCCATTTTTTTTAAATAAATAATAAAAAATAATTAAATTACCAAACTCATTTAAACAAAAATATGAGATTAAAATCAGAATATAAGAAAAATATATTTTTAAATATTATTATATACCATTTGAGAAAAGGCTTTCGACAATGAGATATAGCCAATCGTCATTTGCCAACGCAGTTACGGATCCAATGTGTTAACTAACTAGCTAGCTGTCTAGAACAAAAAGTTACAAGCTATTCAGCAACGCGGTCTAACATTGTCCAAATTAGGTTTCAATAGTACGAGAGATTCAAAGTTAAAATTTCTCTGCCCTCAATTACCAAGAAGAGTAAACATATAATTATAAAGAAAAAAATATAGAAGTTTGTGATATTGATATAGAATAAATTATTTTTTTAATATAGTTTCTTTAATAAACATTTTAAATGATGTCATTGCAGGATACAAAAATATGTAAATGCTAAAGATAATCAAAATAAAGTTTTTTAAGAAATTCGTTGAAGATCCATCATCATCATGGGATCATGTTTGTGCCACGCCATGATATGCAAGGGTGTTTGCGCATCATTTGTACCTCCCCGTCCACTATCCGTAGCTGTCTTGTCACTTTATAGTATATGATTGAATTTGATTGTTAATTTATTATTATATAATATATTAAATTTAATTTTTAAAAATATATAATTAATATATAATAAAGTTTGTATAACAATTCTTTGTCCCGTTGACTTTCCGTTAGGTAACAAAACCAACGTTTAAATGGTTGAACGTGGTCCGTGAAATCAAGAAGCAGTTTTCTGCTTCAACAAACCACTGAAATCTCAACTTCTTTGATGGGAGAAGTTGAGTTTATACTGATATAAAAATCATACAGGGGTCTCCGGGTTCGATTAATTCTTATTATTTTCTAAAACAAAATTACACTATCAAAGAAGCACAAATCAAAATCTGGAAGTACCCGAGTGTGGAATTCTAAGTGATTGTTCCGTGTAACTATTTGGTGCAATCCAAGAGGAGATTACAAAACTTCTGGTGCGTAATTTCAGATGTGGCAATGGTTAGAGATAGGCTTTCACATTTCTGACTTAATTTTATGCTTTAACTAGGATATATTAAGTATTTGAATATCCTAGATATAGATAACATTTGGTATCAAAGCTTAAAAAATTGCCTCTGCCTTGCTTATGTGCAGTAGAAAACAGAGCATATTCTTTGATTTCAATCCTATATACATGCTGTTTTTATCATGTTTTAATACTAGGATTGGATAGCCCATAAAATTCTAGAGGATTTAGGCTCTGAAATTCTGAAAATTTGCTAAAAAAATACATAAAACGTGTTCTGATTTTGGCGGGTCTGTTTCTGGTTGGAACCGGGTTGACATTGGGTTAGGTTGACCCGGCTGGAGGTTGAAGACAACCTCCCTTGCTGACTCCGCCGAAACGCACCGTTTTGCTTAGTGAAACGGCGTCGTTTCATTTAAAAGTCCTTAGGCTCTTCCGAATTGAAAAATGCACCGTTTGTTTACCTTTCAAAATAAAATCTTCAAGTTGCCATTGTGAGGATTCGAGCCGCTGTCACCATCCTGCGTCAGACTGGCTTGACCACCGATCCTGCATGTTTTTTGTTCTAATATACATGCGCAAAATTGTATTTGAAGGCTTTCCGAAAAATTTGATAGTTCTAAGTTTTTTTCGAATTTTATCATAATAAAGATATTAATGTCATATAATTTATGCCTAATATTTAGATATTATTTTAGGCATCATTTTGACACATTAGGATTACATTAATTAAGAGAATTTGATCAATTAATCACATTTAGTTTGGTTAGTTAATTAATTATTTAATTCTCATTATGATAATATTGTATGATTATTTTATCAAATCTTAGGCAATATATGTTTTTATAGAGAGAAAATTAATTTGTCACATTTGTATAAGTGATTAATTAATATTTAAAATCTCATAAAAAATATCTATTTATATTTTTAAAAAAATGTCAAGTGATTTGTGTAATTTTAGTTTAATTAAAGTTTAGTCACATCATCTTTAATCATTCTAAAATTATACATAAAGCATTGGATTTAAATCTAGGATCACAAAGAAAAAATTGACATTAGTTAGAATTGATCATATTTAATATAATAATTATTATCCCACAGGAATGTTATTATATTTAATATGATTAATTAGGGTGGAATAGTAAATTTTTCTTTACCTTAATCTACCTACAGGAATTAAGATAGGGGATATAATTTGCTAGTTTTACTAACTTTATACATAAGCTAAATTAAATAAAACTAGACCCACAGGCAGTTTTGTTTGCTACTAGGATTATGTTTGATAGATATGCTTTGCATTAGTAAGACATGTCATATGAAATATTTTTTAATTGCCTCAAATTATTAATATAGCGTGTAATTTTATACAACTTTTCAACTTTTAAATATCTCTGATTTTCAAGTTCTTGAATTGAATGGTGATAATTATAAGATATGGAAGGAGAAAATTCTTCTTCAATTGGGGTGAATGGACGTTGATGATGCGATTAGAAAGGATAAACTTTCTAAACCCACTGATAGTAGTAGTGCAGCTGAAATAGCACTTTATGAGCGTTGGGAGCAATCAAATCGCCTTAGTATGATGTATATCAAAACTAAGATATCTGCTAGCGTTCGTGGATCTATTAGAGAGCATTACAACGTTCGAAGTTTGCTCAAGGCCATTGATGAACAATTTAAAACTTCAGACAAGGCTTTGGCAAGAACCCTGATGACAAGATTATCATCAATGAAGCTTACTGGCATAACGGGTGTGCGAGAGCATATCATGTAGATGAGGGACATTACAGCTCAATTAAAAATGCTTGAGGTCGAGATGTCTGAGTCTTTCCTTGTGCACTATATCCTAAACTCTCTGTCGCCTCAGTATGGACCTTTCAAGATTTCCTACAACACACATAAGGAGGAATGGACAATCAATGAATTTCTATCCATGTATGTACAAGAAGAAGGGAGGCTTATTGCAGAAATGGGAGAAAGCGCACATATGGCAACACAAGGGAAGAATAACAAGCAAGCTAACTCAAAAGGAAAAGAAAATGCACCCATTCAAGGCAGTATAAAGAAAGAGTCTAAGTGTTTCTTCTGCAAGAAGAAAAGGACACATAAAGAAGAACTACAACAAATTTAAAAGCTGGCTTGAAAAGAAAGGTATCTCAATCTCACACTTTTGTTATGAATCTAATATGGTAGATGTTAGTAGTAACACATGGTGGATTGAATCTGGTTCTACAATCCATATCTCTAATATCTTGCAGGGCTTTCTAAACCAAAGGAAGCCAATGGGCAGTGAGTAGTACATCTATTTAGGCAACAAGATGGGCTCACTAGTTGAAGTTATAGGAACTTGCAGACTAATTTTAGATATTGGTTTTAGTTTGATATTGGAAAGAACTTTTTATGTACCAAGTTTCTCTAGAAACTTAATTTCTATTTCGAAACTTTTGCCTTTTGGATATTCTTTTGAATTTTCAAATAATATGTTTAAGTTATTTTATAAATCTAATCTTGCTGGCAATGGTACAATTTTTTATGGTCTTTTCTGAATTCAATTACAAGATAGTATACCTAATGATTCAATGCATATTTCTAGTAGCATAAGTGTTAAGAGATGTGTTACTAATGAAGATTTCTCTATGTTTTAGCACCGTAGACTAAGTTATATCTCAATAGAGAGGGTTAAAAGGTTAGTAAAAGATGGAATACTTAGTACGTTAGATTTTACTAACTTTGAAACTTGTATAGACTGCATAAAGGGAAAGCAGACTAATAAGACCAAGAAAGGTGCCAAGAGACTATCATTTTAGAAATCATATATATAGATATTTGTAGTCCAGATTTGGACTCTAATAGTCCAAAATACTTATCATCTTTATTGATAATTACTCACGATATATGTATCTCTATTTGTTGAATAATAAGAATAAGGCACTTAATTCCTTTAAGGTGTTTAAAGCATAAGTAAAGAAACAATGTGATAAACAAATTAAGATAGTGAGATCAGATAGAGGTGGTGAGTATTATGGTAGATACACTAAAGATGGACAAGCATTAGGTCCATCTACTAGATTTCTTCAAGAACATGAGATTGTTGCCTAATACACCATCATTGGGTCTCTGGACCAAAACGGTGTAGCTGAAAGAAGAAATCGAACACTATTGGACATGGTAAGGAGCATGCTTAGCAGCTCTAAGCTTCCTAAGTCCTTATAGATTGAAAGCCTTAAGACGGCAGTGTATATCCTTAATCGGGTTCTAACTAAGGCTGTTGAAAGGACACCATTTGAGTTGTTTAAAGGTTGGAAACCAAGTTTAAAGCATATACGCGTTTGGGGATGTCCGTCTGAGGTTAGGGTCTACAATCTACAAGAAAAGAAGTTGGACCCTAGGACTATAAGTGGCTACTTCATTGGGTATGCTGAAAAGTCCAAAGGATATAGGTTCTATTGTCCATCTCATAGCATTAGGATTGTGGAATCAAGAAATGCAAAATTTCTTGAAAATGACTTAATTAGTGAGAGTGATCAAATTCAGCATCCAAACACTAAGCTTGATCATTTTAGTTCTCAAGCTTCCACATTGAGTGATAGATTGGTTATAATCCATGCCCCTCAAGTACCATTGGGTATTGAACAGCCAATCATTGAGGATCCACAACCATTTGACCATAACCAAGTTGATCCAGTTGTTGAACAATTACCAGAAACTGTTGAACAACCAATTGAGGAGCATGCTTCCCAAGAGGATGTTAATCCAACATTAAGAAGATTAACTAGGGAAAGGAGGTCAACAATTTCTAGTGACTATGTTGTGTATCTACAAGAGTTTGACTATAATATAGGAATTAAAAATGACCCTGAGACGTTTTCACAAGCTATTAACTGCAGAGAATCTAGATTATGGTACAATGCTATAAAGGAAGAGATGGATTCCATGGCGTCTAATGGAGTCTGGGATCTTGTCGACTTGCCTAGTGGTTCAAAAGTCATAGGGTGTAAATGGGTCTATAAGATGAAAAAGGACTCATTAGGTAACATTGAAAGATATAAGGCAAGACTCGTGGCTAAGGGATTCACTCAGAAGGAAGGAATCGATTACATAGAGACATTTTCTCCTATGTCTAAGAAAGATTCCCTCCATGTAATAATGGCATTGGTTGCCCAATTTGACTTGGAACTGCATTAGATGAATGTGAAGACAACATTCCTCAATAAGGATCTAGAGGAAGAGGTATATATGAAACAACCTAAAGGATTCTCCTCTAGTGTTAGTGAGCATTCAGTATTCAAGCTTAAGAAATCCATATATGGATTGAAACAGGCCTTTCGCCAATGGTATCTTAAGTTTCATGATGTTATTTCCTCATTCGGATTTGTGGAAAACGTCATGAATCAGTGTATATACCATAAAGTCAGTGGGAGTAAAATCTATTTCCTTGTACTGTATGTGGATGATATACTGCTTGCAACTAATGATAAGGGGTTGCTGTATGAGGTGAAACAGTTTCTCTCTAAGAATTTTGATATGAAGGATATGGGTGAGGCATCTTATGTAATTGGTATTAAGATCCATAGGGATAGAACTCAAGGTATTTTAGGTCTATCACAAGAAACCTATATCAATAAGACCTTAG
This sequence comes from Sindora glabra, assembly GCA_020226215.1. Taxonomy (NCBI): domain Eukaryota; kingdom Viridiplantae; phylum Streptophyta; class Magnoliopsida; order Fabales; family Fabaceae; genus Sindora; species Sindora glabra. The sequence continues at coordinate 72,668,891 of CM035231.1, read as the reverse complement.
AGAGATTTCATATGAAAGGCTGCTCACCAAGTGTAGCACCTATTGTGAATGGTGACAGGTTCAATTTGAATCAATGCCCAAAGAACAATCTAGAAAGAGAACAAATGCGAAACATTCCATATGCTTGAGCTGTTGGAAGCCTTATGTATGCTCAGGTTTGTACAAGACCTGACATTGCATTCGTAGTTGGAATGTTAGGGAGATATCAAAGTAATCTAGGAATGGATCATTGGAGAGCTGCAAAGAAAGTGATGAGGTATCTCAAAGGTATCAAACATTATATGCTGATGTACAAACGAACTAAGAATCTTGAAGTAGTTGGCTACTCAGACTCGGATTTTTCCAGATGCGTTGATTCACGAAAATCAACATCAGGATACATTTTTATGTTTACTGGTGGAGCCGTGTCTTGGAGGAGCGCAAAGCAAACCTTAGTTGCTACTTCTACCACAGAAGCTTGTTGATGTGTGTCCTAGGAACTAATCATATAGATGATTGAAGTAATACACAATGTATTATATTTTATTTTAGGTAATTTAATTATTATATTTTATTTTTATAATTTTATTATTATTCTACGTAATTTATAACTTAATACAATAATTATCCTTGGAATAACTTTGCTATTCCTAAAATGCCCCTAGTAAAGTATTATTATGAAAAAGATAGTAATAATACATCGAGACTAATATGTATAATGACTGATGATTGCGAATCATAGATATATGATATCAAGTCAATACATGAGTATATTACTAGTGAACAATGTACTGGATGACCCGCTATGAGAATATTGCATGGATAGACGTGTCATAAGTAATTCTCATATGATCACAAATACACATAAACCTTTAACCTGAAGTCACTACGATTTCCTATATGAGGAATTACTCACTTTAATATTATCCTATGTCACCTTTGATCAGGATGACGAATAGGACATTGATTAAGTGTGTTATGAATCATTCAGAGGAAAATAAGTGATGTAGATGAGATTTTGTTACTCTTGTATAAAAAAGAAATATCCTTAGACTCCTTGATTGAGTGAGACTTAGAAATGTATGATCATGCTCAATTGGATTAATATGTGATATTAATAATTTATTTTAAGTCTACTCAGTATCAAGAAATATAAATTGAACATTGACGAGAATGACACATTCCATGCCTCCAGTTCAATTTGGATATTATTACAAAAGGGTTATGATGCAAAACGTTGATCATGTATTAGGTGGATGTTGAATCACAGACATTCTTACTACTTGAGTGGCAGTAATGTATTACTAGATACCGCTCACTGTCTATGACTCAATAATGAGTCATTGTCAACGTAGTAAGAACTTATAGGGTCACACAAAAGGAGTAGAAATAAGATAATAATTAATTGGACTTTAATTATATTAATATTCAATTAATTAGACTTATTTTTGTGCATATATATATTATTATTAAGAATAATAATGTGTTATTCACGTAATATATATATATATATATATATTATGTGATATTATTTAATATTAAAGTAATATCAAATAATTACGTTATCAGATATTAGATAAATATATTATGAGATAATATTATCTAATATTAGATAATTAATAGATAAGTCCTATCTCTCCTCATTATCTTTAGGATAAGGATAAAATGAGTTATTAAGTGTGATTAGGATTTTGGAAGCATTATCTTAGTAAGACTAGGATTGTGGCTTACCTAAGTTCTATAAAAAGGAGCTTGAGGGCAGCACATGATGCACACGCTCATAAGCCTAATAAAATCCTAAATCACTTAGAAAATATCGAATCCTAATTCCTAAAGAAAGAAACACATCCTAGTAGATTCTTGGAAAGCGAGAGGTCGTTGTTCATTCCGTGTGGATACCGTAGAGACGCTGTACCTTCTGGCCGGCGTTTGATTCATCCACTCTCAAGTTTTGATCAGTAGAAACACAAGTGCCCAATAGGTAAAATCCTAATAATTGATTTATACTTTTTGCATGGATCCTAGGTAGAATTCGGATCAAATTTTGAAATTCCGCTGCATGTAATAATCCAAATTCCCAACAAAGCTGAGTTCGTATCTTGTTTTGAGGTAACTTCACATGGTGTATGGCTAAAGAGCTTTATTTCTGGTTTTAGAGTTGTGGATTCAATTTCTAGGCCATTAAGAATTTATTGTGACAACTCAGCTGCAGTTTTTCTGACTAAGAATGATAAAAGTGGAAGTCAAAGTAAACACATCGACATCAAGTATTTAGCCATTCGGGAACGTGTCAAGGAAAATAAAGTTACCATTGTACACATTAGCACTGAGTTGATGATAGCAAATCCTTTGACAAAAGGCATGCCACCATCAGTGTTGAAGGATCATGTATTAAGGATGGGACTTGGTACCATCTTAAGTCTTTGATGTATATATACATATTTGTAATAAAGCTCTTATTCAATTTAAGTTATTTTTCTCATATTTGAGTATACATTTATGTTTAGAGAAAAATATCATTAAGAAGACTCAGAATAAATATAGATTTATTCATTAAGTTATAGTGGGTTGAAAAAGCAAAATGTATCGTAATACATGGGAGGTAATACTCATAAATAGAGGACCTACCATTATGATCCGTTTATTGAGTTTTTCTCTACTTTTGTATATATTAGGTTTTATGGACCAAGTGGGAGAATGTAATAATTCTTTGTCCCATTGGCTTTCCGTTGGTAACAAAACCAACGTTCAAATGGCTGAACGCAGTCCGTGAAACCAAGAAGTAGTTTTTTGCTTCAACAAACCACCGAAATCTCAGCTTCTTTGATGAGAGAAGTTGAGTTTATGCTGATATAAAAACTATACAGGGGTCCCCGGGTTCGATTAATGCTTATTATTTTCTGAAACAAAATTACACCATCAAAGAAGCACAAACCAAAACCTAGAAATATTCGAGTGTGAAATTCTAAGTGACTATTTCATGTGATTGTTCGGTGCAATCCAAGAGGAGATTACAGAACTTTCGGTACGCAATTTCAGACGTGGCAATGGCTGGAGGTAGGCTTCCGCATTTTTGACTTAATTTTATGCTTTAACTATGATATATTAAGTATTTGAGTATCCTAGATATAGATAATAATTTGTTGATATATTGATATCTTTCCATAATGTATATAATCTTTCTTTATATATAAACATGGAGGGCAGTTTCCATCTGATTCGGGAAGGTATCTATGGCTTCAATTTGTAATTAGTTAATTACACAATAAACAGCACCATGCATATGCTTGCTTCACGGTGTGTACAATTTGACTAATTTTCTGGTTGATTTATTTTGTTGCAAGAATTTTTTTAAAAAAATTATTTACTTGTATATAAATAAAAAAATAATATGTTATATTTATATTTTGTAATTAAAAATAATATTCAAACTCATAATAGTGAAAAAAATAATTTTATTTTAAAAAAATAAAATTATATTCTACTAAACTTTATACATTTAATATTGGATATATAAAACATTTTTATTTATATCTTATTATTTTATAACATATATTTTTATAGAAAATGTAATCTATAAAAACATGAGGAGCCTTAATTTCTATAAGTTCATAATGTTCATTTGCATAATTAGCAATCTACCACCTGGATCCCATTTGCCACCCAAGATTTAAATAGAGGTCCACAATAACAATACTATGATTGCGAACTACATCACATTTATGATTTTTCACAATTTTATGTTATAATAGTTGTACTTTCTCACAATTTTACCAATCGTAGACCACACACCCAACATGAACTTTATTCCACGACGGAGCTTCTTGGTGCTAATTTAGTCAGCTCAGCGATCCTTTATATATGCTTTTGACGGAAAATGGGTAAATATCATTTAAGCAGCTTCAGCTAGCAGCAATGGCAGTTTCAGAATGATATAAATTTCAAATGGAAATTCAAATGTCCTCCTTCTAACAGCTTAATAATCACTTGATGTTTGCAGGCGTCCAAAAGCAGTAAATGCCAATGGACCAACTGATCTCTCTCTCTCTCTCTCTCTCTCACAACATATGTTGTCCATATATACAAAGTGCAAAATTGCGTACAAGATAGCATAGCAGACACACAAAACATAAGATATGGGGTGGATCCATTATGTGTTAGGTGGGTCAAGATGGATCTAATTGCGTATGTCGTAATAACCAGTAACCACCAACCTGTAGCCTATTTGCTAGAAAGGACGCACATGCTGGTTTGCTGCGTTTATCTCTATCTATAAAAATATATACACATGTATATATATACATACATATTCAAAAACTAGGATTAAGAGATTTACTGGGCCCCTAAAACAAAATAATTAAGGGATGTTTAGGGTTCAGAGTAAGATAGAATCTAGTCGCCTGTTAGCATGCAAAGACATATATGCAGCTTCTTTTATGACCAACATAAACGTAGCACATTTGTTGGATCTTTACAGACCAAAGTTGGGGGTCAAGATGGTCTAATCATGCTGTTTTCAGGATACATGTTTTCAGTCCTTCCTGGGACCATTTTTTTTCGTTTGTGTACGATATCAGATTCAGATCCATGTGAGCAATGGGTACGACCCAGACCGTATGGCATCTTACAACCATCAAATAGGGCTCCATTCTCATAACCACACATTTTAAAGGGGGTTTCATGATGATAAATGACAAAACTTATCACAGATTTAGTAAAGATGTCTACTTTATATTAACTGATTCAATTTTTAACTTTATAATTATTAATCAGCATTATACTACTTTTTGTTTGTTTTTTGAAAGACAATTTTTATAGAAAAATGTAGGCAATTTTTATTATTTTAGTTGTCGTTAAAATGGTTATAGTCGTGCATACATGAAATTTTATGATGATATCTTACAGTATAAATTTTGTTAAATATTGTAATCAAATAATGAGGTTTGGTGCTTAAATTATATAATTGTCGAACAGATGCAAAAATAATGTCCAACTCGAAGTGCTGTCCACATCCACCAGACTACCACTACTTGTCTTTTATATAATTCATTGCTTCTGCTGCCTCAAAATGGACAGCACATAGTTAATGAATCTATTATATATGGAAATATAACAAGGAAATAGCAATATAGTTTTTTACTTGAAAAAATAATTTCATTCCATTACTGTTAATCATTTACATGATATTTTAACTTCACTTGTGTAATTATGTATAAACTGGCGTTTTCTAAACTATATGCGACCCAATTCTTTGTTTTTTTTTTGTTGGTAAATAACAATAGTCGAAAGGAAAGATTTCTCAATGTTACCGGATAAAATGCCAAATGATATATTATTATTGAGAACTATTCAAAAGTTATTATTTATTTTCATTTTAATAATTACAATTAATAATCTTTATTTCTTGCGTTTAATGAAACGAATTAAAAATGAGAATGAGAAGAGAGAGAAAGCAACAATGCATTACTCTCTATCTATCATCGCCTGACCTTCTTTCTCTCACCAATTATCATATAAAAAAGCTTCAAAAACCTAATTTGTGCATATAAGATTACTCTATATATATATATATATATATATAGACACTTTTCCGAATCACTTTTACAGCTAAGCCATCCCAAGCATGACCATCAATGGAGAATCCACATCAAGCTTTATTTGATCGATTATTGCAAATTAACAACAAAATAAAGCTGTATGTGTCAATTTTATATCAGAATGAAACAAGTGCATATATAATATTTCATACTTTTCATTCTCACGAGTACAGAATTCAGCCAATTTTGCTTTCTAGGTACACCAGAAATCTGTGCCTCAGACTGATATTAATTCGCTTATTGAGAGTAGAAAAACGTAACATTAAAGTTTTGATTGTTTCAACAGAAAATAATTTTTTATAAAATAGTGAGATTAAAAATATTTTATTTATTTAATATTATATTATATATATATATACAAAGTTTAAAAAAAAATAATATCTTATGTTTTAAAAGAGAACTATTTTCTTTTGTTATTATAATTTTAGGTATTTTTTTTAATCATGACACAAATAATATGTCACCCTTTCATCAATTATATAAATGATACTTTTTTCCAAAAAAATAAACAAATTTAATTCTGCTGCTCAATTCTCATTACCAAATCCCATCTCACTAGTTAAGAAAAATAAAAATCTCTGTCAAACAAATTCCTAATATACTTCTGTCGCTAATTCCTGTTTTCAGTGAAGAAATACATTTCCTTTCACATAGGAAACTCAAAGATAAAGTAGCCAATGCTTATATAATCAGAAATAAGGATCTCTATCATATACTTGAATGTTTGTGAAATATAACAGGATATGCCTACTTTTGGTTCCTGATTGGCACTTTTTACCTTCTTGCGGTAGTGGAGTGCCATCTTTCAACAGTGTCGTTATCAGCTCACTGTTTGGTGTCCATAATTGGAACCTCAGCAAAGTCCAAGCCAGCTATCTTATTCCATTCTCCCATTCTCATCATCTAACTAACTGATCATACTAATCAAATGTGGAATTCGATTATGAATTTTTTTCTTTAATAACAAAAGTAATTAATTCACTATATACACGTATATAAAAAATTCCAAATCAAGCCAGATGGAAAAAGACAAGGAAGATCGGATGCCACTCCTACCAAAAACTATCAGCTGAGTATAAATTAATTAAGAAGCTATATTTTCATCGTAAGCTTTGTAATCTGAATCATACTCTGCAGAACAGTCACACACGTGCATAAAAGAGTGGAAGGAGTATCCTTAACATGCTTTTACCCCTTCCCTACCAATTTCTAAGAGCAACAACCATAATTGTTTCTTATATTTTAGTCAGAGGATATTATCAGATTCCTAAAAAAAGCACAATGATAATCTTATATATATTATAGTGTTCTCTGCTAAAGGGAAGGTAGCCCCCTTTGCCAACTGGGTAGAGCGTATTAGTAAATAGCAACACTTCAAAACGTGTTTGGAGGGAGACAGTAATTAAGAAGAGGAGACCCTGGAATTCTAGATTCCACATTTTTTGCAATTTGCAGATAGCAGAGACCTAATCATTCAATGTGACCATCAAAGGAGTGGGCCCGCCGAATGAACGGTCCTGATTGAAGGGTATGATGGGCCATATTGCACTAGGGTTTTTTAAAACTCACCATAGATCTCTCTTTCTAATCAGCATGAAAAGTGGAAAAAGGAGAGAGAAATTGAGAGAGAAAAGATGGGAGGGAATGATCCACCTGTTTGTCAGTGACATTGGTACATTCGTTTAGGCAATGACCAGCAATCGGGACCCAGAACCTGAGCCAACACCTGGAACCGATAAGGTCCTTGGTCCCACCGTCCTATTACCCTCTTCTATCTGAAAAATCTTAATCATTGATGCAGTAAAACCACGAGATTCATGGCAGAGATTTGGAATCAAGAGTGATCGTAAAGCATTGTAATTTTTAAAACTTACTGCGTTTTAGTTTTGCCTGTATCACTGTTTCATCCCTTTACTACGCATACAGTACTAAACCAACTTTTGTGGCCCAGAAAGAGAGAGAGACAGACAGAGATGGAGATAGAAATAAAGAGAAAGAAAAGCAAAAGCCAAATGATCATAAAATGAAGTGAAAAATCCCAAATGCCTGCTAGGTAGGAAACTTACCAATGGCCTAAGAGCATGGATGATGGAACCAAGTGAGTCGTTTTCCTTCTCTTCAACAAAAAAAAAGGCATAAAATTGCAAAACTACAAGGTTTTATAAAAAAAGGAGATAGAAAATTAGACAAACAATGATCATAAAGATATTGTGTAGTGAAATAATTCAAAGGAGACATTTTCTTCTAAGGGAAAAAAGGGGGAAGAAGCAACCACCAAATACGCAGTTGTTAAATAGTGTCATCTCTCCCAAACCCTAAAAAACCCTCTTCCAAAATATTAATCACGCCAAAGAATTAATTGTGGAATTAAGTAAAACTCAATTTTCCAGAGTAATCAAGCCTCACGTGTGTTAACACCTTCAAACAACTAGATATGTAGCTACCAAGATTGAAGAAGAACATTCATGATGATCATCGTCTATGAATGGTGGCTGGTCGTGTCATGCCGATCCTCGCTGCCACCGTGATGTGATTGGGACCCACTTGCATGAGACTCCGAAACTCCGATTCCCGGCCGATATGGACTAAGCCCTGCTAGCATACTCAAATGCCCTTCATTCAAATTCCCACCTCCGCCGCCACTACCTCCACCACCGCCACCAATACCAGATGACCCTAATTGTTGACTAGGCAACAACGAAATAGGGGTAGGAAAATTCATAAAATGCAAGCCACTGGACATATTGCCTCTATACAAAGCGCTGTTATTCACTGGGGGGAATGGCCATATTGGATCCCCACTCATAACTTGGTTATTAGAATTTGCCACCATCCAAATATTCGCCGGAATCTGAGCATGACTCGCTGGAATCGCTCCGGTGCTAGACTGTAACAAATAACTCCCCATTTGATGCTGCGTGGACGACAAGTCGTGCTCCGGCCTCCTTTTTCTTCCTAAACCCTCTTCTGTCTCCGACAAATTCAACGTCGATGAAGAAGGACCACCTCCGTCGTGCAATTCCTGCTTGGTTTGCAACATGGCGGCGGTGAAGTTATTGGATTGAAAATTCAGAAGCGTTGAAGTGTTGCTGTTCTCAGAAGACAAACCGATTCCGGGGAAAAAGTTTCTTCGCTGTTGAACTGAGAAGTTGGGATTAAAGTAGGACGATCTAAGCTGAGATGGGACCGACATGGTAGAACCTGAGCTCCTTAAAGATATGTTTAAAGAGGTGAAGTTGGCGGGAATCGTTCCGGTGCCAGTGGCGGCGATGACTGCTGGTTCTGCCTGTTGAAGCAACCACTCGATGGTTTCGCCATCGGACTTGTGGCCGAGTTCGCGTGTGAGCTGGAAGACACGTGCGGCGCAAAGTGCAGGCATTCGAATACGTCGGCCGCGGCCGTCTACTTTGGTGTGCCGGTCTTTGGTGGAGGTCCTTTTTGGCGGTGATTTTTTGTTGGAGGTTTCGGAGGAGGAGGGAAGGGCCAGCTGATTGGATCGGTTTGAATTGGAAGTGCTGGGTTCTGCGGAGATGGCTAAGGATGCATAAGGTGATGAAGCAGAGCAAGAAGCGGCTTCCTGATCTTCTTTCTTTTCGAGGAGCTGGAAAGGGAAGTTTGGGCGGTGTTGTTGACGTTGGTGGTGGAGATCATCACCTCCCTCCATGATCGCATGGAAAATAGAGTTAAAGTCAGTGTGTGTGCGTGATTGATCGTTTTTGTATGAGAGTGTGATCAGTGAGCTAGCACAGGTATAGTTTAAACTGTGTGGTGGGTCTTTCTCACCGGTGAGAATATATTTGGGGGAGGGATGTTTGTCTAAGTTATTTGGCTTCCTTTCTCTTGCGTATGAGAAGGGAGAGATGGTGGAAAAGCACCGAGTCTACTCTACTTAATTTCTTTTTCCTTTTTTTTCTTTTGGTAAAAATTGTACTAAACATTAAAATAGGTGTTAAATAATTGACGGTCTTAATGGCGTAGTATTATTAGCCATTGTTTGAACTATATATTGATAACATAACAATACAATTATCTAAGGATGATAAATAATATTAATTTATATGCTACATGAATTTATTTTTTTTGTAAATATTCAATAAGTCTTAAAATACTTTTTAACTATTACATTGGATCTCTTTGAATAATATAGTTTATAATTAGTCTATTATTATATAAAAATCATTATTATTTCATATATACATATATATAAGGATATCATGATAATTTATTTAAGATAAATAATATTAAAATATTTTATTTATCATAAAATAATATCAAAATACTTGAACTTAAATTAAATTATAAAGATATTTTAACATAAGATTTATTATTATATAATATTAATTTATACAATATAAGAGTATTTCATAAAAATATAAATTAATAAACATCCATGAGTTAATCCGATGCGACCTTTATTTAATAAAGTCAATAATGACAAAATCTATATTTATCCTAAAACGAATATGAATATTAAAATAAGCTGAAATAAAAATAGATGTGAATGGAAAATGAATATGATCATTATAATAGTAATTTATATGATACATGAATTTATTTTTTGTAAATATTCAATAGGTCTTAAATCCTTTTTAACTATTACATTATATCTATTTGAATAATATATTTTATCATTAGTCTATTATTATATAAAAATTATTATTATCTTATATATATATATAAGGATATTGTGATAATTTATTTGAGATAAATAATATTAAAATATTTTATTTATCATAAAATAATATCAAAATACTTGAACTTATAAGAGTATTTCATAAAAATATAAATTAATAAACATCCATAAATTGATTCGATATGACCTTTATTTAATAAAATTAATAATGACAAAATCTATATTTATCCTAAAACTAATATGGATAGTATAAATAAGTTAAAATAAAAATAAATGTGAATGGAAAATGAATATGATCATTTATAATTATCAAGTGTAATTATTATCGATAAAAAAATAAATTTTTATTAATTTATATAATTATCACATATTATAATTATTATATTCATATAGTTAAAAAATCATAATGAAAAATATAAATATAAATATATATATATATATATATATATATATATATATATATATATATATATATATATATATGTGTGTGTGTGTGTGTGTGTGTGTGTGTGTGTGTGTAAATGCATATATTACTCCCATTCTCTAAATTTTCTACAAAAATCTTATATTTCATGAAAATTTTAATATAAAATATTAAAATTAATAATCAAATAAAAATCTAAAGTTTAAGAGATCAGATGCTTAATCCTAAAAAAATAATAGTAATTTTTTCAAGTTCAAGTAAGTCTTGTCCAATCTTACCCTATCCTATCTTTTTAAGTCTTGGATAAAAAATAGATTTAATATTTTAGATCTTTGATGGGTTTAGGTTAGGCCTACCCAAACCCGACCTATTGCCATTTTTATAATTACTTAACCCACCATTCAAATAGGCAAAATGACTTACTTTAAATTAAAAAGATACTACAAGAAAAATAACATAAAATGACAATATTTGTTGTCACTTTAGTATGATGATGATATTGTAATCCCTTGAGGGTAAGCACTTAATCTTCATAGCATTTCACCATTAAAGCAACAATATCACAAGCCATCACTTTTGAATTAGCCCACAACTACAATATGCAATAAATGTCATGAATTGTAATTTGATGACATTGCATTTAGCTTATAGCATTGACTTTACCATCACCTTATTTCTAATTTGTATCAATGACAATTGTCATCAGTATAGGTTAAAATTAATAATTAAAAAAATCTTAAAGCTATAATAATTATCATCATTTTGAATTATTATAAATTAATAATTTTTGCTTAAAGTGATAACTTTTGTCATGGCTTTAGGTTTTTTTAATAATACATAAATTAATATTAAAAATTAGAATTAATACTAAAATTTCTAAATAATTATGCAAAAATAATATTATAATTATCAAATAATTAATAAAATTAGAATACTAATTATAACACTATATTAAACAAAAAAATAAATACATATAGTGTAAAAATAAATGATATATAATAATGTACAAGTTATGCAAAGAAAAAGGTCAAACATATAAACCCTACACAATAAACTATAGTGCTTCTAAGTTGTCAGCATCATCATCATCATGCTAGGGTGACAATGTAGTTAGTGGTTGCTAGACAAATCTAGCAAGTGGCATTAAGCCATGAAAGGGTGGCAAGTTATCTTCAGTAAGGGGAATACCATAAAAAAAAGTTGTGGTTGTGGGCATAAATTTGAACACAAATGTTTAAAGCTCTTGCTACAAAAAATCTAACTTAAAATTTTGTCTGCAAATGTGATGTTGCATTGCCTTATATGCCTACTAGCTTTCAAAGATAAATTATTGCACATTATTATACTCCACAGTAAAAGGTTGATGCCTACTCTATGGATAAGCTATAATTGATGAACTGCTATTAGCATAGGTATAGGAAGTACCTCTAAGGAGATGATTTTCGTATGCCCTCAACAAGTTCTCAACATCTTGCTCGCAATAGTTGGCTCATCAATAATAGCCAAATGGCACAAAGATGATCGAAATTTAAATTAAACTAAGAATGCAATTAAGTGATCTGTTGTCCAATATATTGTTCCTAAGTTTATAAAAATGAAATTATTAGTGCAAATGATATAAAAATTAATTGATTAAGATAAAAATTACAAAGCTACTTATATAATCAGTCTCAACATTCAAATGCACCCACTTCCCATCTAGAATGTTACTCATAAAAATTATCAATTGAAGGTTACAATGCATATATTTCCTTATTTCTTCAAACTAGTTTGGAAATATAAGGTGTAATATTATTAAAGTCAATAATAATCTTAATTGTAAGAACATGTTAGTTAAAATACCTTTTCATGATGATGCATTGTTATGCTCTTTGCTCCATGCTAATCATTGTACCTCATTTGCACTCTGTTTATCAAATTTGTCCTCAACTTATACTACAAATTCAAAGTGAAATGCACATAAATGTAAAACTTATATTAACTTGATTTTAAAAAAATTCATAGCCAATGGATAATAATATTATTACCCTATACTCGTTATTATTAAATAGCTTGCAACATTGCTCCCAATAGGTATGTAAAATGGGCTAGGCTTACATGGGCTCACCTACATAAGCTTGTATTCAAAATGGGTAAATTTTTCTAGAATCAAAAGGGCCTGTGGGTGGCCCATATCTTTTTTCTTTACTATTAAAAGCTATTAACCATTAAAAACATGTATGCAATGATCAAATATCAAACCTTACACATAGACGAAATTACCTTCAAAGGAATATTGAATTAAGTTAGATTAAAAAATATCTATTTTTTGTAAATTGTACTAGATCAATTAGATTTTTTTTGTTTTGTATAATAGGTTAATCAAATAAGTTTTTAAAAAATTTACTAATCCATTGTACATTAGCTTAACAATGAGGTTGGATTAAAAAAGCCCTAAAATACTTAAAGGAATACTAAAAAAATTAAAATTAAAAAATTTAATTAAGCTTGTAAGCTTATTTACATAAGCTCATAATGAAAATGGTCTTAAAAAAAGGCTCTGACTGCCAATGCCTATAGGCCTTTCGATCATTTTAAATGTATGGCTGAATTGTTCTTTTAATTTTCATATTGATCAATAATAGTCCAATCAATACCTCAGTGAATGAGGGCTAGCTACTTTTTATCTACATTGAGATACTGAAAACAATTCTACAACAAAAAATAGGAAGGCAAGTTAAAAGTATAAAGTAAAAAGAATATTAATTGAATAATGCAAAAAAAAAATAGTTAATAGTTATCTCAACTTTGAGAGCAACCTACTCTCTTTAAGCCTTAGGTATTCTATGCCAACTCATGTGGAAAAACTTGCAATGCTATCAAATGAGTATCCCAATTCATTATATGAAGTAATTTTAATTTTCCTTAATTGGGTTCTAAGTTCTATGAACCTTATCAAATTTTATTGGTAATATTCAACCTTTATTTTTTTTAATGAGTTATCAAAGGTTTAGCAACTTAAATTATTTACATTTTTCTTGAGTAGCAGTAGCTTAAAAAAATAATCATAATATTAGTAATGTATATGTATGAATAGAGTCAATAACTAATGTATTAAAAGCACAAGAATAATTGTCTTGCATAAAAAAAAGAACTGATTGGGATCTTATAGTGGATTTGCTCCACCATCTCCTCTATGGTTTCTTAATACAATAATGATCATGGCTAAGTTTCAATATTATAATATTACAATAAAATCTAATTACTTTTAAGACAATCACATAAGACATAAGAAAATAGTATGATATTATACAAATGAATAACATTTATTACATAAAATTTAATTACTAAATGGATAATTGGACAAGATATGTGAAAAAGAGCATGAATACATGAATGAGTAACATTTATTATATATATTGTGAAGGTTTGTTACATAATTATATTCACTAATTTGAATCGCTATCACTAAAATAAAGGGTATCCTTTTTTATCATTAGTTTCAAACACATCATCATCCTCTAATGGCTATTCATCCATGTAATCATAAACTATTCTATCATTTATGCCATCATTGTCATTTATAAAGTCATCATTAACTTATATGCTAGCATAAACATGCTTTAAAGATAAAATGGGTTGAGGATCATTAATCTGATCACATAAGTTAATGACATCCAAATTTTTTAGGCCAATTAATAAGGTAAATTTTGAAAAATTGGTATCTTGCAAAATTAAGATGTCTCTATCACTGTCATCATCATCCAAAAGATCCTATATATCAAGATGCATTACACAATCAATGATTTTCTAGTTAGATCCATTCAAAATATTATCAATATAACTTTGACCAAAAAGTTTAGTAATGAAAATGTTATGCATCTAAGATATAATTTACTTTTAAATTCTATGTATAACTCATCAAAGTGTTATTTATAAGTTATGTCCCTCACCTAGAGGTATCTTAATTCACATCACTATCAAATCCATTTATTTAATTAGTAACATTAGGATCAATAAAGTCATATATAACATCAATTATCCCATTTGTGTCACCAACAATAGCCCCAGCACTTTAATAGCTAAGAGATTATCTTCACCATGAAAGATCTAATTTATGTAAAATGGATAAATTTGTTATCTATTATGTGTGCTTTCATTGTATCTAATTATTCATAAAACACATTTACGCACTTTTTGCATGAATATTTTACTAGCCTAATCTCATTAGCAAAGTTTCTAATTTTTGAAAAAATGCCTGTGCACTATTCAATACTCATCAGATAATGGATCTTGTAAAGTTATCTAACTTTTATCAATAAACATCTCACCATTGATTTACAACACAATACATTAAATAAGATTCAATCATAATTATATATTTGGTATGATAATGTTGGTATTTGGTATAGTAATTGTATATACCATTATGTTATTAGTATGTATCTTAAATTCATCATATCACTCTAACACTAAAAGATAAGGTTCTATTCCATCGAGATCTTTCTGTAATTTTTATGTCCAACATTATCCACATTATCATTTCTAAACATAGAAATTTTGGCATCATCTTCCCATAATTCTCCTAAGTACACAAATTATATTTAAGTATAGTTTACACTTAGAGAATGAGAGAGACATATGAAATTACTACAATATGAAATGATAAATAAATAAATTGATAACAATAACTTTAGTACTAATATCAAACTATTTGAAAATAGGACAATTCAAAGATTAACCAATTTTTAAAGACTAGTCAACCTCTAAATGGGTTTAAGGTTATAGTGTTAGTGCAATTGAGTTAAAATTATTGTGAATCAATAATGATGATAAATTTAACTATTCAATCATTTATTTGTTGTCTTAATATTTTAATATTCTATTATTGTAAATCTAAAATTACAATAATTTTAACTATTGAATAATCATATTTGTTTTCTTAATATTTTAATATTTTAATAAATATTTAATAGGTAATAATTTGACATTTCAACTTATCATGTCTTAATATTTAATAATTTTTATATACAAAATTTATAACTATTTATTATTTTTATCTTAATTTAGCTTATTAATATTGACATCCCTTACACTTATATTTAACTATAATAAATTTAATTATTTTCACTTATATTTTTATTATTTTCTTCTATATTAATTGCAATTAATTGTTAAATATTTATTTAAATTTTCAAATATTAAATAACTACAATAAATTTAACAAATAACAATAAAATATTTTTCAATACTATATATTTTGCCTATTTTTATTTATTAATTATGACATTTCTTATGCATGTTTTAAATTATTATAAATTCAAAATTTCAACCTATCATGTATTAATAATTTTTTATAATTAATAAATTGTAATAAATTTGATAATTAAGAAATTAATAATTTTTCATTATTTATATCCTTTGTTCCTTTTACTTATTAATTATGAGAATTTTCACATATATTTGTAACTATTATAAATTTATCTTTTCAACCTACGATTATATAATATTTTGTTCTTTATTCAACTTATTAAATTTTTATTTTTTATATTCTCCTTTATCAATTCCTAAACTACTTCTATGCCAATAATTCTATCCTAACTTCAAACTTCACTATATTAACTCTATAACACCATATCTAAATGAAAAACATATATATCAAAAGATTTACAATATCAATATAGCACTCATTTCATAAATTTATATCAGCAAGCAAATAAAATAACAATAGAAATAAGAGAAAGTTATATCCTAAATCAAATCAACTACTTATTCAAAGCCTAAAATTGTTATATTAGCATAAATGAAAGAAATTTATATCAACAAGTAAAATAACCCTAAAAATTATAATTTTTTGCACTCTTCTTAATTATTAATAAATTAAATTTTATGATATGAGAAAGAATAGTTAAAGCAATTGATAAATTCAAATGAATTAAAAATTTTATGTGTGAAATATGAAATAAAATACAAAAAATGTAGAATATGAGAATATGATTTGGGTAAAATTTTGATGAAATTTTTTTTTTAGAATCTTGAGGTATGAAGCTATACATTAAGGTAAATAAATATGTGAGTATGGAAGAAGTTTATGAGCACTTTTTCAAAAATGCCCCTGAGGCTTTATTTTCTCTTATTTCAACCTCAAACCCTATTTTTTCCTCATTTCATTTCATTCTTCCTATTCTCTTATCTCTTTTTAAGAATTTCTTACACCACTCTCTTAATCAAGTAAGAGGATTTCAAATCTTATTAATTTCTTAATCTAATCGAGATAAGAACAATATTTTCATTAAGAATCCCTCACATTTCTTCTTGATTGGTGAAGTTTATTTGATTTTGTGAAGTACTTTGAGCCTTAATTGTGGAATCCATAAATTTTGATGTGATTAGGGTAGAAAAATCATCAAATTAAGCTTCTAGCATCCTCTTTCATACAAGATGAGTGGATAATTTAGCTAAATCTATGAATTTTAAGGCTATATGAATATATATGTGAAATATGAGTTGATTTGTGACTTTGTTGAATTCTAGTTTATTTTGATATTGTAGAAGTAATAAATAATAGAAAGAGGTGATATAAGATGTTAGATAAGTATATTGATGATTATACTTTAGTTTGAAGTGCATTATACTTGTTTATGAAGTGTTTTGGGTTGTACAATAAAAATTTCACAGAAAACTATGTTTTTTATGTGTGAATCGATTCACCAATCGATTCTAAGCGTTTAGAGGCAAAATTGAGCTTTAGAATCAAATAACCAATCAATTCTAGTGGTCCAAGGGGTAATGAATTGATTTGCCAATTGATTCCAAGGGTCCAGAGGTGAAAATTGAGTGGATGAATTGATTCATTGACTACAAAATTTTATGCTAACTTTAAAAGGGTATAACTCCTTCATTTTATATCCCTTTTAAACGAACCACCTATTGTTTTCAAAGTAATTAAGTCTACTTTCAAATGAAATTATTTCAAATTAAAATCTTGTATGTATTTTGAGATATCATTAAAAGAGTAGACAGAGGTCAAAAATTCAGAATTTTAAAAATAGACTTTTTGCATCTATTTTCAAAAAAGGCATAACCTTTTCAAAACTTAGCTAATTTAGGCAAATTACCAATTTATAAGAAGCTAAATAAGTCTATTTTCATATGAAATGAGTTTCATAGATATTATGTTTATAATTTTTGAGTTATTGATAAAAGATCACTTAAAGGTCATAATTGAGATAAACATATAGTAACATATATGCTGTCCATATTATGTTTTCATAAATTTTAATTGCCAACATGAGTATTGGGTCACTAAATAGTAAAGAATGTGTGGTTCATGATAAGTATAAGAAGATTACATGGGTTGGGTAATTATAACATGAAAATGTAAAAGTTATGTGACATAACATATGATATGATAAACTTATTGTATTGCTTATGAAATGAGATATATATTGAGAAATGCTTTATGAATTGAGTATTATGATATGTGTAAATGCTTATATCCATACAAGAGGACATGATGATATTGATAGATATTATGATGTATATTAAATTGAATTGTGATTATATTAAATAGAGCTTAAGCTCTAATATCTAAAATTGTACTGTGAATCATGTCATGAGTGGTAATAAAGATGAGAAATATGACAGGGATGATATTGTGAATACTGGGTGGAAAGTTTTCAATGACATGCTTATGGTGGGTATAAGATAAATCTTGAAGGAACAAGAATAGAAAACTTGTGGCTGGTATAAGGCTGACCTGGAAGATAAAAGGTGGATGATTATGTTTTATTCTTTACTTATTATTCCAAATGAGATGTGATTTAATTGTAGTTATCCTTAAGTGTTTGTATATGAGATATTAAAGAAAAAATGGAATGATTTTGTATTAATTTCATTAACATTAGTTTTTGGTTTCTGATACATTTAAATATGATATGATTAGTTAAAGGAAGATAGTCCGATGGGTAAGTTATTGTAAATTATTATTGTTCTTATAGATTATTCATTCATTAAGCCCCAGACTTGCTCCTCTATGTTTTATTTCATAGATTCCTAGGTTGAGCCTCCACCACTACCTCCTCAGAGCTAGAGTTTATAAGAACTTGTTGATAGTATTTTGGTAGCATAGTTTCATGTATATAGAATATTTTGAGCTTCTTGTTTGTCATAGATAAGGTGAACATTGCAATGATTTCCTATTGAGTTAGTTAGGTTTGCTTACTCCCATTTTGGGAGGGTTATAAGCATACCTAACTTCTTCACCCTTTATAGAAACCTTATTGAAGGTTTTTCTCTTTTTAAGATGCTAGACTCTTTATAAATATAAGCATTTGTTGTTATGAATTAAGGTTTTTGGTTAGGAATAGGCTGGTGGAAACTAGATAGGGCTTCCACACTAATCATAATTAAGTTAGAGTCGTGACATAATTCATTTTCATGTCTTACATCATATCAATTATATATTCAAAGATTAAAATTCTTTCTCACAAATTAACAAAAGCAAACTCACAGGCATAGCTATCATTACCTTCTTGCAAAAATAATATATTGCAGTAAAGAAAGATTTATCTCAAACTGCTACCAATATAATCAAATACCTAAAATACAAAGAAAGAAACTAAAAAAATGATACAAATAAGAGTAAAATAGAGAAGGAATGTGAAAATATTAAGAGATTTAGCTAAGAAGTGAGAGAAAATGGCTTAATTAGCTAGAGAATGAGAGAAAAATTAAGGAAAATAGAGAAAAATCACATAAAATAGGAAAAGGGATGGTGTTGTGAAATGATATATTTGGACTGTAAAGCAATAACATTTTGAATGTCATTGCTTTAGAGTTTAATAAAATTGTTGCTTTATGTTAGAACGTGCCATTTGTGACACTTCATTTTCCTACCCTTCTAAAGTGATAACATTTTTTACTTATAGCAATGACATTATCATTGCTTTGAAAGTAGTCAATCAACTTCCTTTTCCTCAAAAATTGAAAACATTCTAGTGATAATAATGTTGTCACTTTAAGTTCACTGTGATAGAAATGGTTCCATGAGTTCTTGTATAGCATTTAACTAAACTAAAGCAATGATAACTTTCATCGCATTAGAGCTTAGATTTTTTTTAACTCTAAAGTTATGATATATGTCATTACTTATATAGTTGTGCACTGAAAAAAGGTTCCATTCTTCCTTCCTTATTTTTTTACCAATAAAACAATGAAAATATTGTTGCATTAAAGATTAAATTTTTTAAAGTACTCTACAGTGACAATATTATTGTTGCTTTAAATAATTACTCATAAAAATAACCCATCACTCTTCTCGCCTTGCACTTTTAGCCAATAAAGCAATGATATACATGTTATGGCTTTAGATGTCATTACTTTAGAGTATATTTCTTGCACTGAGACCTAACACCTTCCTCTTTTTATAGGATAAATGATATCATTTCTTTTTATATTAACAAACCCTTTTACAACATTAATGATGTGTGAAAACTTGAAAGTGAAGAAACTAGTTTTACTTAAAATGGTTCTCATATTTTAACTTCACTATTACTTCATTTTGTTCCTGGAGTTTTGGAATTTTACTAGAGATTGCTTAAGGATAAAAAGTGAGTAATTTTTTTATTAATGCATTGTTTAGGCATGTAATTAATTATCCTTTCAAACAAATTGTAGATTAGATTTGCTCAGTAGTTACTTGGGTGATATTAGACAAATTGTTACTTGAATTTCCTTAACATAAAGATAGTTAATTTTGGATAAATTACTATTTGAATTTACTTAGTAGTTAGATGGTTATATTTCGGCTAATATTTTGTACATTCTTTGGGGTAGTTTATTTTGCAAAACATTATAATTAATTGGCATAAATAGTTTAGTATTTTATGTTATCAATTTTATAAGACAATATGATTATTCTATTAGTTTATATTTGCAAAATAATTATGTACTATGCAAAATATTTAATTCTAAATATTTTAGTAATATATTTTTTAAAGTTATTTTCTCTAATTTTAATAATGCAAAAATTATTATTATACTAAAACATTATGATTCCAAACATGTAATATTGTTAAAATTTATGGAAAAGGGACAACACCATTTACACGATAAGGAAAGAAGAAAAAAGTTAGATGAATTGATTAATTGTAATGTTAAGCAAAAATGATACCATTTTGCTTAGTTGAATGGTAAGGTAACTAATTCTAATGTTATATTATTAATTAATAGTCCAAATAAACACTAATAATGTCACTCACTAACACTAGTAGTTATTTAATTAACAACCATTTAAACGGAAGAACTAAAATATTGTACAAAACTATTGGTCATAGACCAAAAGTGTACTCACTCTCTATAAAAGATTAAATGGAGCAAAATAGTTATTTAATCTAACAATTATCACTTAATTATGTGTTTGTATTATATACTTATTTTTTAGGAATTGCTACTACACTAAATTGACACACATGAAGTTTAAAATTAAATCAAAAACTAAAAAAGATAAAATCTTTAAAAAGAATAAAATTCTTATTAAGTTAAAGACTTATGACAATTTAAATTAAATCTAAATTTTAGATAAGAACTCGAGAAACTCCAATTATACAAATTATAATTATGAATTAGTAATTATCATATTTTATTTAATTTAAATTTATTTTATTACTTAAATTCTAGTAATATGTGTGTGTATCCTTTTTATGTTTAAAAAATTTCACGTCAAGTAAAGCAGGAGTTTTACATTTAAAGAAATTAAAATAGTTAGTTAAGTTTCATATGGCTTAATTCCCATAGGTTATATTCCCTCATGATTATTATATATATGTACCCTTACGAAAAATTTATTCATTCATTATTCAATTCAAAAATTAATAAAGTATTTATTCTCGATTTCTTATTTATTTTTAATGCATGGAAATACAATTTCTTATTTTTATTTTCTATCTTGTGTTAAGTAATATTAAAGCTCAGTTAATGGCCTAAGGTTCAAGATGACGATGACTTAGTTAATAATCCGAGATTTAAGATGATAATGGCTTATGAACTTCATGCATATCCACTATCCACAAACAATTTTCATAGATAAGATGTTGCATTGGAGATTGATGGTGCTTACAATTAGCCTATTAACCACTGTAATCTTATAATTTAATAAAGAAAATCCATCTCACTGGTATCTTTATAATATAATAGCACATGATATTACCTTAAGGGCTTTACTTATCATCATGTTTTAGGTTTAAACCCAAGACATTATGTATATGCATTTGATAACCCTAGCCCAATTATGATTGATGCAAAACTTATCTTCTGATTTCCACTAGCCTAATCCTAATTATGTAGCTCATTCATGATTAATAAGTAAGATGCATATATAAAAGAATATAACAAATTAGAAAGGAAATATTCATTAGAAATTATTAAAGGTTCCACAAAAGATAAGAAATTTAAATTTGCTTATAGTCCTTTTACAATAAGGATAAGTTAATCTAACTAACTTATAATAAAATTAGTTTAAATACCTTATCTACCTAAGCCTATAACAAAACAATGCTTAAAATATATTATGGATAAGATTTTGTGCTACCATACCACCATCAATGAGCTTCTATAGAATTTAGTCTTGAAGAGGTAAATGTAGAGACTGGACTAGGGAATTTGTAAAATAAATTACAGATGAGTGAGTCTAAGACTTAATGAGTAAATAATTTATACGAATAATAACAATTCATAATAGCTTATCCATCGAAATATCCTCATTTGATAATTCATATCACATTTAAACATATTAGTGATTAAGAGTTAATAATATTAAGATTAAAACATAACCATTTCATTTCTAATATGTCATTTTAAGAACAATTATGAATAATAGCTCACAAGATCACATCTCATTTGAAATAATAAGTAATAGATAAAATATATTCATCCTCCTTTTGGTTCTCAAGTTAACTTTATACCCTATTCACCTATTTTCATTCTTGCTCCTTTCAGTCCAACCTTATACCTTACCTACCTTGTATCATGAATTAACCATTCGATATTCAACTCGCCTTTTTTTCTCATTTATCACAATTCATAATAACTCAAAGTAGTTTAAGCTTATAATTAGCCAGAAGCATTATTCATTATAATTCATCATACCATATTAGGTCTATATACATAATCACATAACACATTCTATTCCATAATTAATACAATAAGTTTATTACAACACACATTATATTATACAATATCTAATTTCTTATTTCATTATCACCAGTTATGTACTTATCTTATAAATATCATAAACTACTTTATATTTGATATTTGGAGATCAAAGACCCAATGTTAGTTCATTATAAATCATGAAAAAATAACATAAATTAGGTATAATATTTTATATGGTCACCATAATTGTGACCTTTGAATGATATTTTATAAGTATTTCAAAAATTATAAACTTATTATTTATGAAACTTATTTTATATAAAAATAAACTTAATCAGCTTTTTATAGACTAGTTATTCACTTAAAATGATTAAGATTTGAAAATGTTATATCTTTTAGAAAATAAACATAAAAAATTTATTTTTTGAAATTTTAAGTTTTTAACTTGTGCTAATTATTTTTGTGATATCTTAAAATATATATAAGATATCAATTTGGAATTAACTCCATTTTTAATAAGACTTAATTACTTTTCTAATAATAGATGACTTACTTAAAACATGAGTAAAATGAAAGAATTATGCTCTTTTAAATTTGGAAAAAAAATTAAAGGGTAATAACCAACTTACTTGCATTCACACAAGGAAAATCAATTGTCCATTTAATTCTTATGCCTCGATTTGTCCTTGGACCATGAGAGTCGATTATACACTTAATTTATACATAAAATTATATTTTTCTTATAAAAATTTCATTAATCACCCAACCATAAATGCCTTCCAAATATTATATACAAAACTTTGATACAATCATTAATACATTTATGTATCATCTCATGTCACCTTTTTTTATCATTTATCACTTACACAACATTAAATTAAACATATTTTAAGCAAAATCATAAAAATCCTAATATGCCATCATTATTATTATTTCTTCATAACTCAATGAATTTTAACTAGATTATCCATTCACTTTGTATAGAAAAAGGTATTAAAAAGCTAGTTTGAAATTCCTTTAACCCTAATCACCTTAAGCTAGTTTGAAATTCTTAACAAACTAAGTAACCCTAAATTTCTTCATCAATAAAGAAGAAATAAGAAATATTTTGAATGAAAATAATATTCTTACCTTAATTGGATGAAGAAATTAAGAAGAATTGAGACTCTCTTTATTTGATTAATGGAGTGGTAGGAGAAAGCATAAAAGGAATTAAGAGAAAATGAAAGATAAAAAGAAATAAGAGAGATTAAAGGTCTAAGGACTAAAATTGTAAATTAGAGCTTTAAGGGTATTTTTGAAAAAATGCTTATAAACCTATTTCATACTCATATACTCACTTGTATTCATTCAAAACTTTACATTTCATGATTTTAATAAATTTTTCTTATCAAATTTTGTCTAAATTCATATTTTTATATTCTTAATTTCATTAATTTTATTTTATTCTATATCTTATGCATAATATTTTTAACTTAATCAAATTTACTAATTATCTCAGGTATTCATTTTCATAAAATGATCTCTAATTTACTATAACTTAAGAATACTGTAATGATACATTAAGTAGATTTCCTTTTCTATGATTACCAAAAAAAGAGTTTTCACCCAGTTGCTTTCATGGTAGTGATAAAAAATGAAAGCCACATAATGGCCACACAATAACTATCAAATCAATTATTATTAATGAAAGTCAATCATTTATAATAAAGATTTAAACTTTAAACAAAAATGATATAAAGACTACCATGCAAAAAAAAGATAAAAGCAAAAACTATTATGTGCAAGCTAATTTTCCTAGATTCAAAAGCAACCCCAAAATAACCTCAACATTGTTTCATTTATGTATTGGATAGACAACATAGAAAACTTCTTCAACATGATGAATATTTTTGAAGAAAATTAAAAGGATGAAAATATATTATTACATATTTGCCTTTTAACGTCACTACGTTAATGTTAATTATACTAAAAATTAACATATATAATGGCATGGTGGTATTTTTGCAATTAAGATTAACTTATAATGTCAGCTTTAATGGAAAAACTAACATGATAAGTTAGCATGGTGGCACTTTTGAAATTAAGAGCAGTTTATCATATTAGTTTAAGTAAAAAATCAACGTTGAAAGTTATTCATCGATAAGTCAGAATATGTTAGAATATCGATTTCTTATAATTGTTGTCCGAAGATATTCAAATGATCTTACTTAGAAATATAAGATATTTACATAATGATTTTTTTAAAATAATCAAAGTCTATTACTATTCCTATTTTTTATAAATTTCTCTTTTATTCCATTTTTTATTTAGATAGTATAAAAGGATAACACACTATCAATGTTGCACAATTAAAAATACTTCAAATCTTATCAATTTCCTATTAAACTATAATTACCTTTAATTGGGATAAGATGCTTATGATAATAAGATATCCATGATCTAATAGAAAACTCATAATTACAAAATTCGAAGCATTTTTAATTTTACAACATAGATTATGTGTGCTATCCTTGTACTTTACCCAGTACTATAAGGAATAAATAACTAATATTTGTAAAATATAGTGGAGCAATTTAATACGATGAAAATAGATTAAATCTCTTTAACAAATGAGAATTTGGAACAAGGATTTTCATCCTTTTGATATAAGAAATTAGTGGTTATACTATAAATTGTATTGATAATGCATTGTAGTTCTTATGCAAGTCGTTGTTTTATAAGAAACATATAATGCATAATGATTTATAAATTAAATTAAATGATTAATTATAATATTATTGTATAATATTTACGGGTTAGTGTTAATAATATTGTTAAAAAAATTATTTGTAATTGGTATTTATTGTTAGAAAAATATTAGAAAAATTAATAAAATGTATCCATTATTAAAAAAAATGTCAAGATGGAGAACTTATGTTATAAAAAAAAAGAATAAATCATGTTAGTTATTTATTAAAAAATAATGTGATTTTGAAGCATTTCTAAATATACAACATCAATAGGTGTTTTATCATCATATTCCATATAGTATGGTTTTTGTATATTAATTATGCTATAAATTGTATTAATGAGTGAGTAATTTTTGTACAAGTTATTGTTTTAGAAAAATATCGTAATGCACAAGATGTATATAAAAAAGGTAAATAATATTAGTTATTTATTGCAAACCGTGATAATTTTAAAAACTTAACAAATATTAGAAGTAGATACCACGTTGGTTTTTTTTATGTAAAATTATCTAAAGGTATACTAACAATCAACTAACACATAATAAATATTTACTAATAAATATGGCATTTTCAAATTGCAAAAGTTATATTAGAAGATGAAGAGATGTATTAGAACTAATACTAAATAGGTATTAGAAGGTGAATAGATTAATTATGAAGAGATGGAAACATATTTCATGTTAATTTTTGTATAACCAAGATTTGAAAGTGTATTAAATACTAAACACATTTACCAATAATGTGCAGAGGAAAACCACCAAAAATTATGATATTTTAAGATATATCAACAATCAAGATAAAATTTATGATATCATCATTTTATTAACAATCAACATGTATAATGTATGACATCAATTTTATTCAAATAATTAACAAGGAAAAGTAAACATATTTCTCACTTAGAATTAGGCACTAAAAGAAACAATTAGATAAAATGTAAAATAATGACAATTTTTTTTCATAACTAACATAGAAAAATAAACAATATTATGTCGATTTTAGTTTATAATTGATATGAAACACTTAAATGATGTTATTTTTCTTTCCTCAAGTAAATTTATATTGATATATTTTTTGTATTTTGTACTTCTGATTTCATTATTTAGGATTTTAGGTAGTGTGGGTGAAGATATATTTCTCCTAGTGTATTCCTCTTATCATGAATGTAATCTGAATTATTTTAATAAGATTATTTGAAGTCAAAAGGAAGGTTGTAACCTTACTAAATGATTCAAATAAGATTCATGTTTGGTTTAAAAAAAATAGCCTATCTTGGCACTAAATTGCAAATTGGAGAGCATTTTCCTCACAAAATTTGTAGTACCCTATGAAAAGATCAATTGATTGCAAGTAATAATTTTGTTGCAATCTTTTCACACAAATGATTGCCTTAATCCGAATCCAAATTTTTTTTTTTTTGCTTTTACTAGCATTTTCTTCTCAATATTAAAGTCTATTTAAATGCTTTATTTTTCTATAAATCTAATGAAGAATATCTATTTATTATGTATTATGCTCATAAGTTTAGAATTTGTGTTTCTTATTTTATTATTTAAGGCTTTGGGTAGTGTGGGTTTCTTGAGGAATACGAAACAAATTTCTTACTTACAAAAGTAAATTAACAGATATTTTTATATAAAAGGTAAGAATGATAGGAACACTATAAAGTAAATCAATAAATATTTCTATACAAAAAGCCATGATGATAAGAGTATTATGCAAATAACATAAAATATTGCCAAAGTTTAATAGCATAAATCAGATA
Source organism: Sindora glabra (assembly GCA_020226215.1). NCBI lineage: Eukaryota > Viridiplantae > Streptophyta > Magnoliopsida > Fabales > Fabaceae > Sindora > Sindora glabra. Next base: position 72,641,629 of record CM035231.1, on the reverse strand, counting down.
ATAAATTTCTTTTTAATAGTGGCATATTATATTAACATTACACCTATAATATCTATATTGACATGTTTGTATCCTTTTTTTTACCATAGTAGGATTCATAAGAATTTTTATCAATGTCATGTTATTGAAAGACAATGTAACTTCTTTTAGTGGATTTAAATTTATTATTTTCAAATTTTGCAATATATATTATATGTCTTCTACTATTTGGATCTAATAAAATATATGAAATTATTATTAATTGTTTACTATATTTATGATATAATTTTTTACTATACAGGCATTAAGGTACGGCTTCAATACTGATACCTTACTACTTTTGTACTAATATGAGTTGTTGGATTTTGTAATTAGGTTTGAATATTGCTCTAAGGGTAGCAGGATTTAGGAAAGTTCTAATAAAAAATAGTAAATAATGTTAGTTACTTTATAAAATCATCATCCTATCCGACATTCAATATTGATTATTTAAGAAAAATTAATTTATTATATGAAATTTAAAATACCAAAAAGTTAATAAAAAAAGATACAAAAAATTCAGATTTTCAAAAGTAATTTAAGGATCGATGTCTTGTATAAACAATAATGCTATATGCTAGGTTATTAAACTAACAACCAATGTCTTATCTCATTTGTTCAATAATATCTAGAAAAATCACATTGATATTCAAGCAAAAGAACAAACATTGTTACATATATTCAACATTAATCAAAATTGACATTGAATATAACAAACATACAATGATGCTTTTATAGATGCCAGTTAATAACTAATGTGAAATAATTTAACAAATAAAGTTAAAGGGCATTCCTATAAAAGTGATAATTGCTAACAACTTAAAAAGAGGAATGTTTACATGATGGAGTCATATATAAGCCAATAAAGCTTATTAATTAAAAATTAAATCATGGTTATAAATGAAGAAGATATTCGTAAGAAAATATTTCCCAATATTATAATGTGATTATCTTATTTGAATCAATTCAAAATTATCATTCAATTCCATCAATCTTGGAAGGTCATCATTATTTAGGATCATCAATTATGGGGGGATGTTATTATCAAATTTAGCCAACTATAAAGAGCTATATTCATTAATTAACTAACTATGAAAGACAATACACTAAAGAATAATACAAATCAAAAGTTTAAGAAATATTCAAATGAAGGTTCTTATCATAGAATTAGAAAGAATATTTAAATTTTCAAGATATCAATATAATTGAGAAAGTTCATGATCAAACTTTTAAAGATCAAGCCTCCATTAAGTTTATAGAATATCAAATCTCAAAGATAATTATGTAAAAAAGTTTTTTGATTAAGGACTTAGCAATGTTTTATTGAAAGATTCAATGCAATCAAAATCAAGGTAGTTGAATTGATTAGTTCCAAAGATAATTAACCAAAAATATTTAAAGAAAGAGATGATGTCACTCAAAAGGAAGTTATTGTTTAATAAAAGTATCACATTGAAAGATTTTTTTAGTCTACATAAAAAAACACAACTAACAATCAGAATAATGGTTATGTAGTTGAAACTTACTCAAATTATTATAAAAAAATTATTGATGAGCCAATAATCCAAAAATTAATAAAAATTATTAAGTACTTGAAGAATGAAGTGATGGATTTTATTAGAGTTGAATTACTTGAATTAGACAAAGTATAACACTTGATCAAATTTGTAAACAACTTGAAGTTTAATATTCAAACATTTCTAAAGAAAACTCATTTCAAATATTGTCATTACCTCAAGAAGTCAAGGCTGTAAAAATATTTTAAATATTTATTTTAGTGGTATGAAAGAAGTCAAAACCCAAATATGAATTTAACATCAAGTTCTTTCCATGCGAAGGAGAATGATACCAAAATAAAGGTTAAAATATTTTATGAAAAATCTAGCTTTACAAATTGTGATGGTGAATTGATAAATACCATATTTTATTTAGTTTAGATTTCTTTTGTTATTTAAACTCTAGTAATTTGTATTTGTCTTCCTCTTATTATTTATAAAATTTCATATCAAACGAAGTAGGAGTTTTAAATTTAAGAAATTAATCTAAGAATTTAAATTTAATTTATTATCAATCTATTTTTTATATTATTAGTAAATAAGAAAATGATACATCATTAAAATACTATTTTAATTATGAACTTCAGAGAGTTTTAATAATTTTTTAATAATATGATAATATATGAATAATTAATAATGTGAAATTCATTTAAATTGATTAATAGATTAAATTTAAATCTTTGGCATAAATAGTTATGATTTACGTGATGTGCATTTAAATTTTCTTAAAAATAAGAGTGATTAAGATATTAAAAAAAATACAAAACCAAATTGAGAATGTAAAAGTGATAATTTTTTTATTTGGATAAATAAAAGTGATTAAATAATTAAATATACAGATACAATAATAAAAAATTAAATTCTAAATATATTAAAATATATAAAATCTTTAAAGCATATTAAATATCACTAGACCCGAAACCTTAAAAGCAAGTTATATGTTACTTGAGTTCGATGGTTTTAGGCCAACCTCTCCGCCCTATGCTGAGTTGCTGAGTTGAAGAAGTGAGGAGTTGGGAGGGCAAGAGCTAAAGCAACAGCAATAATGAGTTTCAATTAAAAAAGGGGGGCAATGATCATGAGTGGAAATAATAAGTTCGAGCTTTGAAAAAGCATGATTTTTTCAGAAAAAAATATTGTTGGGTTTTTTTTTTTTCAATTACCCTTCTTTTATATAAGAAACTTAATTTCGTAATATGCACTACACGCGTTAATAAAAATAAAAAGATTATTTTCACATAAAAAGAAAAAATATAAGCAAATATTATTAATTGAATAAATTGTGTATTAATTATATATATGTAATTTAAAATTTCTATAATTAAGAGTTGAAATTAGGAAAAAAAATGAAATATCTATGATTTATCCCATTAAGAATTGTTTGTTTATTTAATCGAATAAATTAGATCTCAACAAACATATTATTAAATAAAATACGTCAAACTTATTTAATGATAGACTTAACTTGTTAATTTATTAGGCTCTATTTAAGTAATATGTTACCATAATTTAATAATCTTAAATTAATCTATTTAATTGCATATAATTGTCATTCTTTTATCATTTTATTTTTTTCTTTCTTCAACTTAGCCATTAATATAAGATAAATTTTATTCAAAATCCTATTTATTTAGTAAAATTATTATTCTATTTTTCATTAAGAGTCTTTGTTTATGACATATATCTACCTATATTCATAAGTTAAATTTTACAAATAAATTAGGCTAGACTCATATTTTATCCAAAGAATGAGATATAAGTTAGGCTCAAGTTAAAAAATTTTAGGATATTGAATTTTCTTATTTGGTTGAAATTGAAATATAGATTCTATTTTTCAACAAAAAATGTTTTTAATGTTATAAAAATTAAAATGATAAAAATATTTTATTTATTTAATATTACATATAAAAATTTGATAGAAATAACTTTTTTATTTAAAAAATTATTTTCTTTTATTACTATACCTTAAAATTTTATTTTTTTAAACTATTAAATTCAATACAAATAATACAACACTCCTTCAATAATACATATAGATAATTTTTTTATAAAAAAATACTTTCAATTAAACAAAAATCACAAAAGAAATAAATATTATAATTAGAATCGTGGTTGGACAGCTTCTTTTGTTCAGACTCTACGTGGGGTGCTCTTTATATCATTCAATCCATAAAGACGCTGGAGGGCGAGGTGGGACCCGATCCCAAGTCAAAAAATTGGGAGACCTGGAAAGGAAAGGAAATACTATCAAGTGGGTCCCATCTCATTCAAGTAATGATTTCGTTTTGCCTTTTGTGCGCACCTTTGCTCGGCAATTTTGGGATTCCTCAATCGGCCTTTGCCCGTCCTTTGGGCCTGAGAAGACTCGAGACTCATGAATGTTGACACCAAATTACTATCATTTAGAGCAATTGACACTTTCAAGCAAGCACCTGGCTTGGCCCCTTTTCCAATTCTTTTTGGATTCTAATGATCCATATTTATCTTCCTCTTAATCAGTTTTCATTTTCTAATCACGTGAATTAGATCAACTAATTTGCGAGATTTTGAATAAAATTAACGTAACTTTCTTTATTTAGAAGTTTAAATTCTCCTTGTTGCTAAACTTGTCCTTTAAAAGGATCTTCTTGCATTTAAGAATTAGTTAGAGTTATTAAATCGATAGCTCTTCTGCGAGTTTTAGACTTGTTTAGTTGTCTATCATCGAACTTAGTGGAATTTTCTTCCTCGTATCACTTGGCAATTGGCTATATATAATTCTTACATTCTTTGTCATTTTTTCTGTCAGCGGGTACTACCTCGACTTTCCCTTTATTATATTTATTCCTAGGAATGTTTGTTCCTTGTATATTCACGAATCCATATCAACATTCTCATCTTTAACTTCGATGAATTTAAACAAAACAGATCATGAAAACTGTACTGATAAAATGAGATAAGAGATATACAGGACGGGACCCATTTTCTGTTGTCACTGCTATTGTGGACTATCTTGTTCAGGCCAAGGACCCCAAAATAGGAGATGGCAAGGATCCAAATCCTGCAAAATTTGAGAAGAAAAATAAATAGTCACCAATTTATTTTAATAAAAAATATTAAAATTAGAGAAAATATTTTATTATTTAATGCTAAATATAAAAATTTTAAAGAAAATAACTTCTTAAAAAGAAATTTATTTTTTACTATTATATTTTTAAATATTATTTTTTAATCATTAATACAAGGATTATGTCAACTCTTTATTGATATTTATATAAAAAATGTTTTCCGAAAGAAAATGAGTTATGGCCGTATGTTGACACTGCAAGTTACGTCTTCCCCTCATGCGAACATGCTCTCAGGAGCCAAAGTTTATTTTCTCTGCATTTATTAACGAGCGCTAGTCCCTCGTTGTAGAACTTGGTCTTGACTCTTGACCACAAGACCAATTCAGAAAAGATTAAAAGTGACACTTAATTTGTGATATACAACGAAAGAAATAGGACAACCAGAAACTTCCCTTAATCGAAACGTGAAAGTGAATCTTCAACTCTTTCGGCCTTCTTCCTGCCAATTATATCCAGACTTTTCCTTTTTTCCTTTTCCCATTTCCCATTTATTCTACTTTTTGGCAATGAACCAAAGCAGTCTTGTGTAAGTGGAGGGAGTAAAATTTTAACAAGCAGGTAATTAATTGTAGCCAGTTTCCAGAAGGAGATAGCTCCTTGCGAATCCCGACAAATTAGCATCGTCGTCATCCCTGAATATTTTAGGTCAATTATGATTGCATATAATCATCAATTATAATCAATGAGATTTGCATTCGAAAAAGTGAATGATATTTCAATGGAAAATCCAATTAAGCAATCTGGAGATTCTACTTTTTCATACAGTAATTTGTCATTATGCTATCCACTTTGTTTGACCCAAAAGATTTGAGGAATAAAATACAGAGTAATTAAAGTTGATGGAGCTTTATGTCTGCGTGTAAGTGATATTACCTATCGGAAGGATCCTATCCATACGAGCCAATTAAGTGCAACACAATGAAGTGGTTCTGTGGGAAGAAATATTTATACATCAGTTATAATATATATTTTTATTTTTAATTAATAGAGAAAAATCAATTATTAATTTTATAGAATCTACATTGCAAATTGTAATTTTCAATTCAGTGCATTGAAAATTAAAATTACTTGTTGGCCTTGACTGAGAGTATATATATATATATATATATATATATATATTACTTTCTTTATTTCTTTTTAAATATCATTTAAGCTTAATATATAAATATAATTATAATTTTAAGAGAGATGAATTATAATTTATTAATATATTTTTTATTAAAAATTAATTAATAAATAAAGTTACTAAATATTTATTTAAATTATAAGAATAATATTTAAAAGAAAATAATGAATATATTTTTAATTTTTTAAAATAATAAATAAATAAAAATTAAAAATTAAAGTAACATTAAAAAAATAGAGGCTGTATAACTAGAATATAAAATGATTTCTCCTTTTGTGACACTAATCATAATACACTGCTTTGCTGCGCTGGCTTCCTTAAATAAAAATCTTCTTTGCTAGCTAGCCAGTAAGCTAGTAAGCATCGATCCCCAAATTTTTAGAGGACATAATTGATCAAGTGCTCCCACGTGAGGTTACTCAGCCTTTTTTCACCGTTTTATTACATGTAAAGATATGATCGTGAAATTACCACCTGAAAAATAACAAGATTGTCAAGAGTTTTTAATTAGGTAGTGATGTTATTTGAAGAGTTTATTTTTGTTTTATATTTTGAATTTAATCTTAAAATTATATATGCATATTCAATGATTTGATTCCTCTTAATTATCATTAAAAAATAATAAGAAGACTAATTTGTAGACAAATTCACAAAAATTAAAGCTCTCTCTGATAACGACTCCATCTCTACTGAGTTCCAAAAGTGGGAAAACAAAATTTTGCTAAAACGGGAATATCTGTTTATTACAAACAGATGAAAAGTAATTGTAATTGTAATTGTTTATTTGATTATAATTTTTTTCCTGAACGTAAGACAAAGGACAAAATAATAATAATAATAATAATAATAATAATAATAATAATAATAATAATAATAATAATTGTTCTCTAGCCAGCTGGCTAGGATGAAAAGTCAAAACCAGTTGGGGTGAAGAAGTTGAGATACGAGTATAGTATGAAACATAAGGAGAAAAATGTCAATGCGGAGTCCACGAGGGCAAAGTGGACCATACAGAAATTAAGGGGGTTGCTGCCTTTTCTGAGACCACATGCATTGCTACTTATATGTGTCATCTCTGCTGTACTCTTATTTCCTCAATTAATTCGACAACCCCGGCAATGCACATCAACCTCTGTCAAGTCATCTGTGGTCCCACTCTCCCCCTCTCATCACAACGATAAATAGGGATTTCTGTCTTTTTTACTATAAAGTTAATTAATTATTAAAAATAAATATACTAATTATATTAATGTATTATCAATTTAAATTATTAAATTTTATTTTTTAAAATAAGTAAAATTTAATAATTTAAATTAATAATATACTAATATAATCAATACATAAAAGTTTCTCTAAAAATTATTTTGACTAGAATGGAGGAAATATAAATGAATGAATGCAGAAGTAAGAGGCACGAGACATTATATGAAATAAATCTATTTATGAAAAATTTTACCATATTGTTATGGGAGTTTTATTTTTTAAGAAAGCATTATTAAATTATTTTTTAATATTAAAATAAATTAATTAAAAATAAGAATAAATATGTTAAATATAATTTAATAATAAAATATTTAATCTCTGAAAAGTAATGCTCTTCAAGATATTACTTAAAATTTTATAATGCACTATTTTTTAATGATGTAAATTAATAATTATATTTCAATCAAATTATAACAATGAATGTAATTATGTAAATTTATGACATTTAAAAAATATACATCATAAACTATCATCTACTTGATGTTTGTGTTTAACATTTGTCATCATATGGAATGTATCTAGAGGCGATGAAATGGGCTTAGGTTCGCAAGTTGGTCCATTGGTCCACATATTTTAAAGGACTTGGACTGGCCATATAACAACCCATATAGAAATGAGCTTTTTTGGATCCATCCTATAAAGTTTGGGTTCATCTGTAAATGGACCGAACTAGACCCGTTTATTCATTTTTTTAAGTTAACCATGCAGTGTAGCACCCTAGCAAGCCCAGCCTAAAATCATTCCTAACCCTGTCCCAATCTAGCACCCTGCACACTAAGTTGACACAATCCAAATTCTAGTCCAGTACATTCAAACTCACTCAAGTTAGCACAACACAATAGCAACCACAACATCGTTTTTGTGTTGAAAGGAAAACTTAGACCAAAAAACCTTAACTTGGATACTTGGTAAGCTCAGAGTTAAGCTTTGAACCACTATTTGATCAATACTATTGCACTAAGTAAACTAGTAAAGTAAAGGGTGGACAAGGTAATAAAACTTAGGCAAGCAACAAACTTAGTTTGTTAGTCAACAAAACTCACTCAAAAGTGTAAGGTAAAGTAGTAAGCAGACCTACACAGATAAATGAAGCATGAGGCGGTGTTGTAGTGCTGGTGGTGATACTATAAGCATGAAACAGAGACAACAAGGGCAAAGAGAGACTTTACATCCCTTAATAGTCCAATCGCTTCCATTCACCGCTTTTGCACTTGGTAGTGACGATGAGCAGTCCCTCCAGCTTAAGCTTCAAGTAAGGTAAGGTAACATATTAATATTCTATGAAGAGAGAGAGAGAAATTGTAATAGAGTTTATTTATGTGATTCAATCAAATAGCTTAAATCTTGTTTATTAGGAAGTCAAATGAGGCAATATTGTTTTTTATATTCTCATCAAAGAAAATAATGGTCATGAATGGAGAAATGATTTTAATCATACATTAATATTGAAATTTCAGCATTATTGGTACTCATATTTATTTCAACAATTATTACATCTTGACTATATACATAATCATCTAACCATTTATAATTATTATGGATTAAAATAAGAATAAAAGTATTAGTTTCAATGGCCAAGATAAATAATTTAATGACAGTTAAGATTCAATGCGTATGTGTTATATATTTGTAATTTATTGCTTGTTCTTGTTAATATTTGCAATATGGATAGTGAAACTTTGAATGAGAATGGAATTAGTTATGGTAATGATGAATTAGAAGTATTAGGATCCATTCCAAGTAAATTAGAAACTATAGATGAAGATTGTAAACAACCCTCTAAGAAGCCTAGAGTAATAACCTCAGATATTTGCAATTGGTGCATAAAGATTTGACAACAGTCATGCTAAATGTAATTTAAGTAACATAGTGCTTGTGTGTAGGAGTAGTAAATATGATACTTTAACTTTATCACACCATTTGACAAGTTATAAGAAGAAGCATAATTATAGAGATGTAGGAAAAATATTAATTAATCATGAAAGAAAATTAGCATCTAAGAAACTTAATCATAAGTGTATTTGTAAATGCTTATCAATGTGTATCATAAAACATGACCTCCCTTTTAACTTTGTTGATTATAAAAAGGTTAAGGAGCTACTTAAATTGCATAATCTAGATGTCAAGGCTTATAGCAGGTCTATAGCTACTTTTGATGTGATGAAATTTTATTTAAATTAAAAGGAGAAGTTAAAACAAGTTATGGCAAGTAGTCGTAGTAGAATTTGTTTGACATTTAATTATTGGACTACTTGTAATAGTGAAGGATATATTTGTTTAAGTACTCATTTTATTAATAATAATTGAAAGTTAAATAGCAAATTAATTTATTTTTGTAAAATGGATACTCCATACATAAAAGTTGAACCATTAAACAAAGTACATGATGCTTTAAAGGATTATGGTATTAAGAAGAAAATTTTTTCCTTTACTTTGGATAATACATCCGCCAATGACAGTATGCAAGATCTCTTGAAGCATTAGTTGAATATGCAAAATAATTTGTTATAAGTTAGCAAATTCTTTCATATGAGATGTTGTGCTCATATCCTAAATCTTATTATGCAAGAAGGTTTAAAAGTGATAAGTGATGCATTATTTAAAATAAGGGATAGTGTTAAATATGTCAAAGCTTTCGAGGGTAGGATGAAGCAATTTCAATAATGTATTAATCAAGTTAGTGGTATTGATACTAAAATTAAGTTACACCTTAATGTCTTAACTAGATAGGATTCCATATTTCTCATGCTTGAAAATGCCATTAACTATAAGCATGCTTTTAATGGCCTTCTCATGCTTAACAAAACTTACAAATATTTTCTATCGGAAGAAGAGTGGATAAAAGAAGAAATAATATGAGAATTCTTATGCTTATTCTATATAATCACTAACTTGATATCTAGTTCAACACATCATATATTTAACCTTTACTTCATGCAAGTGTGAAAAATTGAATGTTTGTTAAGGGAAAACATGATAAGTGAAGATGCAGTTGTTAAAGATATGATTTCTAAGATGAAAGTGAAATTTGACAAGTATTGGGATGTGTTGTGCTTCCTTTTGAAGCTGTTCTTGATCCAAGAATGAATTTAAATTTGTTGAGATTTTGCTACTCCAAACTTGATCCTACAACTTATAAGGAAAAGATTGTAAATGTGAAGAAATAGTTTTACAAGCTCTATGAAAGTTATGATAAAAAAAAGCTAAATAGTTATTCAAGTACAAGTGGTTTTCAAAATGAATTATCCAATGTACATTTTAAGCACACCAAAGGAGAAATTGCATCCGGTTTAGACATATTTGTGTATGTTACTTTTTCTAATTCAATTTGTAATTTTACATATATGTTATACTACCATTCACATGGACTAATTATATTATTATCTATTTCTTAAATATTGTAGGAATTTATGAAATTTGAGAGTCAAAATATGACAAGAACCTAAAAATGTCATTTGGATATATACTTGGAAGAGCCACCTTTGCAATTACAACATTTTAAGGAATTAGACATGCTCCAATATTGGAAAGATCACAAGCATCACTTTCGAGGTTTAGTAAATTTAACTTGTGATATTTTGAGCATTCTAATTACTACAGTAGCATTGGAGTCATCTTTTAGTATTGAAACTTGAGTTTTCAACAAATATCGATATTCAATACTTGACTCTCACCTCCAAGCTCTCATTTGTACTAGGAATTAGTTAAATGATTATAGAATAGATAATAAGTTAAACTTATAGTTAATGATGATAATTTCACATTTTTTTTAGTTTCATATTTACTAATATTATTATAACTTTTCTAATTTTATTTTTATAATATAGATAAAAAAAGAAGAGAATGAGGAGGACTAAGACCAAGGATTGTCAAAGGAAGACTCAAATTATGTGGATGAGCATCATGGAAGAGAAAGAGATTTGAGAATAATTGATTGTTAGTTTATGTTTGTTTTAATGTTTAAACTTTAATATACGTTGTTTCTTATTCAAAAATGTTACTTGCTAGTTGCTAATTTAGTACTTTATATAAATTTGAACTTATATTCAATTATTATATTTCAATTCGATTCTTATTTTTACTTTTTTATAGAATGGAAAGACAAAATGCACAAGCACCAATTTTAGGAGTCTAGCTCAAGTCCCCATCCATTGGTTAAAAAGATTAGATTTATGATGCTACTATTTTTCAGTTTTTTAGAGTTTATCATTTATTATAAATTGTTGAATATTAAACATGAATAATGTGTTTTTATTTTCTATTTTGTGTTTGAATATTAGACATGATATAATTTGAATTTATATATGAAACTTTTATATTTTATCTTCTTGACAAGCTCCCTGCCCTAACCTACCTTCTTTCTATTTTTTATATATATTTATTAACTTCATCCCTAATTCCTTTTTTTTTAACTATTTTATTTCCAATATATTTATTATGCCTATGGACTAGCCTTAGTTTTGCTATATTTCCTTGAATGAATGTTTTAAAATTCCTTGGACAATGTTAATTAGCATGATGGATGCTTATGCTTAGCTAAAGTTGTGTGTTTTCGAAATAAAAGGAAAGGGTCGTAATGCCATATGCTATGGCTGTGTTATACATTTTGATCATTTATAGAAAGAAAGGAAAGGAGTTATTTCTTGAAAAAGATGAAAAATTGAAAAAGTAAGATGGTTGAAATACTTCTACAAGCTACAGCACGCATGACACATTCCATGTTCAATATGGATGCAATATGGCTGTGTTTACGTGTCTCTGTCACTACTTTTCTTTTCTAGGAGTTTAGAGTTTTACTCACCACTTCGTTAGAAAAGACCATGTGGGAAGAACCAAAAAAGCCATGGTTTTGGCTTTTTTCTAATTTCTCTCTCTGTTCATTTGTTCCCCTTCTAACCCCCTTTTTCTTAAGTGTAACTATTGATGCAGGTAAAACTCACAGGCCTCAATTTGATGTTTTGAAGGATTTATTTTGATAGCTCTACCAGTTCCTTAATTTGAATAGTTTCTTATATAGTAATATTAATATATCATTAATTAATATAGAGTCTACAAACACATAACTTTTAGATTAAGCATTTAGTTTAGGATAAAGTAGGTAGTAGGAAAGTGGACCATGGCTTTCTAGAAGTACACATAATACATTTGGGCTATTAGGACTATTTTAGAATCCAAGATTTTGTGCAGTTCGTGGCCGGCCCGTTAGCTTGCAAACTGCACATATTCAAACTTAAGCCTTGTATTTTTAAGTCCACTAGAAAGACAGACCTATTTGATTTAGTTCGTTTATGGCTGGCCTGCACAGTTTAATCCATAGACAAATTGAACAAGTTCGTTTCCCAGCACTAAGTGCTTCCACTATCCGATTCTTTTAACAACGTATCAATAAGTCTATCTTTATTCTTATAACAATTCTGAGTCAAGTTGCTTTTAAATTTTCCTATGACCTTTTTCCAATGATGAAGTTGAATAGGACTAAAAAATATCACTTACTTTAGACCCAATAAAGTTTAGGGATTGTTTGAAATGTTCATGTTTTCATCTTGTTTGATTTTATTTTCTAGTTCCATCTTTTTTTGTCAAATTTTTTTTATAAAAATATTATTTACATATATATTAATAAAAAATATATATTAATTATATTTATAATTAAAAATAATATTAATTAAAGTTATAATTTTGAAGAAAAATAATTTAAAAAAAGAAAACTATTTTTATCAAAATTTTTATATTTAATATTAAATAAATATAATATTTTCTCTTATTTTAATATTTTAATAATTATATTTTATGAAGAATATTTTTCATCAAAATAAATGGGACTTAGATTGGTTTTAAATAAAATTAATTACCTTTTGATGTATGAGAGTTAAACTTAACTATAATAATTTAAATTAAAAGTAAAAGAATTTAAATTTAATATATTACCACTATAAAACATTTTATATTATCAATAAATGGCAAAATATGCATCATAAAAAATAATAATTAAGAAGTTTAGTAATAGTAAAATAATTTTGATATTTTCTATTAACAAAATAATATAATATTAAGTAATAGTTTAAAATTAATTTAGTCTTGCAAATGCAATTTAAATCCAAACTAAAGAAAACAAATAACAAGCCTTGATAAATAGTATAAAAATTATGGTTCTGCAATAACCCATTGCAACACTTATAATCTTATTATTATTTATAATGTTTTATTGTTTGTTGAGTTGACATTGTAGAGGAGTAAGTGAATAAATAAAAATGGAAATTATTAAATTTATGGCAAATTATATTGATATTTTAAAGGTTTAATTAGATTTAACATTTCTCGTTTTCTAAAATTATACATTATTACTTCTTTCAAAGTGCTTCTATCATTATCAAATGAGATTAACTTTTTAATTATAATTATTTCTTCAATATTATCCTTTTTATAATTAGTAAATTATTTTTTATATATTTTTATATGTAAATATGGTAATATATTTATATATTAAAAAAGAGAGTATTTTTATTTTTTAAAAAAGAACACATTTAGATATAAATATATAGAAATATATTCTTATTTTTGAAAAATTATTTATTAAAATATTTCCTATTATTAATAAAAATATTTAATTGAAAAAAGAGAGAGAAAAATAATCGAAAAAAATTCAAATCCTCACCTTGATACTTCCGGATTAATAAACATACCATTGTATGGCCGCGCATCATATATATTTCGAAGGAGAAGATGATCGTGCAATGACGAGAAGATTTTTTCAAAAATGGAATGAGATTTGAAGGAAAAATGAGATGATAGAAAATGGCGGAAAAATACTGGGGGAGAGTCAAATCACTTTCTTCGTTAGCTTTTTGCCTGCCGCTATTGGAGGCTTGGTCATGAAAAGGAGAGCCCAGTTAATCCAACTGGGGTAATTTTGTAAAATACTGAAATAACTTCATACCCACAATTCCCAAGTATTAAAATGCGCGCGCCGTCCACTGCGAATAACACACATATTTTCTTATCGTATCCTCAATGCGTACCCAGCCCCAATGGGAATAAAGATGGGCCGCCCGGTCCGATAGATTCGCCCAATAAAAATAAAAACATAGAATTTAAATTTGTTTTATTTGATAAATTTGTTAGATTTTTTTTTTATAGCCGATTATTAATCAGATTGGGTTGGGGCCGGGAAAAAAAGAAACAACTTAATCCGATTATATTAATTAATTTTTCATAATATAATTATATATTAAAAAATAATTATATCTAATTATTATTAATATATAAAAAATTAATTTAATATAATTAAATATTTTATAAATAAAAATATTATATTTTCTTTTTAAATATATTTTTTATTTTAAAAAATAATTTTTACTTAAAAATGAAAAATATTTTATTCAAATTATTAGGTCAGGATTTGAACCATGTATTTACAAAATTAGGTCGAATCGGTTTAAATTTTTTAAAAGAATATTTAGATTGAACCATCATAAATTTTTTATAATTTGTCCCGGTGCCCTGACCCAAAAGTCGGCTGGCCCAGCCATGTACATATCTAAAGGGGAAGTCCTTCACTTCAGAATTCAACCCTCCCCCCTCCACCCCTGCCGCTCCTTCCGTCCGATTGTTCAACTTTTTCAAGGCACATGCTAGCCGTAGGTTTAACCGTTTAAGAATTATGCCTAAAATTTAGTAAATATTTATTATTTATTATTATTTTTAATTTTTAAGGAAATTTTATAAATAAAATTAATTAATAATTGAATTTTTAAATATATTATAATTATTTTTAATTAATATTATTCTATAAATTTTTTTTAAAAAATAAAAATAATAATGAATAAAGAATATTTATTAGTTTTTAAATATAATTCTAAGGATTATGATTAGTAAAATCTTTTTTTAATATCGAATTAAATTTTTTATCCATGTGAATTCTTTGAAATATTATATTTTTAATTCAAAAAATAAAATATTCTTTTCAACTTTAATATTATTATATTTTATTTAATGAATTCTATAGTGCCCTAAATATGATGATTATAATTTGATTGCATTAGATAAAAAATAGATAGTTATGACTGAATAATTTTGATATAAGAATTTTAAAAATTATCATGCTACTCAAATTTTAAAATTCTTAGGACATTATAGCAAGCATATTTTTATCAATTTTAAAAACTTACAAATTAAAATTTTAAACTATAAAAAGTTCAAAATTAATATCAATCATTCATTTAATTAATCATTTTATTAAATTATGAAATTTTTTATTGACTTTTTAAATATGAATTATAATATTATTATATGTTAATTTATTATAACATTTTTTGCACCTAATTTAATAACTTATTTTCAACTATTTAATTAAAATTTTATTTTGTCTAATTTAATTTTTATTATTTATATAATATAAAATTATGCATAAAAATCATATAATAAATCGACATATAATAATATTATGATTCCTTCATAAAAATATCTAATTCAATAAAATGATTAATTAAGTGATTCTTGGGTGGTAATTATAAATTTTATTTAATTAATTAATTTTTAAGTTTCTAAAATTAATGATAGCAAAATGCAATCACCCAAAAGTTGAACAAATATTTTGCATTTATCTCTTCTATTTTTATACGGCCTTTATAATTACTTTCAATCGTAACAAGCACCAATAAGCATTAATTTTGATATATTCACATGTAATTGTTCAACATTGGCAAATTTATATAATTATATAGGACATAACAATAACGTATCTTTAGAGGTTGCTTTGTTCGAAAAGTTTTATTTTTACGAAGGTTTAAAAAAAAGTGTGGAAATACGTTAGTTATAAAAAAAATAATGAAGTATTATTGAAATGATAAATTATTATAGTTTTGAATAAAATATTCATACAAATATTGAATTAATCAAAATTTAAAATAGACATAATTGAAATTATAAATTTTGATTTTATAATAAATTTTATAATTATATTTTTATTAAATTTTCTATTATAGACCTATTAATTCAATAATAAAATAAGATATAAAAAGTTAAACCTTATATTAAAGTGATTATATAATTTTAAGTCAGTGGTAATCTGACCTAATAGTCAAATAATGGATGGTTCTCGTCGATGAATCGATCCTTTAATATTATAATATAAATAAAGATCACAACTTCTAAATCCTAAAATTGATTCTGAATACTCTTCATCAATATTAGAAAGCCTATTCAATTAAGTTTTTATTTAAGATTAATAGGAGTAACGAATCTTTATTGGACTTTGTGATTAAAATTGATTGTGAATAGTTCATGACTTGCAATAAATTTTGATTTTACATTTATCTCATAATAGATTCATTAACTAACAATAAATTATTATTTCATATTTAATATTATTATTTTCCCATGATTTGTTTGGGGTTATTGATTATATAAAACTTTAATTTTTAGCAATTGGTATTAGATCCCTTGAATTATATGAATTGAATAAATTATTTCATAGATTCAAGAATTAAATTTTATCTTTTAAATAATATTATATTTTGTGATGAATTATTTTGGTTGAAAATTATTATGAATCTCTAATTATTTCATAGCCTTCTAATTTAATTATTTATAATTGTAAATATTATTTTGTTATTGATGATTCTGATATGCTTTGAATACACATATAATTTATGTGGTATAAATTTTAGGACCATATGTATGATTTTATTTAAAAATCTAAATCATAAAATTTTAAGGAATGTGTTTTTCGGACTCCATGTGCGTTTTTAGACTTTATATATATCACGTTGTTATTCGAACTCTATGTGTGTGTCCATTTTTCACAACATCTCATATACATTTTCTTATGTTGTTTTCTTTTCATGAGGTCCTATGTACATTTTTTTAGCTCGTCTACTTTTTCATACTATTTATACATTGTTTTATTGATTTGAAACAAGTCTTTTAATGTAAAAAAATGTTTTTTTTTTATCAAATTCCTTGTTTCAAAAAATTCCTTTCCCAAATTTGGTGTATTGATTACAATTTGATGAATATCATGCAAAAATTTACTTATGTATAATTTTTATAGGATTCTATTTGATTTTTTTAAAAAAAGGAGAAACTCTAGTCTTGATTTTGTGAAATTGAATACGGTAATTTCGGCCACTTCTAAGGATCTTCTACAATCATGTTCTTTTTTTTTTTGAAATTTTGGATATCAATTTTGAAGTAATTTCCATTTTTAGTAAATTACAATTTAAGCAAAATATTTTTTTACATTTATATGTATTTAAATATAAATTTTTTTAGAGGAAAAGCCATTAAAACTCCATGGTTGAATTGTAAAAAAATTTTAATCATTGAAATGGATTTTAAATACAATTTCCTTGGAAATTTTGTATTCAAATGCACTAAAGAACATTTATGTATGAAAATTGGGCTAATATATATATAATAAATTATATTATTTTGGGCTCCACTTTTTCAACTAGATTTATTGAATATTTTTAAAATTAAAAAAATTTTAATTATTTTTTACTATTTAACTTGAATGATTAATTGATGTTATTTTGGATTAAAAATTTTACTATTATATTTTTGTATATCAAGCTTCCATATATATTTTTCTGGAATCTTTGGATACTACTTGGTCCATTAATGATTTTTATATGTATATGTATATATAAGAAAATAATTTTAGAAAATTATTTAGACTTGTGTTATACCATAAAATTTTATGTAATTGGCTTTATGTAATTGTGAACTATCTATTAGGGGCCCAGTTACATAAAATTTTATTTATTTTTAATAAAATAATAATTGGACTAAGAAAATTATCATATTAATAATATTTTAATATCCTACTAGTATAATATTATTAATATGATTTATTGATAATAACATAAATATAGGAATGAGTATTATGTTTTTAAAATTTTTATCACCTTATTGTTGTAAAATTTTATGAATATGATATTTAGTCCTTATATTACATTATAAGATCTTTAATATCCTATTGGTATTGGTAGTGTAATATTGAGTTTAATTATATAGTTTGCTAAAATTTTTTTAACATAATTAAGATTAAACATGCATTAATTTATTTCTTTAACTCCTTTACTTATACAATTAAATGCGATTAAGACGTTTAATGGGATAAATCATAATGATATGGCAAAATCATTGAAAATGTATCTTGTAGTCTCTAATCTTGATTTAGTGATTGAAGAAACAAGACCTTAGATAAATGTTAAGCCTATAGCAAATCAAAAAAATTAGCATGAAAAGTGAACC
Source organism: Sindora glabra (assembly GCA_020226215.1). Lineage (NCBI taxonomy): Eukaryota > Viridiplantae > Streptophyta > Magnoliopsida > Fabales > Fabaceae > Sindora > Sindora glabra. The sequence continues at coordinate 72,623,303 of CM035231.1, read as the reverse complement.
CACTTTAACAAAGTGTGTTTAATAGTAATAAAGTGCATGATAAACAAAACAATAATAGAGAGCATTCCTGAGATGACAAATACAAAAAAGTTCCTAGATTTTGTGGTGAAAAAATATAAGAAGTTCGATAAGACTGAAGAGGGATGATATTTTTTATTGCTTGAAAAATTAGTATATAATGGTGTCAATCGGGTTAGATAGCACATTCTGATATTAGTTAACTATTACAAAAAGTTAAAAAATCATGCAAGTTGACTTGGGAGAAAGTTATTTAACTTAGTGTGTATTGAAGTCTCTTCCATCATAATTTGAAATTTTAAAAATGTCTTATATTATTTAGAAATTAGAATAAATTAATAATGAACTTATTTCAATCATTACACAGGTTGAGCAAGACATGAAGAGAGAAAGGACCTAAGTAGTTAATTACATCTCACATGGCCCACATTCAGATCATGGTATAAGATGTAATCAGAAAGATAACAAGGGTCATTACAATTATGGAAAGAAGAAAGGTAAGAAAAATGAATGTAGTGAATAACAATACTATAAACTCAATAAGGCCTAATTCAAAGGTAAATTGTAAGCTCTACAAGTAGTATAGGCATAAGAAAGTAGGCTGTTTTAAATATAATAAATGGGTTGAGAAGAAAAAAAAAAGATACCCATCTAGCTCTAGTTTATTTTGAGTCAAACATTATTGATATACTATCAAACTCTTGGTGGTTGGATACTGGAGCAACTATTCATGTGATTAATTATTTTCAAGCACTGACAAATCTAAGGAAATTAAATGAAGCAAAGTTAATTGTGAGACTAAAAAATAAAGATATAGTTGAAGTAGAGCACATAGGATCTATGAAGTTGAAGTTGAGAATTAGACATGAGCTTTTATTGAATAATGTATTTTATGTATCTCATTTGAAAAAGAATTTAATTTTAGTTGTTGCTTTAGATTCTATTAGATACTCTTGTTATTTTAAAAATGGAAAAATTAAATTATTTTATAAGTTTTTTATTATTATTATTATTAGTTCTATGTGTGATGGATTATACAAAATTGATTTGGATCCTAATTTTATAAATTTAATAAATTCTATTATTGGCAAGAAAAGATGTCAAATTGATGAAAGATCTTCAATGTTGTGGCATAGATGATTAGGACATATATTTGAAGAAAGAATTTAAAGATTTGTGAAGGAAGAAGTACTTCATGATTTGGACTTCTTATATTTTTGGAACATATGTAAATTGTATTAAAGGAAAACTTATAACTAGAACTAAAAAAGGTAAAAGAAGCAAAGAAAAGAATATTCTAAAACTAATCTACATAGATATTAGTGGACCTATCACATGTAATGCTATGGAAGGCTATAAATACTTTATCATATTCAACGATGATTACTCTAAGTTTGATTAGGTAGAACTACTAAGGGAGAAGCTAGGATTGCTAGAGGCCTTTAAGTTATTCAAGATGGCAATTGAACTGAAATTGGAAAAATATATAAAGTGTGTTAATTTCGATAAAGGTAATGAGTATTATGATAGGTATGATGAAATAGGAAGAAACCTTTGTCTTTTTATGAGATACCTACAAGATTGTGGAATTCAAGCAATTTACATAATGTTTGGTACACCAAAGTAAAACAAAATTACAAAAAGGAGAAATAAAACTCTTATAGACATTGTAAGACATATACTAGCTCATACTTCATTACCAGACTTCTTATAGAGTGATACCTGAAAAATAATGGCATACATCCTAAATTAAGTTCCCAGTAAGTTAGTACTTGAGAGCCTTTATGAACTATTATACAGTAATAAGCCTAATTTATGGCATTTTAAAGTTTCAAGTTATAAAGCTAAAGTAAAACTATACATTTCATTGACAAGGAAACTTAATTCAAAGACTATTAGTGAATGCTTCATGAGTACTGTAGTAGCTTGAGGGGAAGCAAATTTTACTCTCTAACTTATTTGACCAGAATAATTGAGTCTGATTAAGGCATCTTCTTTGAGAATAAGTTAAATAGTAAGAGCCAAATACCACTCATCATAGATTTCTTTGAAAATATAACAATTGTTCTACTAGCACCAACATTGGAAAAGTTTTCTTCTAACTCACTAGTTGACTTAGTACAACCAATAGCAGGAGGTGTTAAGCTAGATGAAGTAAAGAAGAAATTCCATCAAAAAGATCATGTAGAATTCACAGATCAACAATTCCTAATAATTATCTTATATATCTATAAGAGATGAATATGATATTAATAATGATATTGATCCTATAACTTTTTCTTAAACTATATCTAATTCAAATTATTCTAATTGTATAAATGCTATAAAGGATGAGTTAGCTTCAATGCATAAGAATTAAGTATAGGATCTAGTAGAACTTCCTATAGGTTATAAGTCAGTTAGGTATAAATGAGTCTTCAAGACTTAAAGGGATGCTTAAGGTAAAGTAGAGGGGTAAAAGGCTAGATTGGTAGCAAAAGAATAGATCCAGAAAGAAGGTATAGACTACAATGAAACTTTTTCACCAATTTCAACCAAGGAATTATTCTGTGTTGTTATGGCTTTAATGGCTCATTTTAATTTAGGGTTACATTAGATAGATTTAATGATAGCTTTCCCGAATAGTGATTTATCAAAGACTATTTAAATGAACTAACCAAATAGTTTCTAAGAGAAGGTAAAGGAGTACTTTATATGTTAAATTAAAAAGTTCATATATGACTTAAAACAAGCTTCTAGATAATAGTACTTCAAGTTTAATGAGGTAGTGACTTCTCTTAGGTTGAAGAAGAATGCAGTAAACTAGTGTATTTATATGTTGATGAGTGGGGTAGTTTTGTTATTCCAGTACTATATGTGAATGACATTTTCCTTGTAAGTAATAATATGAAGTTGCTGGCTGAAACAAAAGAAATGTTACCTAAATACTCTGATATAAAGGATCTAGGAAATGCCTTTTATGTTTTGGAGCTAGAATATGTCGTAATAGATCCTAGGGTTTACTTAATTTGTCTCAACAAACTTATGTTGAGAAAGTATTGAAGAGATTCAACAAATGAATCTGCTTTCAAGTTTTCTCACCCACTTCAAAAAGGAATTTTTTTAAGTCCAGTATCCTTAAAGTGATGTTGAAATAGAAAGAATATCCTATATGTATTGATTGTTAGTGACCTGATGTATGCTTAGATATGTACATATGTTGATATAGCTTATGCTATTAATGTACTTAGGAAATACTTGAGTAATTTTAGTTAGAGATGTTAGATTACTGTAAAGAGAGTTATGAGATATCTACAGAGTACAAAAGATTACATATTAACTTAGAAGAGATCAGGAGATCTTACAATTATAAATTACTTAGATTCAGATATTATTGGTTGTTTAGATAATCATAAATCTATATCTAGATATATCTTTATGATGGTAGGAGGAATTATGCCATAGAAAAGTGCTAAGTAATTCTCAATAGCAACCTCTAATATGGAAGCAGAAGATGTTATGTATTACGAAGTCACTTGCATTATTGTACTATTAAGGAATTTTATTATTGGTTTTAAGAATATTGAGAGTATTTCTAGACCTTTGACCATCTATTGCGATAATATTGTTACTATAAACTTCTCTCATAATAATAAAAGTTTTGTCCATATGAAGCATTTTAATATAAAGTACCAGTTTGTGCAAGAGAAGATAGATAAGTATATCATATGTATTAAACATATTTTCACAGATCATATGTTTGTAGTGGTAGGACTATATTATAATCATATAATTAATATAGGATTAGCTAAACTTTTTTATGTTTTATGTTAGTAGAAGTGTTTAATGTAAACTATTTTCTCAAAATGTATATAAATAAAATATTCATAATAAAATATTTATATTTTGTCATATATTGTGCATATTTTTTGTTATGGCATATTTATAGAGATATTTAAATCCTATCTCAATATTATGTTAAAAATTATGATTCTCATTTGGCATCCTGGATAAATGCTTCAACCTATTATTTAAAGATTTACATATATTATCACAATTTTACTATGTAAATTTTATTAAGCACAGTCTTGTTATATATATTTTTATCAAATATTATATATGGTCAGTGAGGTGTAAGTGTATAGTATATATATTTTATTGTTATCCTTATCAGAAATTATATTTTATGTTACGGGTATTTATAATCTCAATTTAGATTAATAGTGTAAAGATGTCATAGTTTTCTTTTACATTTTATTCAAGTAGTTACTATTATTGAATTATATGGTTTAAGTGAGAGATTATTAGATTTTCTATTGTGGGCCTATTAATTAAATAATAAAATAGAATGAAAAAAGTTTGGCCTAATATTAAAGTAATTATATAGTTTTGGATCCAGTAGTAATCGAACTTAATAGTAAAGTAATAGATAGTTTTTAACGATAGATCGACCTATTAATGTTATAATATAAATAAGAGTCGTTATTCTCAAACCTTAAAATTGATTCTAAACACTCTTCATCGATGTCAGAAAATCTCTTTAATTAAGTTTTCATTTAAGGTTTATAAGAGCAATAAATTTTTATTGGAGTTCATAATTAAGATTGATCGTGAATAGTTTATAAAGTACAGTAAATTCTGATTTCACATTCATCTCATAATGAATTCATCAAATAATAATAACTTATTTTTTCACATTTAATATTATTCTTTTTATATGATTTATGTAGGATTATTGTTTATATAAAACTTTAATTTTGGAAATTTCTACTTTCTTTTTTCTTTTTTATCATGATAGAACTACACAAATTCATATATTGCTTATCATGATAGAAATTTGCATATGAAAATGTATAAATTAGTTATAAGTAAAGTTAAATTCTAACAACTTAATTAAAAAATAATGTAACGCTAAGGATAAAAGCCTTAATTTAATCATTTTTTTCATTGAATATGAATGATAAACTATGAATTATTACATCTCTAAGATTTTTGAAATTTATAGTCATTATAATTGTTCATTCACGATTTCGATAAAAAAATTAAATATAATATGGTACAAAACCTTTTTTTGTTTGGATCATTGTATTTAATAATCATATTAAATTTTGATTAATTCAAAATCAAATTGGATTGAATTTTAAATTAAATAAAAATTCTTTCAATATTTATTTTTTATTTAAAAATTTTGAATCTAAAATTTTAATTAAAGAATATTGAATTTCAATTATTTGAACTAATAAATGTTGGTAATGTAGTTTATAATGCCGAGATATTTCTTCAATCTTTTCATAAATTTATATTATTTATTAATTTTTTATGAAAAGTTTAAGTCTTTAAAAGTTACAAGGTATGTTGAAATATAAGTAACTTATGATAAATGAACAAATTGTTTTGTTTTATTTTGTATTCAGATAATATTTTGCACATTTTGAATGACCCTCTTGTGAAGACTTTTGATTTTATTTTCAATGATATAATCGGTAGGACATTGCTGGGAATGATTTCTTTTGCTTAGCCTTGTTATGTTTCCTTTGCTTTACTGAAAAAAAAAACTTGTGATAAATAAGCATTAGAAATCAAACCCATTAAACAAATTTTACATTTATTTTTAGAAATACATGCTATTTTAAAATTTGAGATAACAATGCAATTTTAGAATAAGGAAAAAAAGTGAAAAAAGTCAAATGAGTCCACGTATGCAGAAGGATCTTATCATTGAGGAGTTTTATCCTATGATTGGAATAAGGGAAATCAAGGGAGAAAGAAAATGGAGAAGTGAGATTAGGGTTGAAATTTTGATTTCACCTATTTGGTTGTTGAGTGAAAGTAAGAGAGAAGTAAATGGAGTTGGAAAAAATTAGTAGAGCTCAGCATAATTCCCCGCACCTAAGAAATGAGAAGATATTTGAGGAGAGAAGAGGTATTTTGTCATTTTTCCATTAGTTGCCCTTGCTTTTTATGGTTAATCCCTTCACTAATGCTAGCTTAGCTAACAAAGTAGCTATTTGATCCCTTTTCCTTCCTATTATTGGAATTGACAAAAAGCAATCAAAGAAATTTGAAAAATATTTAATAAAAATATTTGAAAAATATTTAATGGCAATATGTGAAAAGATATGAATTCACATAATATTTAATAAAAATACTTAATGGAAATATTTAATAAAAAGTTTGTATTATTAATTCACAATATTTAATAACAATATACTATTGACTAATTGTATAATATTTTATGTGTATATTATTAATTTTTAATTAAGTTCGATGAATTAATATTATAACTATCTTTACATAATATACTATAAGTGCATTATAATTAATTCACTCAATCTCATTTTTTTTCTCTCCAATTTTCACTTATTTCAAAAAAAAGAAAACATCTTCTTTCCTATTTTCTTTTTATCTCATTTTCACCTATTTTAAACATCCCAAAAGAAAATCTTTTTCCTCTATTTTCTTTCTCCTCAAATTTCATTCTACTTTATTTCCTTTCTCCTATAATTTCACTCCTAACCAAATAAAGCATTATGGAAATTGAGGAGCCCAATTAATAGCCTCCGTACAAACATGGAAACAAAATGCTATCACATCCTATATCTAGAAAGGATAGTTCTTTAGTATCCAAAGTTAAATTCAGAGTATTAATATATTAACTGATACACCAATAATATTTTGATAAGTAAATTTATGTTTATAATTTCACATTTATTGAAACAATCAAAACCTACTTTTACAAGTTAAAAACTTATTAGTGAAATTTATACATTTAAACAAATATTAAAATTATCAAACTAAAACATATTTATACTTTCATAATCAAGTTTACAAATATTTTATGTACATATTATTATAATACTTGTAACAAGTGTTCACTAGGCTTAATTTTATAATATTATAATTTTATATTTATAGATATTTAGTACTTAATTTTGACTATTAGATACTCTTTTTTCTAATTTCTAAAAATATATTTTAAAAAATCATTACTTAATTGTTACATGAATGTATTTAAATGCTAATTATTTATCTTTTGTCAAAATTATATATTTGCTAGCATCCTTAATTTGTTGTAATGTTTAAATGATATTAGTGTTATGTTTGTGACTTTTTTCTTAGTATTTTGAATTTAAATCCAAAATTATATGTTTATTAAGTAGCTTGATAGTTCTATTATAAAAAATTAAATATATTTTGTTGTCCAAAAATGATTAGTCTATCCTATAATATATGTTCTTTTAAATATATTGTATAATACATTTATTTATCCTTGAATATAGTACATGTATCATATATTTAGTCCTAAACCCACACATTTTTCATCACATGTATGACAACTTTTACAACTATTATAAATAATGTGATGATAAAAATAATATTACATAAGATTTTTTAAAATTTTTTTTAATAAGTTATCAATAACCCTCTATCAATAAATCTTTTAAATCAGACCTTAAAGTTATTTTAATTTTATTTTATCCTCAAGTGTTTTTTTAACAAATTAATAGTTAAATAAAAAGTTAGGCTAAATGCTTTTTTTTCTATATAAATTTAAAATTTTTTTACTTCAAATGTTTCTTTCTCTCTCTTTTTAATTCACACACACATTTTTTAAAATTTATATTTGTACTTAACCTTAAAAGTACATAATAAAATTATTTTTTTATTAAATTAAATAACAAATTAATTATTGTAAAAAATTAATAAAAAATTACTATTTATTATTTAAATATTTCATGAAATAAAAAAATTACTTTTCACTATTTAAAACTATTCATTTGTATTAAAATAAATGTATATAACACTTGACACTTCTATATTAAATAAAGAAAATTGTTCCAAAAAACTAGAAGGAGTTATATACTATACTTTTAAATACTTTATTTTGATTATCTTATTGACAATATTATTTTTCAACAATAAAGTCTTTATTTGTCATAAATTTGTTGAAGAAAATGTAGTTATATATACAATACAATAAAATTATGTTTAGTTAATTTTAGAATCTTTTTAATTTTAACTAATCAATTTTTTAAATAGAAATCATGCTATTATTTTTTTAATATAATATAATATTTTTTACTTTTTATTCTTTTAAATTATTTGTATTTCTATATAAAATCCAACAATACCAAGAAATTGTTAGTAAAGAACCAACTTAGGTACACGCATACTTACTTATATATGTATGTTCAAATATGTTCCACCTAAAAATTAGAAATTAAAAAATATAAATGATTTGTTATTATAATTTTCACCTAATACAAATAGTCCATTTTTGGACTTGATACATTAAATTATTAGTTATATTTTCTTTCTTAATGTTAATCCCTACTTTCTTTATAATTTTACACATTATGAAGAGAAAAACAATTTCATCTCATTTATTTTTTTATTTTATCTTATATAAGAATTATTAATAACAATAAATAAATTAATAAAATAAGTATTTTATTTTAGATCATATGTAATTGTAAAAGCTTGTATTTAATATAATTTATAAGATGAGAAAAGTAAAAAAGAAATGCACATATTATATTTTTATAAGTATATGCATAATACTTTAATTTTTAAATAAAACTTACTTAACATATTTTAAACAAGTTTAAAAAACTTAATTTTGGACATGTGTAAGAAAATAATATGCATAAGTATTATTGTTTTCAAAAGTATCAATAAATATTAGATTTTTGATTGAAAATATTACTAAAATTTATTACAAAATTGAATATTTTAAAATAATTTATTGTGTATTAATTTGTAAGAAATAAGTGAAGGAAATTATTCAAAAAAAAGAGAAAAGATTAAATAAAAAACTAGCTTCATAAAGTAGAAGTTTAAAATTTTAATTTATTAACTATTGACTATATTTTATATTTTTAACATGATTATGTGGTAATTTTTTAAAAATATTTTAATTTAAAAAGTTTTAAATTATAATGTATTATAAATAAACATAAATTAATAATCATTATATTACGTTTATTATAAAGTGAAGAAGTGTAAAAATATATATAAAAATTAATATAAATAATTTATTCAAATTATATATTTTAAGCTATTATTGGATCTAAAATTAAAAAAATTTATAATTTAAAATAGAAATATCATATCATTAACTTTTTATCTATTAAACAAATATCCTAATTATGAATCTTAACCATTCATTTTAATATCATTAAAATATAATTATTTTTATTTTATTACAAAATCAAAGTATCAATATGTAAACTTTTAATTTGAGTATACTAGAATCATATATCTAGAAATATCTAGCCTATGAAGGTGAGTAATGCAATAAAGTATAAGCTGGGTTGATAATGTTAGTTATTGCAACTCTCAATAATATATAAAAAAAGAATTATTGTATTATTTTATTTTTAATTATAATATTTAATTTGCATTTAAAATTTAACTTTAAATATTATTTTTAATTTACATTACATTATTAATATATAATTTTAGTATATAAGTACTCTCCAATAGCTACTACTATATCTAATTATCGTAATGAGTGCAATTCCTGCATTTTTTTTATGTGACTAAGGCGGGCCTCAATTAAAAAAAACAAAAAAACTATAAATGAATGTTATAAGGGATAGCAATTTTAATAATATTAGCAAATAATAAAGGATTAATACTTGCTGATGGCTGGTCAAAGACACACAAAGGTTCTATCCAAACTCTTCCAAATTATTAAATTCATACATTTGTTATCTTTCCCATGTAAGTATGGAGGGGAGTAATCTTCCGATTCATACTTACAAGATTATTGCATGTCTCCATCAACCAATGGTGTTACGATCCTTTGCCGGTGTCATCTTCTAGAAGATTGATAAGGGTTATAGAATCTGACTCCAAATTAACCCACCTATAGCCAAGATATGCACCCTAAAGCTTTGCAGCTAAAAACGAATAAATTTCTATAATCAGTTAATGTTTAGAACCCTTGCATTTCTATAGAGTGTACACTAATCATCAATTAATGCTGTATTTATAGTTGCAATTACCGAAAAGAACTGAGATTTATAATTATAGGTAAACATATCCAAATTAAAAGTTTGAGTATTAATATATTGACTTCATGACCTCATAAGCATAGTTAAATTTTGGTAATGCCAAAATAAATAGTCAAAATAAAATGATTTAAAACTTACTAAATTGATTAAAAAATGATAACATGATGTTTATAATTGAAATCATAAATTTTGATATAATTTTAAATTTAACCCTATTTAAAAGGCAGAAATCTAATATATTGTTCTATTTAATTAGATGATAAATCATAAACTAACATAATTATTTATTTAAGCAATGCATATATCAAAATCAATCTTTAATTAATTTTTGATAATCTTTACTACGGTACTATATTTATTTATATGGCAATTTTAATAATTTACTATATGAAGTTGTAATAATTTGATAGGAGTTTACTGTATTTATTAATTAGGTGATAATACGTTGCTATTTTTTTCCTATATTTACTTGAACGATAATTTAAGTAACTTTTGATTTTTTTTACTATATTTAATTTAAGAAATAAAGTTACAATTATTTGATGATAATTAATTTAATAAATTATAAATTAATATAATTATTTATTTGCAAAAATAATAAAATTATTTTTGCACTATTTAATATGTTACTATATTTATTATGGTGATAATTTTAGTAATTTAACATGTGAAAATAATAATATAGTAAAATTAATACATTAAAATTCACTGAGTTCACCTTTATTAATTTTTTGCGTTTCGGTCCGTATGTTTCGATTTTTTTTTAATATTTTTATCATGATTACAGTATGTGCCTTCACTCCGGTTATTTTCTGTATTTTTGCTGCAATAATGTTGTTTCTTTTAGCTTTTAAAAATTTCTCTTTTTGTATATTTTAAGAAAATTGGATTAAAAAAATTCTAAAGTTAAAATTTGCCCTCAATTCTTTAAGAAAAAGATAAGATTTGGCTTAACTTACTCTTTATGAATCCAAAAATTAATTAAAAAATCAAAAATAAAATCGGAATAAATATGAGTCTTGTTTAAGAGATTTAAAACGAAATAATTGACTTAAGAATCCTTTTTATATTGGCAATGTGTCAACTTTTTATTAGCCTTACCTGCTAAGAACTATAAAATTCTAAATTCATAATCTTTTTTTAATAAGAACTATATTATTTTACTTTATCTTCTGAATTATAGTATTGTACTTCAAAAGACTTATCCATGTAAAAAGTGATCATTTTAACGCGTCATCTTTCATCTTATATTTTCTCATGTGAATCCGGAGCTTTTTCTTTCTGTTATTTTTTTTATTATTTAAAAAAATAAAAGCATAATTTTATTTTAAATCTCACTATTTTTTTTATTCAAACCTATGATTTTTTAAAAAAATTATTTCTAAAAAATTCAGCGTATCCATTTCCTTCTTCTGTATTTGGGTTGATCTCACGTAAAACTATAGATGAAGAAAAAAAAATGGGAGCGACCAGTGTCAATGCCAAAGAAAGCTTACATACGGAATCGTAGACTTGTACAAAATTAACTGTATTGTTGGAATAAAAATCATACGAAGAATTTAATGCGAAATTATTTACTTAATTCGTAAATGATGTTGATTTCCACTGAAAATGCTATGGTTCACATAGTTTACAAGAATCACAATGAATTTCTTGCTTGACTTTCACGATATTTTCACCCAACACTCAAATCATATTTGTACAGTAAACACACAAAGAGAGAGAGAGAGAACACTATTCTAATTGTATTTACTGAAAAAACTGAACTCTGCAGTTTTCTTCCCCTCCTGATATTGCTTATAATTGCACTTGTAGTTTTTCTCCATTTTCAATAATAGGGGGAGGTGGTTATCAGAATAACCACCTCCAAATTTGAATTTAATAAAAGACAAATAAAATAAAAATATTTTTCTATTTTCTATTTAATATATGTAAGATGTGGGTCCCCCATTATGGGTGTACCACATCTACATTTTACATCTCCCACTCGCACATAATGAGATGAGCCACATCATATAACCTTCATCTCTCTTTTGGATTTTCATATTTGGTGCATCATCATGACCGCATGAGCATGACGTTTTCTTAGGTGTTCTTGTACTAGAAATCCTGATAGGATTAGCACAAAACCCTATTTTTCATTTGTTTATATTATGTTTCGGATGCTCTAGATTATCCCATATACACTTTCCACTTGTAAATCTGATCCCTTGCGAGCTTTAATGTAAGCTCAGATTACTATTCACATATGTATAGTATCCACACTTATGAAGTTACCTAAATTAACTTCATAATGAACATGTCTCAGACACTAGCATAATTGTGTATATGTTGAAAAATCTTTCTTTCACCCACATATCATTTTAATTTGAAAATAGTTACTTTCCTAGTATTTTATCTCTTAGACTGTTTATATCATGATCATAAGAATCATACTAGGGTAGCGAGCATTGTATCATCTCTCCATGATATTGTCAAAGTCAAAAGGTATCCATAAAAAGAATTTTCTTTTTTAGGACTCACACAGCAATGAACCAAGGATCTTTCATTTGCTTTCCGTTTGCAGTTGTAGTTCCTTTGCACATGCGGTATGAATCACATGCTACGGTATTTTCCTTTTAGCATAAGGGCGCATGTCGTTTTTATTAATAATACCGTACAGACTTTAGTTCAAGCACACGCAGTACCTAACCTGAATTCTTTCACATTATTGACTTCTCTTGACGTCTATATGTGAAGAACTCATTGCTTGACTACAAGTATTGTGGAAAGTAGGAGTATCCACAAAAAACGATCCATATTTGTACTTCGGATCTCATCTCCACTTTGGAGGCGACATATTTTATTTTGTGTTACTTCTCTACTAAATGAATATTTCATATTATCATGTTGGTGAACACATGTCTCATCTCTACTCACTCCTTATAAGCATCAGAGGCGATTGTTCACGTGAGAGAATCAACCTTATCAACCTGTACGACATACATATAAGATATTTGTATACTAATACACACACTAAAACATTTGTAATTTGAATGAAATATACTTTGTTCATTTCAAATTCGAAAATGTTTGATTACATTCTATGCATACCAAGAGACTTTACATGTTCACTATATACATCTCTAGGTATTAGCTTAGTAAATGGATCTGCTATCATCTTTTGCATAGAAATGTGTTGAACAGTAATCTCCTTTTGTGCTATGGCATTTATGATAAAATGATATTTTAGGATCCTTTGTATAGGCGATGACTTTACGTTCTACGCATACCAAGAGACTTTACATGTTCACTATATACATCTCTAGGTATTAGCTTAGTAAATGGATCTGCTATCATCTTTTGCATAGAAATGTGTTGAACGGTGATCTCCTTTTGTGCTATAGCATTTATGATAAAATGATATTTTAGGATCCTTTGTATAGGCGATGACTGCCTGACTATCACAATATATCAGGATGGGATCTAAGTTTTCTCTACAAATTCTGAAATGTTCTAAAAATCTTTTCAGTCATGTAGCCTCTTGTACCACTGCAGAACATGCTACGAACTCAACTTCCATTATCGATAATGCAATGCATGTCTGCTTCTTGCTACACCATGATATGGCGCCATTGTTTAGCAAGAATGAGTATCCTGATGTGGACTTTCGCTTATCCAGATCTTCTGCCCAATCTGCATCAGAATATCCGACTAAGCACAAATCTTTTCCTTGGTAGCACAACGCGTAATTAACTGTGCCTTTTAAATATCTCAGTATTCGCTTGACAGCTTTCCAATGCTTTTGTTCGGGTTTTAACTGGTATCTACTTACGAGTCCAACCGTATGACAAATATCCGATTTGATATACATCATTGCATACATAAGACTACCAACCGCATTGGAATAAGGAATACTTTCCATTGCTTTTTTTTTCAAATTCATTCTGAGGGCACATGTCTTGACTCAATGGCTCACTCTTATTTACAGGGGTATCTATAGGCTTACAGTCTTTCATGTTAAATTTCTCAAGAATTTTTCATAAATAAGTTTCTTGAGAAAGAGAAATAAATCTTTTGGAGTGATCCCTAATGATCTTGACTCCAAGGATATAATCTGCCTCACCCATGTCTTTCATCTCAAAATTCGAGGATAGCCATTCTTTAATAGCCATAATCGATTTCAAATTATTTCCCGCCAATAATGTGTCATCCACGTAAAGGGATAATATCACTAGATTGCCTTCATATCGCTTGATGTAAACACAATGGTCTTCCTCAATCATTTGAAAGTCAAATGAGGTTATCGCTCAGTGAAACCTCAAATACCATTATTTAGATGACTATTTGAGTTCGTAAATGGACACTTGAAGTTTATAAACTTTCTTTTCTTCTCCTTTTTGTATGAAACCTACTAGTTGTTTGATGTAGATTTCTTCATCCAGTTCTCCATTGAGAAAAGCGATTTTTACATCCATTTGATGTAATTCTAAATCTAAATTTGCTATTATGGCTAGGAGCAATCTTATGGAATTAAAACGCACAACAGGTGAAAATGTATCCTCATAGTCTATTCCTTCTTATTGTGTATACCCTTTTGTAACTAATTGAGCTTTATATCTTTCAATTGATTCATCTGCTTTCCCTTTAATTTTGAGAACCCACTTGTTCCCAATTGCCTTTCAGCCAGATGGTAGTTCAACTAGTTTCCAAACTTGATTAGTTGTCATTGAGTCTAATTCTTCCTCCATTGCTTTCTTCCACTGTTCCTTAGCAGGCCAACTCAGAGCCTCTTGTATTTTTTAGGCTCTTCTTCATCTTGAGGAGTAACCATAAGCACTGATCCTTCAATTGAAAAATATCTTTTAGGTACACTTCCTCTTTTACTTTTCCATAGTGGGGTTCCCTGTGTTATGTCATTTCCAAAAGTAGAGTTTTCTTTTACTCTCTCAGAGCTCCCACTCGGAATAGTAAGTACTCTTTGAGAGCTCTCACTCGGATAAGATAGATAAGACTCACTATTATCCATTTGATTTTACTATTCATAAAATGACACAGTACGATCAATTTCACCTCTATTAGGAAATTCATTTTCGAGAAATGTAGCATCTCTTGATTCAAGTTCTATTACTGTTCCATCTTCGTTTTCATCAATGAAAACGTAACCCTTAGAAAGATCTGAATATCTTATAAAAATACATTTCTTCCTTCTTGGACCTAATTTTTCATATTTGTGGGAAGTATCATGGACATACGCAGCAGACCCCTATGGTCTGAGTATGCACAAATCAGATTGGCATTTTGTCCAGAGTTCATAGGGTGTGGATGTAATAGACTTAGAGGGCACACAGTTAAGTATGTAAGTAGCTGTCAATAAAGCATCTCCCCAATATGAAAATGGTAAATTTACTTACACCATCATTGACCTAACCATGTCTACAAGAGTTTTATTTCTTCTTTCAACTACTCCATTTTGTTGTGGAATGTCAGGGATTGTTAATTGTCTTATTATTCCCTTTTTTTCATAAAGCTCTTTGAATTGTTCCGATAAGTATTCACGTCCATGGTCAGTTCTGAGTGCTTTGATTTTCAACTTCGCTCAAATAGTGTTTAAAGCATTCTAATGCTTCTGATTTGTGTGAAATCAAATAGATATAACCGAACTATAAGTAATAATAAATAAAAGTGATGAAATACCAAGCTCCGTGCCTCGCCCTCACACTCAAAGGACCACATATATCAGAATGAATTAGTTGTTATGGAGTTTCTGCCCTAATCCCTTTTCCGAACGATTTTCTAGTTGCTTTATCAGCAAAACAATATTCACACAAGAACATTTTCAATTTTAAAATTAGTCCTAGCAAGCCTTCTTTTTCTAGTTTAATCATTCTATTTTGATTAATATGTCCTAGTCTAGCATGCCAAATATCCATATCATCATTTAGATTGGAAGTAGAAGCAATAAAGCAATCGTAAGCAAAATTATCAACTGTATCTAAAATGACAAATCTATCGGAAATGAAACCAGAACCATAATATATATTATCTTTAAAAATAGCTGCAATATTGTCATGAAAATTGATCGAAAAACTGTATTGAAGTAGGGAACTAACAGAAATTAAATTCTATTGAATATCAGGTGCATACAATACATCATGTAAAATTAAGGTCTTTCCTCCACGCAAATCCAATTTGCATGTCCCAATTCCTTTGACCTCAATCTTTGCGTTGTTTCCAATGTATAGCCACCTGCTATGACTTGATAATTGACGATAATCCATATAGGATCCTCTATCCTTGCTCACGTGGTCTGTGGCGCCTGAATCCAAAATCCATAAAGGATGAGATTTTGTTAGAAAAATAGTACTGGAAAAATATGAAAAATGTAAAATATTAGTATCCAATAATACCTTGATCTGCTCATTTTGCTGAGTGTAATCTCAAGCAAAATGACCCATTCTCTGGCATGCATAACACTTGATCTTCTTCAAATCAAAGTTCTTTGAGCCATTTCTTCCCTTCTTCTTTTTGAAGGTTTTCTTACCCTTGGAATGGGGTCCAATTTTTCTCTTCTGGAAATTTTTGCCTTTCTTGTATTTAGGCTTAGAATGTGAAGGTCCTGAACCTTCTATTATATAGGCTTGTCTGGAGGGATTGATAAGCCTCCAAACGTTCATCCTCAAGTTCTAGATGTCGTGCCACATCATCAAATATAACAATGCTCTCATTGTGAGTCAAGTTTACTTTCATATGTTTCCAACTGGCAGGGAGTGATCCAATCACTACTTGCACTTGCTGCTCATTAGAAAGTGCATGCCCCGCTGCTTTCAGTTCACAATTCATGTTTAACATTTCTCTCAAATGTTGTTTCATCGGCGTATTAGGCCGAAGTTTGTAAGTGTCAAACTTAATTGTGAGTTTTCTTAATTTGGAGGCTGAAGTACCACCAAATTTCTCTTTTTAGGGCTATCTATATTCCCTGAGCAATTAGGTATTTTTCGTATTCACATATGAGGTCGTCTGTCATTCCACTCAAGAGTGTGATATGGGCAATATAGTTCTTCTTTTTCCAAACAGTATAAGCTTCAGCGTTTCTCCTATATTGAGCAGTGTTCCCTTGTTCAGGGTTTCTAGAGCGTCTTACTCTTCTAATATGTAAGAAATTTTCTGATGCCAAATGTCCTAGTTATCCCCGTTTAACTTATCATCCTTGTTCAACTCAGCAATTATACTCTTGCTAGCCATTCTGTTGAATCACAATTCATGAACATTTCCTATGAGTATACAAAGTCTTTTATTTGCATGGTTCTCGTATAAGACAAAGATGATACTACTTAGTTCATGGTCGGGAGTTTACGTTTGTCATACCCCTATTGCATGGTTGTATAAATACTATCATTATTTCCTATCGAGATCATACTCATACAAATGTTATACCACTCTTAGGACAACGTAACCTAAGAGCTCCTACTCAAATATAGATTGTATAAGATAAACACATTTAAAATGAAAATGATAAACATGTATTGATTGATAACTTAGTTCAAACAAAACAAAATAAGTTCAGGAAGCTAATTCAAACAATAGAAACTATAAAAAACTTGTAACAACAAAAATAAAAAAAATTACAAATTCAATACTTAAAGTTTCTAGATAAGCTTTCTACTCAGAACTTAGGTTCTTCATTTCTTCAAAAGTGTTAAAAAGTTTGGCTAGAGTTCTAGAGTGCCCTGGTCCAAAATAGTGTGAGTTCATGCCTTTGAGTGGACCTTTCAAATGCAATCCTTTTTCTAGAGTGCTGTGACTAACTCGTCATGCACTTTTCATATTTGGGAATTGTGAAAGAAGGATCAATCTACTCTAATTATTTTTAAATTGTCGGAGTTCTTGCATTCTCAATTCCTCTAAACACTTTTCAAGATCTATGCGTCTTGTGACTCCGATTTTATTGTCCTTGCATAGCCAAATGGTCTTCCTAATTGATTTTCAAAAATTATCATTTAGAATCTCGATCAACATATAACGAACCCAAAGGTAATTTAAGAACACTTTTCCTTTTCGTTTGAGGTATGTTTTCAAGTTTCTTACTTCTTCCAAATAAGCATTAATAGGGTGCAAGGTATTTTTGTTTCTATCGTACAGTTGGTGAAGCATGGCATTAAGGTCTTTTGGTGTGTCCACCTAATCAGATTCTCTCGGTTCCTCTCCAAAATCAGCCATAATTGGAAAATTTTGCAGAACCACGCGCCCAGCCGATGTGTGTAGTCCACGTGCCGTCGTGGGCGGTGGTTTCGGCCACCGAAAAATATCAGAATCTTTAGAATTTTATTCTCTATGCGTTGGTGTGTGACACGCGGCAAAATGACATGGCAGTGGACCCCATGCGCCGTTCCCGAGAGTGAGGAGAGGGGAGAGAATTTTTTTTTGTGAAACGACGTATCGTTTACCAGTTTGTCAAAACGACGTGTTGTTTTGGTAGTCAAAATGACGTGTCATTTTGGTATTGAAAGCCTAAAATGATGTGTCATTTACGTCGTCTTCAACCTCCAGCGGATCAGACTGGGTCGACCCGACCAGGTTCGCGGACTCAATTGACTCAAAAACTTCAAATGGCCATAACTTTTGATTCGGAGGTCCGATTTGAGTGATTCAAAAGCCTACGGACTTAGAATTTCATCCTCTATCATTCTAGGTAATTTTATGGCCTAAAAAAAATTAATTTTCCAAGGGACCCAATATTTGAAAAATAATAAAATTTATGGCAATTTAGGTGTTCTGGATGTTTTCTAATGTTCAGAGATGTTTTATGAAAGTTTTATGTATATTCATTACTATTAAATTCATCCCTAATAGTATCATTCTAGAAATAATAGAATTATACAACTAAATAAAATTTCATATCTATGGCCAAATTATTTCATCAGAAGAATTAGAATTAGTAAACATGCTTTTAGGCCAAAATTAAAAAAAAGTATTTAACTTAGAACATCTCATACATTCATCTAACTCAAAGCATCGCATACAATTCATCAAATGTATAGGGAAATACAGATATCAGTTTCTAACCAAGCTCTAATACCAATATTGGAATAAAAATCATACGAAGAATTTAATACGAAATTACTTACTTGATTTGTAAATGATGCTGATTTCCACTGAAAATGCTCTGGTTTACATGGTGTACAAGAATCGCAATGAACTCCTTGCTTGACTTTCACGATAATTTCATCCAACACTTAAATCACATTCGTACAGTGAATATATATATATATATATATATATATATATATATATATATATATATATATATATATATATATAGAGAGAGAGAGAGAGAGAGAGAGAGAGAGAGAGAGAACACTATTCTAATTGTATTCACTGAAAAAGCTGAACTCTACAATTTTCTTCCTCTCCTGATATGGCTTGTAACTACACTTGCAATTTTTCTCTATTTTCAATAATAGGGGGAGGTGGTTATTCTGATAACCACCTCCAAATTTGAATTTAATCAAAAATAAATAAAATAAAAATATTTTTTTATTTTTTATTTAATATATGTAAGATGTGGGTCCCCCATTATGGGTGTTCCCCACGTCTACATTTTACATATATTGTAGGTGTAGCTACATGGTATGGATTCATGATGGAAAATGAAAGGAATGGGAATCATTAAAATCTATGCCTTCTAAGTACCACTTTTCTAGTGCTCTGAGATAAGATTCACATTCCACTTTATTCAAAAGCTGAATTATACCAGTGGACCGTTTTCTGTCCACATTCTACTTAGCTATGATCTGTGAGCCTAGTTATACCTGATATAATATAACTGGTTTAAACTATGGTTAATATAGTTATAATAGTTTTATAGTAAACCTACCATATTTTCAACAATTTTTTTTCTTTGCTTTCATAATTTATGCAAGTGTAAAAAAAATGAGATAAAGGAAAACAAATTTAGGTAGAATATTTTAAAGAATCAAAATACCTTATTTATTAAAATATAAATAATATTATTATGACTTACTCTAGACTATGATTGACATGAAACTTAATCTATTTGCAACGTTTCTCATTCTATATGTATCATATTCATGTCACATGAGTAAAATAAATAATAAAGTAAGGATTATAAGTAAATTCCATTGTAACTCTTTTTTCTTCTTATCCTACACTAATCCATCCTTATCTTTTTAGATTGACCTTATTCCTTATAAATTATTATTAGATTCAATATTTGAAAACAACATCAATATACCTCTGTCTCAATCTTTACAAGTATTAACTCATAACAAGTTCAATTGTCATAAAATAAATGAATCATAATACAATAACATAGATCAATACTACCATATCTTCTTTACATAGCCTTAAGTACTCCAACATCTATTACCCTATTTGTATTCATTTTTAACAAAACTTTAATATGTAATGGCTATTCATATGTTTAGAATGGGCAAAATTCCTATTTTTATGCTAACAATTCATTTTATATATAAGCATGCATTAAGATGATTAATTACATTTAATTCTAAGAGCAAGACACAAAAATTAGTTAAGGAAATAAATTCTAGATCTTTAGTAACTTCTTGTAAGTTTGAAATTAATTTTGAATAAACTTTTCAATCATAGAAATAGGGAACTGATTTCACCCCTACAAGTTACTTCTAGAGGTAGATAATCGATACTAAAAATTGATTCCTAGATGCATTGTTTGCATTTTAGGCTCAAAAAATTGATTTATGTATGAATATTTTATATTTTTCAAGAAAATAACTATTTAACTACAAGGAAATCCTTAAATTCTCATAAAAGTGCATTATAACTTAGTTAAAGCACTATTCATTGTATGAATAATCATAGGCCTTTAAAACCACTAAAAAATTCACAATAATAACTATTTTTAATCACTTATTCCCAAATAAAATATTTTAAAGGAAAACTAACTATCCTCAAATAAAATCATATCATATATGCAATTATAAGTAAAAATCCTCATTTATAAGTTGCAAAGGAGATGATAAGCTTTAGGATTGAAGATGAAATTTGCTCCTAAACACCGAGGATGACAAAATTTAAGCTAGGGCTTGGGATTTATTAATTTCATATTTGATCTTAAAAGCCTTTACTAATCACTATCATATACAAAATAAAAGGAGTTCGATCTATAGATTAAAGAGTAAATTACTTACCTTAATTGAAGTTAAAAGAAATAAGATTGAGGAGGATGACGATGACAGAGTAAGAAAAATATGAAAGGAAAGGGAGTTAGGTGTTATATGTTTTTAGGAAGAAAATAAGAAGGGATAAGTGTGGTTATTAGGAAAAAATATATGTAATAAACTGGGGTAACATTTAAAGTTTATTATTAAATATCTAAAATATTTATTTTAATAAAAAGGATAGTTAAATTATTTGTATTTATATTAAGGTGAAATACTAGTATTTTAAATTTTAGCTATATAATAATATTAGCATGATTTTATATAACAAAAATGTTATCAAACATTATTATGACCTTTAGGAATTAAAGGGGAAAAGTTTATGAAAATATATGTGTCAATTTTGGTAAATGGTTTTATCCATAAATTGATAAATTTACATTAATGATTTAGAAATTTGGGATGTAGCAAATTATGATATATATATATATATATATATATATACACACACACACACACACTTATAATTTAATAAGTTATTCTTATAATATTTATAGAGTAATAAATTATTATTATATTGTAATTTTAATTGAGACTTTTAATAAAGATAGAAAAAGAAAGAATTTTATAAAAAAAGGTGAAGCACCCAGATTTAAAAAAGAATAAGCTTACTTGGTGTAAGAAACATAGAATCATAACCTAAGGCTTATTTTAATTTTTTTCCCCACCCATTCTTTCTTTACTGCTTGAGTTCTTTCTCTCTTTCTCTCTTCATTTTCCCTTCTTTCTCTTTCAACCCATGGTAATCTTTCTTTTTCTTTTTGCCACTACTATCTTCCTTCGGTTGGCTTTCCTTTTGGCATCCCTAACCTTGCATCATCGTTGTTGTGTAACAAGGGTTGTTGTAAGTCATTATTGTCATCATGAGCCACCTTCATTGGCTGTCAATCCTTAAACGCAAAGGAGAAGCTGCAAATAGCAACTAGATAGCATATCAGAGCAACTCTATTAGTTGCCTTCCTCATGCCATCCTGTGTGGTTCTAGTTGGCACCATCCTTTTCTTAACATTAGTGGCCACCAGTGAATGATCCGCAAGCATCCAATATTGTTTCATAACTAATGAGTTGTCGGCAACCTCTCTAAGCTATGGTAAGTATTTTTATACAAAAAAGCCCTCATTTTGATGATGATTTAGACTGATACAAAGAAACCTATTTATACATGTTTAAAAATGTATGATGATACACATGCAAATGAATATATGTAAATTTTATGCTTTAAAATGATCAAATGACATAGGTAGAATTATTTTAAAGTATTATATTATAATATTTTAGATATATATATATATATATATAGATCCTAAAAAAACCTATTTTCACTAGTTTTGAGAAATATGATGATGGTTTAAAATAATAATAATAATATTTTATGCTATAGGATGATAAATTATCATGCTAGTAAGCTTTTTGAAGTAATATATCTTAAGATCTTTGATAATTTGAAGTTAATTTAGAAAACTCCATTCTTGTATAATTTGAAATACTGGATGAAGTTTGTGAAAAATATGATTTTAGGATATAAAATGTTAGAGTGGCATGATTGAACTTTTTGTGTTATCAATTAATATATTTTAAATATACATTGATTTAAAAAACTCCTAAATGTAATTTGATACTTTTATATAAATGGAAGCAAGATATAAAGAAACTTTATAGCTATATAGAACAATATAGCTTCTTTGGATTAAAAAATCTAAATGTGAGGTTTGATGATTTTATTGAAATAGAGTTATGAATGTAAGAAAGCAAGTGTATGCATTTATTGAACAATTTGATAAAAGCACTGTTAAGGTATAAAGTTAGAAATTTTAAGGAGTATGCATTTGATTTCTTAAAGTAATGTGATTAGAATGTCCGTAATGTACATAATGGCATACTTTGATTTTATAAGTTAACCATAAAGAATAGGAATAAACTGATGAATTATAATGTGAAAATATTATGATTCGGATATAAAGTTATGATATTTAGGAATATCATAAGTGATATTTTATATTTATAATTTATCATTGTAATTTCTAATTAGGAAAAAGAAAAAAGTGGAAATGAAACACTTCAAGTTTCTGTAAGAGATGCACACCACCAGGTGAATACATATCTCACTTTAAATTAATATCGTAATAAAGCACTGTTTAAATGCTATAATGTATATTCTTACTGATGGTAAAGATTCAATGTATATATATATATATATATATATATGTATGTATGTATGTATGTATGTATGTATGTATATCGATGTGTGAGTTCTTAAGAAGCATAATGGTGCAATGTAAACTATAATCAAATGGCCTTCGTAATCATGCATGAGTAATATGAAAGTGATATTTGTGGTATAAGTATGCTTATCTATTTGAGTGAATATTAATTAACTATGTTTAGAAAGTATGATGGTATTATTTTTTACTATGGATTGATTGTAATTAAGTTTACATTGATTATTAAATGTTATGGCCATACAAAAGGATATGGCAATGTTGTTACATACATATTGTTATATGCCTTAATATTTTGTTGTAATGATGAAATAACTGTCTTGTGATGAAATTACATTGAAATTATGATATGTAGAGTTAAACTCTAGTGTGTGCATTATATTTTGAATTATGCCATAAATGGTATCAAAAGTTGTGAAATATAAAGGGGTGATAATGTAAATATCGAATAGAAATTTTCTAATAATAAGGTAGGAAAAGTAGAAGGCTAACCCTAAAAGGATAAAGATGGAAAGGCGAGTAGGTATAAGGTGGACTTAGGAGTCAAAATATGAGTACATGTGTTTTTATTATAATTGTTACACATTCATAATATGACTTTGAAATTTATTTGTGATTAAATATTTCTATTTGATGTGATTGTGACAATTCAATTATGATTGAGCTTTAATGACTATTTGTGAATGTAATGATCACCCAAAATGAGTTATGTGTGATATCATAATATTGTATACTAATGGATAGTTGAGATTATTATGACTTGTGATGTAAAATATAGAATCTAAGTTATGTGCAAGTAAATAATCAATCTGAGATTTGGTTTTATATATTTCAAAAATCCAAGTGCTGGCTTTGGTAACCTAAACCCAAAAAGGAGGTGAATTTGGTGTTTTTAAAATTTTTCTTATTTTTGAAATTCTCTTTGAAATTTCTTTGATTTTGAGAAGTCATGATGATAATTTTATTTTAAACAATTCCAATAGAATTTTATAAAGATATTTAATGCACTAAGATATGATAATTCTAAGAATTAATACAAATTAACTTATTCCACTATGCATAAATAAGTCATCAAGAAATCAATCCAAGATAATTTAATAGAAAAGTTTGCACATAATATATAACAATTCAATTCACTTGTACAAAGCAACTCATTCAATTAGGCACAAATAAGAATCAAGAAGTCAATACATAAATTGATTTCTTTTTCAACTATTGAACCAACAAGATTAACATTGAAGCATAATTCATTTAACAAGTTCATCAACTATGCATAGACAAAATAATCAAGAAGCATCTACATGGATATACACTTCTTTCAAGCATTCAATCACCCAAGCATCAATATAAGCATTCAAACATAATATATTCAACAAATAGCAATAGCAATAAGACAGAGTATACAACATAATATAATAGTAAACAATTGCAACAAAATAGAGTAAGTGATCAAGAGAAACAAAGCAAGTGCAGAAAGATAAAGAGATATGGTAGATAGATCAAATATAGTAATTTATAATAGTTCCTCCCTTAGATATCCTCGCTAAGGTATACATCCACTCTCTAAGTTTTCTAAGTTGTCCAAACTTGTGTATCAATCCACTGTCCCTTCAAATTTCAATTGGTACTTGAGGAAACCTTACAATCCTTACTCTTTCTTGAGCAAAATCTCTCTTTACAAGAGATTCCTCATCTTCTCAATGATTCTATAAGGGATATCCCACCCTTTACAATTCTAAAGTGATACAAGATGAATATCAACTCAAATAAACTCTTTTAAAGAGTGGATAAAATAAATGAAGTACTTAGAATATAAATTTTTCACAAATTAGGGCTCAATTCATGATTTGATGAGATAAAGAGTAGAATGATGTTAAAAGATATAGTTCAAGCTCTCTCCCCTTTGTATTTAATATTTCTTAGCTTATATAGGAAGCTTATAGAGTATTATAACCATTTGAGATTGTTAAAAATGAAAACTAATCCTTACTAGCTGTTATTTGTGCACCAAAATAATTAGAATCGATTTAGGATGTCTAGAGTGCTCTTTGGATGTTTAGAATCAATTCACCCAAATACAATTGCAGACTTAACTTTAAAAGATCATAACTTCTTCGTTTTAAATCTGTTTTGAGCAAATGATCTATTATTGAAAATCCATCTAAGCATACTTTTAAATAAGACTAATTTCATGCTCATATCTAATGTCATTTTTTAGATATGTTTAAAAAATGAGCAAAGTTAAGAAAGAATGAATCTATAAAAATTTAATTTTGAGATTCAATTTGTAAAATTCATAACTTTTTCATATATTAGTCATTTTAAACAAATGACCTATCCATGGAAATCTCTTTGAGTATATTTTCGCATAAAAATAATTCTATGATCATATCATTTATATTTTTCAATATATAATTAACATAATAAGAATGGGTCAAAAAAGGATAGAATGCAGAAAACTGATTTCTTAACTCAACTTGAAGAGATCATAACTCTTTCATATATTGATCATTTTAAGTACATGATATGTTTATGGAAAGATTTTTGAGTCTATTTTAATATGTAAAAGGTTTGTCAATCAAATCACAAGATTTTTATAAGATATGATTAAAAGAATAACTAAAGGTTAATATTAAAAATATTAAAACTTGATATTTCATTTGTTTTTAAAGTATCCTTATAAGCTATCTTATAAAAATATGATTATGAGCTATCATTTTTAAAACATTTTGATTAAGTTAAGATTATGAAAATATGTTTGAGTTCTATATCATGAAATACTTTATTTCATAAGAAAGTGTAAGCCTTAAGATGAAAAACTACACCAATAAAATTCTTAGGCTTTTTTTAATGCTTCAAAACTTTCAAACATTTTAATCTTCTCCACCTTTAATACTTAAATCACATCTCTTTTTTTATCTTTCTTCCTTATTCTAGAGTTAATGTAATATCCCAAATTTTAGTTTCATGAATTTTTATATTTATGGATATGCATTTAATTAATTAATAATTGAATTTGAATCTCTTTTTCAAGTTTTGGGATATTGAAATAAAAAGTATTTAAAATATATTTATATTATAACTATTATTGATTTGAGATTTGACTAAGAGTAATTTTTACAAGCAATTTTTTTAAATTGAGAAATTAGTTTTAGAGATTACGGAAGTAAAGATTTATAGAAATAACTTGTTACATTTAATAAATTATTTTTGAAAAGTGTAAGAATTTAAAACAAATTTATTTAAAAAAAATCATGTACTGATTTCATTTTCCTCTTTCTTCCTTTATTAATTTCGGACAACAGCTTGATTTAAGTTTAAAACCTTTATCTTTAGCTCCAGCTGCTGTTCTTTCTCTCACCAACCCTCTCTCTGATCTTTTCTAAATTTTTTTAAACAGCAACACATAATTTAGCTTTTCTCCTTCAATCAGCCAGCTTTCTTTTTAACAAAAATCGACTTACTCTAAAAATTTCCAGTAGTTTCTACTGCCTCTCTTTTGCTATTTAAGTAATTCTTTTATTTCTTTCTTTTTCGGTATAAAAACAGAGCCACTCTCAGGTTCCTGTCCTGTCCCCCATTCTGGTTTCTTTTTCTTCTCTTCTTTTTAACCGAAGTTGCTTCCTTCTCTCTCTGTCCACTCTCTATCTCGTTTTCCTAATTCGGTCCTCAGCATCAATCTTCCCCAATCGGTCGCCATTTTCAGCAGCATGTAGAAGCCACAATTTCTCCAGTTTTCGGTTTAGCAAGCGCTCAACAATAGCAGCTTCTTCTTGGCTCCTGATCAGTTGGGTTCACGCGAGAAACAACTGAACACTGGATTCCTGCTTCAGCTTAAGTTGATGGCAAGCTTCATAAACCATTCTGGTGAAGTCTCTGACGATTTCTTCCTTTCCTTTCCAGTCATGATTCAGCATCATCATGTGGTATTTCTGCTAGCAAAGTAGTTCAGCTCCGCCAGTCCTATTAGATTTTGTTGCCGCTACTGTCGTGGATGTCTTTTGGCGCCCAGCCAGAAGATCGTGCATGAGGAGTTATTGAGCAGCGTGCTCGAGCGTCCGTGAAGATAGCTCCATGCCTCACTGCAAGAAAGAGTTAAAGCTTGTAATCGATGGTCAGCTTCAAGACAGCAACTGGGCAGCAATAAGAAAAGCCATTAATAGGAATCGGAGCTGGAGTTTAGCTTCTCCATATCTTTCCGGTTACCTCCCCTGCTATTTACCACCAGCAAGCTACAAATATCCTCCTTATGCTGGGGTGATCGGTTCTAAGCCAAGCTTGAAATGCTTAGTTGTGTGAGTTAAAATCTATAAAAAAAATCCACTTTAGAATTTTTGCATGATGGTAGCATTGGAACCAGCGGGCAGCATAATTAATTGAGGTGATTTTATTGGTTCTAAATCACTAAATAAACGTCTTAGCTCGTAAAAAAAATTATGGAGAGACAAATATAAATTCTTTAAAGTATGGCAAGGAAAGTTGAAATATGAAGATTGAAGAATTAGGGATTTCCTTATAAGGAAAGAAAAAGAGAAAGGATGGTTATGGATGTTCCGGCACTTGCATGGGTGGATCAACGTTATCAAGTGAGTATATATCTCATCACTAACTTTATTTTAATATAAGATGATTTATTGGTATTATTGTTATTGGTAATATCAATTTTATTCTTATTATTTGAAATTAGTTTTGAGATATGAAAATAATTAATTGATAATAATTGATAGTGGGTCAGAATGCGTAGCGAAAGCATAGTTATGTTATTAGTAGCCATTGATTAATTAATTATGAAAGAATTGCAATGATTATGTTATATGCTTTAATGATCCATGATGGTTGAATAGTTATTTATGTGAACTTACACTGAATTTGATGAGAAGACTAGAGTCAAGCTTTAGCGAAATTGCTACATTATGAATTGAGCCTTATGAGGCATATGGAAAATGGTGAAATGTATTAGAACAATGATATTGAATATCATGATTTAGGATAGAGGGATGTTGTGATATCTGGATGAGAAATTCCTAGTAACTAGATATGGAACAGATGTATAATTGATTTGAGAGTTGGTT
Source organism: Sindora glabra (assembly GCA_020226215.1). Lineage (NCBI taxonomy): Eukaryota > Viridiplantae > Streptophyta > Magnoliopsida > Fabales > Fabaceae > Sindora > Sindora glabra. Next base: position 72,594,798 of record CM035231.1, on the reverse strand, counting down.
GAGAAATTCCTGACTAACAATTTAGAAGAATGTAAGAAGGATTTGAAAGTCAGATGAGAAATCTTTAACTAATAGCTAAAGAGTATATAATTGATTTAGATACCGTAAAATAGTTAAATATGTGTTCATTGTATTTGAATATGTGAGATAAGATGATTATTTGTGATTGATTTTTTTTTATAATGATGTGATTATGATGACTTGCTTGCATTTGAGCCTTAACGGCTGTTTATGCATGATGCCTACCCAAAATGGGTAATATATGATTCAAATGTTGATAGAAAATTTAGACTCCTATGATTATGCCACAGAAACCCTATTTTGAGATATGGTTTCCTATATTTTCGGAATCTAGAAGATGGTTTGCTATTACTTTTAATATATCTAAGTTGATCACTTGCAAGATAGTGGTAGTTATATGCTTACTGGGTTTATAGAACTCACTTTATTCTAATTCAATATTTTTGAGTGAGTATCCATGGGTCGTGACAGTTAAGCACAATATGATCTTCCATTTCCTCACTTCAATGCTCACTCTTCTTCATTTTGAACTTTCCTACATATAAGTTTATAAATTTTACAAACTATATAATTAGTCTAATATAATATATCAATATATTGATGCATGATTCTCATATAAAATAAATTAGTATAAGAACATATATAATCATCATATTATATATCTTAATCAATCACATGCTTAATGATACTTGTATAAAATATCATTCTTTTAGCATATAATCAAGCATTGGCATTGTAACCATAATTTAACATGTCTATTCAAGATTTTTATAATATTTTGGTTTAAAGACATGTAATTTTATTGTATAAGACAAGAACAATTATAAGACATGCATATACAAAAATAAGTATAATCATTATATTATGTATATGCATAAACTATAACATAGTGTGTCTATTAATATATATCACTTTTAGTATAAGACAAACAATGTTATTATAACATTTATTTGTTATCATCAAAACTCATCACATGAAAGCTTAAGGTTAATAACAGGGAGTTTGGATTGTAATTATTTTTCTAATTAAATATGTAATTAGCATGTGATTATTTAATATAATTGAATCAAGGTTTAACTATGGTAGATATATGCTCACTGAGTTATCATAACTTACTCAATTTTATTTTCAATATTTTCACGTTAAAATAAGTATATTTGAGTTTGGATTGCAATTATTTTTCTATTTAAATATGTAATCAGCATATGATTATTTAATATAATTGATTCAAGGTTTAACTATGGTAGATATATGCTCACTGAGTTATCATTACTTATTCAATTTTATTTTCAATATTTTCAAGTTGAAACAAGTATATTTGAGTTTTGTTACATTGATAGGGAATTAAAGACCGCTTGATTGGAAGATCTGATAATTGAGGTTTTCTTAAGATTAAGATTAAGATTAAGATTAAAATAGAAACTAAGATTAGGTTAATTCAGCATTTGATATATTGAATTGTTTATTTGTCTATATACATCTTAAGGTTATGTACTATTATAAGTGTATATGATGTTGTCATATTTGTAAAAAATAAAGATTTCATATTTTAAAGCGTATAACTCTTGGTGAGTATTCGAAAAATAAGGAAAATTATGTCCATTTTTCTATAGAATTTAAAGTGAACTCTAAATCATTACAGAAGTAGGAAAATTTGCATTGGATACATTTAAAAGGAATAAAATTAAGGCTACTAAAAATTAGGTATTGGGATCTACACTAATCATGATCGAGTTCGAGTCATGACAATATATTAAGGAATAACTTTAGGTGCAAAATGAAAAATATTTCTATTATCTTATCCACACTTCTTATTTATTTTTCCTCTCACTTAACCTTAAATCACTTTTATTCACTCATGAACCAAATTTTTCTAAATAAAATATAGTATCATAAAAATGATAATTTTTGTTCTCAATTATCTTATAGTTGTTGATGACCTAAATATACATTTTATTTTTTAATGGTTGTAATGCATATGTAAACATTATAACCAATCCACAATACTTGAATTAATTATCAAAAATTGAAATTAAACCCCTAAAATTGATTAGGGAATCAATTTAGAACTTCCTATATGTTTATATGAGGCCTAAATTGGTTCGGAACTCTTGAGTTTTTATAAGTTCGTGAATCAATTCAATATAAAGAAAGCTACCCTTTAACTTTTATTGAATCAATTCACCAATCAATTCTAGTATCCTTATTTTGTTTATGTAAGCCATGAATTGACTCATTTTAGAGCCTCTTATATACTAACATAAATGAACTGACTTATTAATTAATTCAAGTATGATTTTTTATATTTTTGCAAAAAAATCTTACTATTCACTTATGGAAAGCCTTGCCCAAATTTCATTATATAAGTCACATTATGCAATATAACCATTATACATAATTAAAATTACATTATATCTATTAGATTCAACATGTAATTCATACCAAATATCATTCTAAAACATTTTTCCTCAAAATCAACCAATGCAAGAAAAAATCTAATTCAATCAATAAATAGAATATTCACTCATAACTTAAAGATGAGACAATAAGTGATAGGATTAGAGGTTGATGAGATCCTAATCATTCCAAAAATTACAAATTCAGGGTTAGGGCACCAAAACTCTCCTTGATTCAATCTTCAACCATCCAATACCTAAAATTTGAAAAAGAAGAGGAATATTACTAAAGTTAGAATGTAGAAATACTTACTTTGTTTAGATTAAGAAAATAAGAAGATGAGATGGAAGATTTAGGCTATGATTTTGTTAGGAGATGAAAGTGAAAAAATAGGTGAGGAGATGAAATATGGAGAGAAATGAAAGAGTGGGTAGGGTTCAAAGAAAAATAAATCCCCAAGAAAAAAATGAAGAACTGTCCTTGAGTATCCCCCAAGTCACATACTTACATTTAATTACTAATAAGTTGATTCATATAAAAATTATATTTTTCTAATCCTATAATAATTATTTGCCTTTAAATCTAATATTTTAAAATTTATCAGATTTAGGAAATATATCTCACTATTAGAATATTTCCATTTGAAAGGAGTGATTAATTTAGTTGGTAGATGTTTTAATGAATTTAATTTCTCTAAAATTTTAAGAAAAATAAAGTTATATCATACTTTAAGAATATGTAAGAATTTAAAATACAATAAAATAAATAATGAGTAATACAATAACAAAAATAATAATAACAAAATCTTATTTCACTAAGTGATTGGTTGTATGAATTATATGATACCATTAAATTTATTAAAAAATAAATAAATTAATTTAATTAAATAATTTTATTATTTTTAATTACTTATATCTTAAATTTAATTCTGTAATCAATTCTTCCATGAAATCAAAGCAAATTGTAAGTTGGGATTAAGTTAATTATGAGTATTAATGTAAATGCTTAAATGGGCCACTAACATATTTTATTTTTAAAATAGAATAACTTTTTTTTTTAATTTTTACTAAAAATGAATAATTAAGAAATTTTAATCAGCAAATAAAAATTTAAAAAAATGTCTACGAGTTAGGAGCCAAATTAGGTGTATTGGCATCTGTCTCTGTCAACATCTTCTACGCTGTGACACTGTGCCAATTTTGCTTGTGCCCTCTGAAAAAGGCTGCCATTTCTAAAAATCTCCCAAAAGATCAAATCACGTCACATCACATCACATTCACTTCTAATTTGTCATTCACAGTAACGTTTTGCTTTTCAGATGGTCTCTCATTAATTAGCAGAAAAATAAAATCCAATTTGGTGGTAGGGTAGATATTAAAATTTGAGATCCGTGGATGAACATCAATTTACAACTCTTTTTCATTGCTCATATTCTTCCTTCAATTATTATTAAAATCTATTTGACAAAGCAGCAATGTGTCTAGCTGGTCTCACCTCGTATTGGACTTGGGCAAGACAGTTTCTTTTTCACTAAAAATACCCAAGGGGAATGTCTGGCATCCGCTAAAGCCGTTTGGATTATTGTTCATAATATATACATTTTTTTAAGAAGAAAAAGGCCAGAACAAGAATATAAATTACGTAACATATTATATGATGCTGAAATAATGTGATTCGCAATCATATTTTGAATTAAAGTTAGGTTGTATTAACTGTTACTATCTGCAACTGCTCATAATTTTCGTACTCGATTTTAATTACATTAATTTTAAATTCATTACTAATTATAAAACAGGAGATAATTATCAGAAAAGCTTAAAGTTTGTTCCCAACACAACAATTCTAGTAGCTTGTATATTGTCCTTATTTGAGGTAGCAGTTATATAGAGATTTTCACCTGCAATGGTGGATTTCAGATGCAGGAGATCTGGCATGCAGCAATATAGGGAAAAGTCCATTTGATTTGACACGAAAGTTTGTGGTCCTAATTACTCCATGCACAACACGTGAGACTATTCTGTTCCCGACAATCATGTAATTAGTATCTATTTGCTTGATCTTGCTGCTGCTTATCACTTGGCTGGGCTCTCCTCTCATGTATATCTTTTTTGGCGCAAGTGGGAAGCAAAATTATTTTAGGAATTAAAATATAAATGAATTTTTTTCCCTTTCAACTTGCTTTTGACTTATATATCTATGTCGACTTGAACCCACTCTTATCTAAGATTATAACTTGGCTGTGTCAACATTGGCTTTTGCATGCTGCCTGCAATAATCCACAGTTACTAGCAAATGTAATCCCAAACCACCGACCAAAGAGGAAAATAACAATATATTATATCCAGGTTTACTGTGTCACAAACTGGTGACCTCCGATTGGGGACAGTACATACATTGACAGATAACCTGGGCCTCTGACATGTCAATCTCCTCTCCTCCTGTTTGATCCATCCAAATCGATGCCATAGCAAGCCCAAGATTAACATCACCGCATTCATTCCCAGCCATGCAGCCAGACCACATTCCTTGGCTAGCCATGCCCAAAAATAGGAGCCCGAAGCCCAGAGGATGTACTAAGCTCTTAACCTTCTGGGTTTGATGGGCTTCTCCGAAACTCCTGCACACTAATTTTCAAATCTGGTTTGAAATTGATGTAACAAGTGCTTAACCTTGTCATCACGTCATGTGGCCCAAATGTTTACCGAAAATTATGAGTTTTTTGTGTGTTGGCCCTTTGGCATTGGCATAACATGGACAGGCTTGCTCAAATAAATCACAAATGTCGGGCTTCGGAGATTAGACGGTTTGGCCAATTAAAAATGTTTTCGGCGGCTGTTCTTGGTGGGAAACATTTTTTTTAAACATATGTTCACAAACATTTGACTGAAAAAAAAAATGTTTACAAATAGTAACAGAAGTTCACAAGCAAATCAGTGTTTCATGAAATCAATAGCAAGCATGATGTTTAATGACAGAACCATAGACCTTAAAGTTGCAAGTGATTCCAATCATTTGATAGCGTAATGAGTGATATGGATGACGTCCTCCGGCCTGGAGGGAGGGTGGGTTTTGTTTCTCATTCTGAGCTGCTGGTACTCGTTGAACACAAATCCTCTGTACTTGGGAGGCTGCCCAATTTCTGTGGTGAATTGCGGTAATGGCTCCACCCACTTGTCTCCATGCAGGTTATAAAAGTAGGCGTAAGAGTATCTGCTCCTCCCTTTTGCTCTTACTACTGTATGAGTGGCACTCTTGAATTTCTTGTTGCTCAAAACCTTCTCTCATTTTCGATGCCCAAAGCCCAAACACAAAAGATTAATCTTGAATATACATCAAACACAAAATCAACCAATTCTTAAATCAATAAAAAAGCTTGTAATTAACTTCCTCTTAGCAATAAAGAAAAGCCAAAATTTTCTTAACATTAGCCTTATGATGCCACCGGTACCTTTGCATCATGACTACTCATTTGAGGTGGATGTCGTCTTGAATGAAGGATTATGATGAAAAAGTGTAGGTAATACCATAAAATTAGTGCTACCTTAAAAGAGAATTTTAAGTATCGACTTCATGTTAGTGCAGCAAACTAAAATGCATAATTACATATTCCTTTTCCACAAGCCACAAAAGCTATCTATTGAGGTCAAGTTATGAAGCCTCTATTGAGTCCAGGTAATAAAAGGAGATGACAGAAGTAACCCTCTAAAATTACCTGGATGACATCACCAATATTGACAACAATGGTGTCTTGTGCTGGAACAACGGGAATCCAATGGCCATTTTTGCGGACTTGAAGGCCTCCGACTTCATCTTGGAAGACAAAGGTAATGCAGTTTCCGTCTTCGTGCTCTGTGATTCCATTATCTTCCAAGTCAGACGCCGGGAAGTAACGCAATGCTGCCATGAAATCCCAACTCCTGTCATCGTTAAATTCTTTGAGGAAGTTTGGAGGCAGCCCCAAACACTCATTTATTATCTTCTCCAATAGCAAACCTGTTTTTGTCAGCTGCGCAAATATTTCTTCCACTGCCTCCCTGTCGCGGTTTACATATTAGCAAAGCTTTTGTTAATTCCATCAGATCTTATGTTTGTGTTATGGTGGGAGAAAAACAAATATAAAATATGTAGTCGATGTGCAAAAAATTAATTCATTCATAACCATAAAATAACCAAAATCGAACATAAATCCATTTTTAGATATAGAATCCTAATTGAAATGTGTAGTATGTCAACTATCAGAGATTGAATTATCTTCCAACTTCTAATAAGGAAAAAAGGAGAAGGAAATTTTTTTTTCTGGATTTAGAAGATAACAGGTTAGCAATCAAGTGCTTTTAAAACTCACCTGAACTGAGGAGGGTTTTGAGGATAAACATTGAAGCGGGAATGAGGGGCGAATACTAAAAAATACTCATTTTTGTCTGGTGAGTGCAGAGGCTGCCTGCTGTAGCCAGCAGGAAGAGGGGCAGCAGAGCAGGGACTGCTCTTGAGCTTTTCTTCATCTGGGTAATCAAAGAATGTCTTTGACTGCTCAAGGGCTTTCCTCATCAATTCCAAAGGAATCCCATGGTTCATGATCTGGAAGAAACCGTATTCAGAGCAGGCGTCTGTAATTACCTTCATGGCTTCCTTTCTCCCATTTTCATCCCCATTGCCATTGACGAAAGCAGAGAGGTCTACTGTCGGAATGCATTGCTCAGCCATTTTTATGAGTAGTAACCTTTGTGCAACTTGTTGCTTCACAGTGTAGGATCACCTTCAACCAGTAGGTAGAGTGATATAATCAGACGGGGATTAGAGCGAATTTGTCCATTCCTGATAATGTTATTTCTGAAATTTAAATCTCTGTCTACTGGTTGTTGAAGTTCGTGCCCGTAGACATATTTTCCCCCGGTATCCTTTTCTATTTTAAAACATGCAAAATAGAAGAAGTCTTTTTACGCAACTTGCTAATCATCAAGTATGCATTCCAGAAGTTTTTAAGTTGTAATACTTGGATAGTAGTAAAAAATTTTACTTTTTTTATTATAAAAATCATAATATTGAATATTTTATATAAATTCTATGATTTTTATAAAAATTACAAATGCGTGGGAATTTCATTTGCAATGGCTATATAAAATGTCATAGATACATCATCTTTTAAAGTTATATAAAACTTTCGTTATTTTTATGTATCATAAAATATATATTTTTTAAAATATTATAAAAGTATGTACCCACCATAGATGAAAACAAAAGTTCAATGCCGAGTGAGCCGACAATAGTACATCGTCGGTTGTTAATAGTATACGCAAAATATCTTAAGGTTAGTTAATATACAAAATTTTAAGTGGCTGGTTGGCAGTCGGTGCCTATGTGTATAATATATGCAATGGAAAAGCATCGCTTCAATCAAAACATTTTATTCCTCGAAGAAAAGGACAAAATAAATGCTAACCTTGAAAATTTTTTTACTTTTAGTTCTAGTCTGGTAATAAACATGACGATGCCTTCCATACAGGATATAAGTGTAATATTTTAAAAATCAGAGTAGTATTTTAATTCTTAGCAGTTTAGACCCGTTCAAATCGAGTTGATCTTTAAAATGATGTTTTGAATTGGCTCGTGTCGAATGGCATTATAATTAACAATTGGACTGTTCAATCTGTGTTTTTAAAACGTTTTAATAATGAATAAATGATAATTTTATCTATTATTTTAAAATTTGATTCAAACTTCAATGTAATAAGAGCAATAAATCAATATTGAACTAATTCAATCCGTCAATTCAAATGATTGAATTTATTATTATATTAACCAATTCAAGTAATTAAATTAAATGATTGAATTGGTTATTATATTTTATTATTTTTATATATAATAAATTATATGTTAAATATATATACATATAAGATGAATAAGAAAATATAGATAAATATTAATCTTATTGTAATTATAATAATTATTCAACATGATTTTGGCTCAAATAAAAAGTTAATGATAAAAATTTTATCTTTATAAAAAAATTGATATAAAAAACCTCCAAGACAAATAAAATATAATATTTTTGCATTCAAATTATAATGCTATTATTTATTGGGAATTTATATTTTAGTGGATTTAACTTTAAATATACCAGCTAAACATTACTTTTAATATAAAGTAAATATAATAGAAATTCATACTATAATAAATAGATGATAAATTCATAATGCCTAAAATTTATAAAATATAAACACTCCTTATATATATATATTTTAATATAAAGTAGATGTAATAGTAATTTCATTAAATTTTTGAATTAAACTTTGTTAAATATATAAAAAAAGAGTAAAACAAGTCAAAGAATCAATTGGGCAAAATGGTTCAATTGTGTTTTTATCAAATTTGATTGGACCAACTCAAATTTTTACTCAAAACAAATTTGTAATTCATTTTGTCCATTTCTAAGAAATTTACTCAAAACAGATCTAGTTTACGTATCAATTTCTTTAATAAGTTTTAAGAAATTCTTATCCTGTTGAAATCAACAATTGATAGTTTCCTTTGGGAAAAAAATCTTATCCCCTGTTGAATTGAATATATAGATTTCATTTTATGCAACAAATAAGTTAATTTATAATTTATTAATTTGATCAATAAATTATAAGTTAATCTTAAGAGGTATTTCTCACGTTGTTTATTAAGAAAAATAAGTTCTAATTTAATAAGTTGTATGGAGTAATTTATAAATTATAAGGTACTGTTTCTTTAAATTCTTTCTAAATTTATTCTTATTATTTTAATTAATTTCTGATTCATCCTTTTATAATATAAATCTAAAATTTTTCATAAAATATAATTAACTTAATTTTAACATAATTATATCTTAATATTAAATTATAAATATATAAAAATATATATGTAAATTAATAAATAATATCATAAAATATAATTAATTATATTTTAAATAATTATAATTTTATTATAAATAATAAAATATTATGTAAGTAAATAAATATATAAGTTCATAAAATATGATCAATTAAATATTAAATATTATATTTTTATTTTAAACTTCTTAATTACATTAATATAATATAATTTTTAGATAAATACAAATTATTTTAATTATATATATATTTCTATTAATATATTCTTTTATATTATTTTATAATTTCAACTAATTTAATAACTAATTTTGTGAAACATTTCAATTAATTTATCAACTATCAATTATCAATTAACCTAACAATTACTAACTTATTAGTTATTTGGGTGAAATGGAGTCATAGTTGATTCTTGGAATAAATAATTTGCATTTCAAAAAAAATTATCAATTACTTTTTTTTCGTCATAATGATTTTTTAATTCAATGATTAAGATCATAACCATCAAATTTATACTAATAATTAAGACTAATATTGTAATATATTTTTAAGATGATCACTTATTATTAAATAATATAACTCTATTTGTTCTATCAAAAAGTATTTTTTTAAAAAAATGATATTAATTGTATATATATTAATGGAGAATTAATATATCACCTATATTGATGATAAAAAAAATTGAAATCAAGAAACTTGATATTGAAAAAAGGAAAATTCTTTTTTCAAATACAAAAAATTATTTTTTTGCATTCTTTTTATTTAATATTAAATAAATAAAATACTTTCTTTTATCTTAATATTTTATAATTATATTTTACTAAAAAAATCATCAAAATGAATGATATTTATAATTATGAACATCAATCAAAATAATTATATAATTATTTATACTTTCAAATATTCACTCTCATTTCTATATAACAAAAAATAAAAATATTATATATACTAAAAAGAAGATTCAAAATTAATTTTCAAATTTTTTATATCCAATAACCTAAAATTTATAAATTTATTCTACTATCTTATATCCAATAACAATCCTTAATTTATATTTAAAATTTAATTTTAAATCTGACTACCGACCACTTAGCATTGCTGTACAAAAAATAGTCTGCTCCAGCCCACCTTTTTTCGCATGCCCAGAAATGTTTCCTTTCTTAATATGGAAAGGAAAGCGAAAATGTAGCGGGACCAAGTATTAAAAAGTACAAATAACATTGTTCATAAAAATAATAATCTCAATTCATATACTAATACTTCAACTTACACCTCTTGCTTCTGGCATATTTTGATGAAAAAATTTAATACTTTCTGTAAGATCTTTCATAAAATGCAACAGTTTGGAATCCACCTCATTCATATATCACAGATGTCAAGTATGAAAAAGAATTACAATACAAGATTTTCAAAAATTTGCCAAAAAAAAAAATTATAACTTGCTAGAAAAGGTTAACGTATATATCAAAATTTTTTATAAAGCTTGCAAGTTTTAAATGCTTACATGTTCGTTCTTTTTTTTTCATTTTTCATTTTTCAAGGATATATGGAAGTAAACCCCTAATACAAATACCAGAAAGCCATTCTCTAAATACTATAGTTTCACTTACCGCGGAAGGAAAGGAGAAAACAGCTAATATATCATCAATATCTACTAAAATACGTCATTAAAACCAACAAAATAGCCTCACATATCTTTTTGTCAAGGGAAGGAGGAGGGGGGATAGAGAGTAGAGGAGGATCAAAACTATCCTAGACACCACCGAGGATACGACTAAGCTGTGCCACTCTTTCCAGGCCCTGCGGTAGTGCGGTGGTATGTAAATCGCTATCACGGCTTAGTAGATTCACCTGCTGACACGACTTAGATGCACTCCAGTTGCCATGATGGCCACCCCCTTAAGAGCCCCACTTACATTAAACCTATCGAAAAACCAGAAGTAACACCAGGGTTATGAATCATTTAACTCGCCATCGTCCTCCTTAACCTCAGGCCTCATCTTCATCATTGTCGTCATTGTCCTCTTTGTCATCGTCTTCCGAATCATCCCCATCTTTTCCCTGCCAAAGAGGTCCAAATCAGAAGGCATATAATATTGGTACCTGTCAGTTATCAAGTTCTACAATCATAAATTCCAAAAGCAGTAGTCTCAAAGCCATAGACCAATGTAATTTGCATGTTTAGCTGATGAATTCATAGCAAAAGCAAATGGTTTTTGACTTGCTATGGAAACATGCCAATAGTTTTTCCACAGTTATTCACAGAAGAGTTGATAAATCAAGAGTTTTACGCCATAACATAACAAGAATTAGCAATGCGATATACCGAATCATCACAACCAAAAAGCAAGAAAAGCACAAAAACATCACTAAATGAAGAATCCTTGATGATCATGTCAACCTATACAAACATACTCCCTTACTCAGCAAGGTGGGAGAGACAAAACAAAAGAGTCAATTGCAAAAGCTGAAGCTAAATAACCACGTGATCCAATATTTGCAGCAGCCAGTTGAGAATGAAATATCTAAACCAAACTCATGATTCGTCACACTCAAGTATAACATGAAATTATGAATCTATGCTTTGCCAATCAACTAAGCTCTTCCTACAAAATTGAAACTTCAATTACCTCATCATCACTTTCTTCCTCTTCCATATCCTCTTCATCAGCCTCCTGTCCATCATATTTGGCAACTACCATTAAGGAAAAAGACAAAGGAAGGTCTCGCACTGGATAATAAGAGAAGGAGTAGAATATGAAAACAGACAAGTATCTTACATTGTTAAAATGTGTGAGGGGATTTGGCCACAAATCATCCTTAATCAATTCTGCAACCTGCTATTGAAAGAGAAACCTTATATTGAAGAAAAAAAAACCTACTGTAATAGAGAGACGGTTCTGTGATGGAATCATAACTAGAAAGTATTTACAAAATCACAAAAGATATACCTCATCTTGAATGTCATCTATGTCATCTTTCTGCTCACTGTCACTAAACCAACTAAAGAAACTGCAATCAAATGAGTGAATTTGAGTAAGTTACCTGAAGGAATTTTAAACATTTATCTCATGAAAAGGACACTTAGGTCACCCTTGACCGTATCAAGGCCAAAGACCAACCATATGCAAATATGTCGCCAAAATAAAATTTTAAAAAATTTGTGTAAAGGAAAGAGCCTCATATTTATTAGTAAGCGTTGGTTGCACATTTACAGAAAATTAAAGATGCTGTAGTAAAGTAAGGAAGAATACGAGCTTGGCACATTGTCTACAAACAGCATGTATCATAATTAAACCAAAGTACATATAAGGACACAAGTCAGCTCAGTAAGCAACAAATATTAAGTTTTCCTTGGACTAAGTATGGCATCTGAACAAGCAGTTAGGTCTTTATTCAGTTCCAATTTATCAGCTTGTACAACTTTCAACATTGAAAAAATAAATTGTGGTTTATAACAATACATCTGCAACAATTTGCAGCCAAATGTATACAAATCAACCAAAATTTGAAAATATCCATTGTTAGTTGAACAAATCACTTTCTTTCCCTTTACTTTTCTGCGAAAAATGCCAAAAAGCCAAGAGACAAACCTGGAATCAGTAGAAGGCCGTTTGTTCCCTTTCTTCTCATTCTCATGACTGATACCATTTGGTAAGCCCTTCATATATTTATGAAATAGAATTAAGTAAAATAAAATAGAGACTGAGAACTACATTATTGAATCCAATAATCGACCTTGTCATCTTTCCATTTTATTGGAGTAGCTGTGATCCTTGTTGTTCCTTCTTCAAGGAAGGTAAAAGTCTTTGTAAGCTTTTCATTCTCAAAATAGGGGTTGGAATTGAAATTCTGAACAGGAAATTTTAGAAAGAGGAGAGGTTATCATTCAAGGGTCATTAGCTCAAACAGACCATAAAATTTTACAACCCATAAATCACCTAAAGACAGTTTCCAAAAAGCAAGCAGCAGGGAAGATGGTAGATAAGAAAGAGTAACTTACAAAAATAATGGAGTAGCCAGATTTGACATCTTTAAAATCTTCAGCTTCCAAAGAACTTAGATATTTTAATATCTGATAGAAAAATAATCAGTAAGGAAAAAGAGTAAGATTCATGGATCAATCTAACAACTGTAAAGAAAATACTTCAACGTAAGTAAATAAGGGAACTGATTGTAAAACCAATAACTCAATGGTGTATTGCTGAATGTAAATTTTAGTGGAAGTGGAAGGTGGAAAAAAAAAAAAAAGCTGAACCTTTTGATCTTCCTCACTCACAAGCTCACCAAGGGCGGGATGACTCACAAACTGCATGGGGAGAACAAAAAATGTCTAACACCGTGCCAATGAAAAACATTACATTTTCAGAAATCAAATCAAATTAAAAATAAAAAGATTACTGACAGCTGTCATCCAGAAGTCAGGAATAGACTTGATAATCTCATTTCGTTTATCATAGACTGGCTTCCGTATCTCATTGTACTTCTGCTCTATCTCGAGGACCTTGTCACTGGCCTCCTCATTGATCTAAATTTCCCATAAGAAATAATTCCCCATAAAACAACAATCCAGTATCCCCCATCATTCAAATAGTACAAAATAAATCATATTCTGCAGCATTTATAATATACAGTTAATTATTACGCAATTTGGTAATACAATCCAATAATATTAATATCCTGTCAAATAAGTAAAGCTAAATTCAATTACTTGCACTAGAGCAATGAAGCATCCACATCAGAAAGCAAAAAATACCAACCATGAAGCCTCAAAATTGGAACTCTTCAATTAATTCAGCTATAGCCAAAACATTCGGGCAAACCGGAAGAGGAGAAAAGGAAGACAATCTGGTATTGGGTATTCTACCTTTTGGAGCTCCTCCTGCATTTCCTGCAACTTCTCAATGGAGACGATAAGCTCTCCGTCCAGCTCCTCCACATTCTCGCCTTTCTCGGCAGCTTTCAGCTTCTTAGACTTGTCCGCTACCATATTCAAAACAAAGGGCACAGAACCCCTCGATAGCCTAGAACTCTCAGTCTCTCGTTGAAGACCGTATGAAAGAGCAGGGTGCGTTAATGAACAAGAGGATTGGGGTTTTAATCACCAGAATCAAAGGTTTTTTAAAAGCATTGCTAGGTGATTGACCAAAAACATTTAAAATGTATGTGGAGAGTGGGATTTGAACCCACGCCCTTTCGGACCAGAACCTTAATCTGGCGCCTTAGACCAACTCGGCCATCTCCACCTTGTAGGTTAAAATTTTTCAAATATTTATTTAGGTAATAAAGCAGAAAGAGCATTTTTGTGCTTCTCTCCATGCCAGACCACTGCTGCTGTTGCCTCTCCTTTGTCTGCTGTTGTTGCCTATGAACTCCTCTGTTTGTTGTCTTCATAAGCTGGCAAATCTTGTTCGACACAACTCCTCCGTCTTCTCCTTTCAAAAGCTACGCCAAGTACATGCTAAGCTTATCACTTCCGGCTTCGTTAGCTCTGACCCGTCATGCCTTTTCTCAGTTCTGGGCTTTTTATCAGGATCTTCTTCTCTAAACCAGCAAGCTTCCATTTTTACCCAATTCCAATCACCATCATCGCTCACATGGCATCACGTTGTCCTAAAATTTGGTTTGGACGGCAACCCTTTAAGGGTCTTCTATCTGTTCCGGGCCATGAAGAGGGCAAGACATGATGCTCATCTCCTTCGTGATCCTCATTTATATGCTTCTCTGATCCGAGCTTGTAGTAATGTTCCAGCCATTCGTCAAGGAAAGTCTGTTCATTGTTATGTTCTAAGGCTTGGCTTGGATAGTAATGTGAATGTATCAAACTCCCTCATATTCTTTTACGCAAGCTGTTTGAAGTCCATGAGACATGCATGTGATTTGTTTGATAGAATTCCTGTGAAAACAGTGGTTACGGTTAACTGTATGATATCTGGGTTTATAAAGAATGGATATGCTGATATGGCGTTCAGCTTTTTCAATCACGTTTTGTGTTATTCTTTTGATTTGGATTTGAAACCAAATAATGTTACTATAGTGATTCTGTTATCCGGATGTGCTAAATTTGGGGCTTTTGGTATCGGAACCTCACTTAAAGCTTACTGCTGGAAGATGGGTTTCGTTGCAAGAGTGGAGGTGTCTAATGCACTCATTGACTTCTATGCTAAATTTAATTGTATGAATGGAGCTTCCAAGTTGTTTAATGATATGCCTGTTAGGGATTTGATCTCATGGAACACTATGATTTCAGGGTATGCAAGGAGTGACAAATTTGAGAAAGCTATATCTTTGTTCAGAGAAATGATGGCTAAGAATATAGGATGTGATAGAATTTCCTTGATCAGCATGATTTTGGCTTCTGCTAATAGTAAAAATCTTAATATGGGGAAAGTTGTCCATGGATATATGAAGACCAAGGGAATAGAGATGACTGTACCTATTGGCACTGCACTAATCAATATGTATTTTAAATGTGGATTGCTCGATTCTGCTAGGAATGTTTTCAATAAACTACCAGATGATAATATTGCTACTGTGAATTCTATGATTCATGGATATGTGGAATGTGGGCATAATATTGAGGCCTTATCACTCTTCAATGTGATTCAATCCAGAATGTTCCTGCCAGAAGAAGTAACAATGCTAGGATTAATCATGGCATGCAGGAACTCTGGGGATACCCCTCACGGTACTGACATTCATTCTTATATAGAGAGTACTAATCATCTTAAAGATAGTCTTGTACTGCAGAATGCCCTAATTGATATGTATGCAAAATGTGGGAGCATGAACACAGCTGAACTTTTATTTGATAAGATGCTGGTGAGGGACGTTATTTCATGGACATCAATCATTGTGGGTCATGCAATCAATGGAGAAGGAGAGAAAGCAATCTTGGCTTTCCG
Organism: Sindora glabra; assembly: GCA_020226215.1. Taxonomy (NCBI): domain Eukaryota; kingdom Viridiplantae; phylum Streptophyta; class Magnoliopsida; order Fabales; family Fabaceae; genus Sindora; species Sindora glabra. The sequence goes on along the minus strand of CM035231.1, from coordinate 72,578,624 downwards.
CAGGATGGAAGCTGAGAAAATTGAACCTAACTATGTCACATTTATCGGACTGCTGACAGCCTGTGACCATGCTGGTCTGGTTGATGAAGGTAGGAACTTCTATGATGCTATGTGTAAAGTCCACAGTATTGAGCCCAGGACTGAGCATTGCGGATGCATGGTTGACATGCTTGCACGAGCAGGAATGCTTGACGAAGCTTACAAATTCGTTAAACAGATGCCTGTCAAACCAAATGCGATAATTTGGAGGATGCTGATTAATGCCTGCAGAGTTAACGCTAATATTAATCTGGGATTAAGTTTTGTGCATGGACTCATAGGATCTTCGGCATTGAATACAGCCGATGATCATGTTTTATCTTGCAACATATTTGCAGAAGCAGGAAGATGGGATGATGTTCTGCGTAAAAGAAAGTTGATGACATCCCAGAAGCTTGCGAAAGAGGCAGGAAAAAGTACAGTTTCAAATTTAACAGAGTGAACAACTTCTGTAGCTTCCGAAGGGGGTTGAAGAAGCTACAAATTTTATAGTGCTACAGCCTTGTAGTTCCTTGTTTGAAAAAGCAATGATATCATAGGCAGGTAAAATGACCACGTCATCCCCCCCAAGTCCTAAGCATAAGGTAGAATGATTCACTGGGAAGTGATAGTCACTGATGGAATTGGAATTGGGCAACAGAGCATCCAAAGTAGATTGAGCTCTTGGCATACCAACACGTTTAAAAGGTAGATTAGTTAGAATTACCTGTCAGATGGCATTGTTTTCTATTAGTTCGCCTCCGACACATGGTGCAACCATTTTTATTTTTTTTTCCTTCAGTTGTGGAACAGAGTGCGTGGACGGAAGGAAAAGGTTGACTAATATACCCTGACTTATCCTGCATAAATTTGTTGTATCCATATACAGATGACGGAAAATTTTGATGTCACAATAAGAAGAAAGGAAATTTATGTTTATAGTCATTTTTTTGTTTTCTTTCCTACTATCGGGCCTAATCCAAGACAAACGAGGACAAGGAAAGAAACAAATAATGGTTCCTCTGGCGTAAACCATTTGTTTGGTCAGAAATGATCTGCGATGAATTAGGAGATGGCTTGTTTGATTCCTTGTCAATCGTCATGCCTGTATTAGTTTCAATCGTAACAAAATTATGCGAAGCCATAAGCAACAAAACTGAAGATGTATCATTGAGGAATTATCCAAAAAGATATAAATCTGAGGTTGAACCAGAAAGCATGTATAAATCAATACCCTGATATCTGCATGTACATGCACCCTGAAAACAAAAATAGGATGCTGAAAATTCCTGAGTTCATTTACTTTCTTTTCTTGCCAAATTAAAATCAAAATTCAGGCTAGAAATTCCCATTTAAAGCTGTTGACAGTTGGTTTTCCATCATAAAAAGGTTCGAGCCATTGCTCTCATGCTGCACCCTCCCAGTGATCTCCAAGCACAAGCCTTTGCTCAGGCCTTTGGTTGGTTGTCTAGCTTTAGCAGACTTCTTACTTGGTCCTGGGTCCATGAAAATCGGCTGAATCATAAGAGTTGGGTTTGGTTTGATACGGCTCACTTGCCTTTCATCAGGTGGATGCAGTATCCTATTTTCAGATTGCACATCTGAAACTTCATCTTCATTCACAAGGACCTGCAAGATGTATTATAGCAAGAGACACACTTTAATGACAGGATCAAGCACAGAGAATAAAAATGGGTGAGGTGAAGTGGACTTCCTAGTGTATAGGTTATCAATTTCTACTCAAAACTGTGCATAAGTCACCGAAAAATTAACATCGTGCGACAGTTAAAAGACTTCAAATGTCAATGTCAAAATTCAAGATTCTGCTGCTATTCAGAAAAATCATAAAATGTTAAACCATGAAACAATTCATAGAAGTAAGATAACTCAAGCATGCATTGATTACAGCTGTTAAAAAATCTTCAACTGTCAATATCAAGATTCTGCTGCTATTCAGAAAAAATCATGAAATGTTAAACCACGAACCCATTGGAAGAAGTGCGACAACACAAGATGAATATATTGATTACTTGAAAACAATCTTATGTTACAGAAACAAACCTTGCGGCCAACTAGGTCAAAAGTCACAACTACTTTATTTCGTTTGGCTCGTTCAGCTTCTTCAATCTCCTCTTGTTTCTTTTTCAAAAGTTCCTTTTCCTGAGATGAAGTGAAGAGCTCAGTTGCAGGTGAATTAGACATGAAAATATTAGTTTCCTATGCAAAAGTAGTTACAGAGTGACCAAAATAGAATACCTCTTTTGACAACCAACTATTCCCATCGATCTCATAGTAGTCACTTTGGTCATCTATAACTGTTGTACGAGCTGCAGAGTTTCGGTCATAATCCACAAGCCTCTTTGCATAAGCTTCAGCAGCAGCCTCAGCATCTGATAGGGGCATTAAACTTTCTTCCAGACCAGCATATGTGGACCCCTCTCTCAACACAAGAGCACCACAGAAATTGCAGGGTCCCTCTCCTTCTTGCTCACAAACTATTTTGCCACAAGATAGGCAATTGCTGACCAGTCTGTGACGACGTGCTTGGCATGAGCATGGTCTTCCCTGCTGGAATACAATTGACCCTTTGGCAGCTTCTGCAAGTGAAACAACTTTCCCAGATTTCTTCTTTCTAGAACTAACTTGGTTTCTATTATCTGATATTTTAGATTGGTTTCCTACATTTGCAATGTGACTTTCCTGATTATTGGCAACTAAATTCTTTTTGGGTTCTGCACTGGGAAGTGTTACTGTTTTTGCTGCTTTAAGTGGTTTCTTAGTTCCACTTGCAAAAGCTTCAACTGAAGCTGGTTTGATATAGGCTTGCAGTTTTGAAGTTGAAACATTTGAGTTGGTATTGCTGAATTCTGGTTGACCTCTCCTTCGTAAATATTCCTCAATCACACTTTTCCCCGCTTCCTGGCCAATTATATTCTGCAATCGATGATAAAATCAAGCTATTAAAACTTTCATACCATCAAACTGCATTCCTTGGTTGCAAGAGAGAATCTATCACAATTTACAAGTCCACTCCAAAACTTCAGCTAAGCATTATATATTTGTCGCGTTGTAAGGATAGTCAAACGATTTCAGCCTAATAGTGTCATCTGTGTAATTGTGTCCATATAAAGCGAGAATAAAGTGATGAATTTAATCCATACATCAATACCCTGGACTCCCTGTTCGTCCTACGGCCCATCTCCTACCCCAATTTTACCCTCGATAATATCTCAGCTGTCTGGTAACCCTTATATTTCAAACACCCAATAATTAAGAAAATAAGAAAAAATCGAACTTTTCATTCATAGTTGTTCGACCCAAAATATCAAGAAGTTCGATATTGAAGTACTTCACAAATTCAGTGCCATAGCTTTAGATTGATTAAGAAATTCAAAAACTCGGGAAGCACACAAAGTCAAATAATCCGCAGAACAATAAAACAGCCATCAATTGAAAACAGGTGGAAATTTAAGGAAAGGAACGTACGTCAAGGTACTCTTTAGCATCTCGGGGATCAGCGAGCTCACAATAAGAAACAAGGCCAGTGATGATCTCTTTGTCAAGACCTAAACCTAAACCCGTCTCTATCTTTTGGCACAGATCAGCCAGTGCCTTCTCCAACCACTGTGCTGGCGATTCCATCCCTCTCGCCCCGTTTCTACGGCTTGGACTTCCACCCGGAATGAAGAAGGTGGAAACTGATGGTTGCCTATCTGGTGGAACAAGATCCTTTCCTTCCTATAGCGCAATCCAGGTCTTTCCACGTGGAGAATCCACGATTCAGAGATCAACGAATTACGAAGGACTTCACCTGGGCAATCGGACGTTTCAAGAATTATATTTAACAACCGCTAGCAGAATTTGTCGTTAGGCGTGGATATCCGTTTCAATGATATGTCATCTGCAGCTGAAAATTATGTATCTTTTATGCACTTGCTACGGTTAAAGGGAAAATTGTGCCAATGTCCGGTGTAAATACCCACCATCAACCAATGAGTTTCTATTAATTGTTTTAAATTTTAAAAAAATATTTGCCTTCCTGAGTATTAATAAAATTATTAAAAAATAAATCAATTTGTTATCAAATATATGCTTTTGTTAAATCCAAACAGCAAAAAATTTATGACACTCTCATTAAAATTTGACTTTTTTTTTAAATTATATTTTAACTATTTGTGCTTAATTAAAGTATAATTTTATAAAAAAAATGACTTAAAATATCTAATATTAGTATATATTATATGATTTATATATAATACCTTTTTTATTATTTTATTGAATAAAATATTAAATTTTGATTTACGTATAACATTATTTTATATTTTAAGAGTGATATACGTAGGTTTTTAAAACTAAATAAGAAATCTATATAATTTTACTATATTCTAGGGGAAGTCAATATATTTTTTCTAAAATTTTTTATATTATTTGTAGTTTATAATTTTTTTTAAAATTTCTAATTTTTTTACATTCTTATCCTGCATACTTAATCAATGAGTTATAGTAAATTATAGTGTTTTACATAATTATCGTACATAAAATTAATTTTTTTTATCAAAATTACATAAAAAATTTATGTAAAGTTGTAACTCCTTAGAAAAATATTTAAAAGATTTTAAATATAGAATATAAAATCTTAATTACTATAAAATATTAAAATTTTAGTTTTTGTAATTCCAAATTTTCAAAATTAATAACAACAAAACCAAACCACCAAACAATTAAAGGTGGATTTCTTATGTTTTCCTTTTCTTTCCATTACTCAGTTAACGGTACATAAAGATTGTGAATATAAATCTAAAAACTAAAGCCAAGAAGAACCTTCATACACATACAACAAACTAAACACACTTGTAGCTAAAAGAAAAATTAAACAACAATCAATAAAACACCCCTAAAGAAGATAAATGAGCCTTAGATGTTGGCCATAAGACTTAAAATCTATAAGAAGCATGATTCCTCATTTAAGGAATAGCTGTGATGCATGTATTTCTTCTTGTCCAAGCACAAGTCTTGACAAAATCAAATTCAACTCACGTTCCTTAAAATTCCTTGCATGTCTCTAGATTTAATCTTGAACTTTACTTGTTGAGATGCTAAAACCTTCTGTAGATTTGATGGAGTGACTCTTGGCTTAACGTAAAGAAATCACTTTGGGAAATGTCCCTTGGTAGTAGCAACTAATGTATTTTTCATTATACTTTTTTCCAAATTTAATTGTTGTTGAAAATTTGTGATTTAAGATAATAGTTGTAATCTTGCAAAGGTTAAATGTTTCAAAATAAGCGATGCCACTAGACTACCTTGAATTTGAACTCTTAAAATATCATGAGAAAGGGGTTCTTAAGGACTTTGAAAATAAAAAGTACAATTAATTTTTTTTTAAAAAGTTCGACCAATTTGAGGTTTAGCACAATGTAATGCAATATGTCCCAGTTGTCCACCCTTTAAACATATTTTCACAATCCTTTTCCCTTTTTTTTGGAAAAAGAATTAATATCAAATGTTTAGCCTAAAAAAAAGTAAAAGTTTCAAAATATTGTGCATGAAGTAATTTCCACATATTCTTACCACATATATTGTATTGACCAGCATTAGAACATGCTTGATGCTATTGATGAAGTACCTTTATTTGATTCTCCAATGCTAATTTTTGACTTTCTAATTTGCTGAGTTGATTGTTCAATTCATCTACATTGTGTTGTAATTGAGCAATTTGTGACATCAAATTATGGTTCTCAGCTTCCAAAATGCTAACCTACTTTATTTTGAATAAGCTCTGATTCTAGAATCATTTTGTAATAAAACTTGTCTTGAATAAAAGTGCCCATAACATTAGTGAACAACTCATCCAAAGAAGATTGTTGAACTCTATTGGGTGTTATTTGACCAAGAACATCAAAATAAAACCTTTTTAATTCTTGTAACTGATTAATAAAACTAACCAAATCTCTTCCATAGTTAAATAATTGCCTTACAACTCTTCAAATTGGCATGGTTGCTTGAGATATTTGTTTTTTTAATCAATCAACTTTGCCCAAATCTTCCTTTAATAAATCATAATCATCATTATTGATAAAAAGGATAAATATAGGACATTTTATAAATTTGTTTGCTGTGCAGGATTGTTGCATCTTCTAAAGTTGAACTTCATTTTCTTACCAAAAGCATTCTCTTCAAATTCAAGCTAGATTTTTGAGTAAATATGATATGAATTGATTAAGAAATTTTAAATTTTTCTCAGAGAGATTCTTGACATAGACTAGATTAAAATTCCTTCAACAACAATAAACTAGTCCCTAAAAAATATATCATAACAACATTGTTCTTTTCCCAAAAATTATATTACAACAAAACAAGGTAATATAGTTTCCACATTATTTTGCTAATCTTATTTAGACAATGAAAAGAGCAAATTGACCCTAATAGCAAGCCAACCTCAAGCAGGAACGATGATTAAGACTATTTATTATGTCTAAGTTGAATAAAAATGGAAACTCATCTATCAGCCAATCTCGATTTTGAATAGAAATCAAGCAAAAACCTAAATATTATCAACAGACTAATAGAAGGCACAGTTTACTAGAATACATTTGTTGGAAAACTTGGTCGATGAGGAATCAAGAGACATCACAGCCACAAAGATTGAAGAATTGCATGAGATCTGCGATGCCCGACAGGTGAAATCGACAAAGTGGCCAACAAAGGAATAAAGTTGATCGTGGATGGACAAACTAAGGTCTAAAACCTTCTATCATGTTATAATTTGAATAATTATTTTACAATTTTGATAGCATGAAATTATTTTTAAATTCACAATAATAGTATTATATATAGTTAGTGTCTTCATTCGTGATTGTTACAAATTCTGTGCATGTTATTTCATATTCAACATCTTTTATGATTTTTTAAAAAATTATAATTTTATATGAATTTTGTCATTTGTGTTTAATGTATTAGAATTTTTCATCAAGTGAGGTACTATTAATAGAGAAATTTCATTTAATAAAACATATTGATTAAAATTTAATTGAGACCCACGGAAGGAATTGAATTCAACGGTTGCCTTGGCCAAAAAAATCTGATTGCATTATCTGTAGTCATTTTCTTTGTTTATTTTAAAGTTCTGACTATTGACCATGGTCACATAATTCGCTCACCTACCTTGAGTATTGCGAATTGATTCGCACATACCAATTCACGGTACGTTAATGAACCAGATCGTAGGAGCTGGACTTGACCTTGAGGGAGAATCAGAGCATTCTTTGCTCGAACCAGATCGTACACGACGGTAGAAGTTGAACCAAATCCACCTTCCCTTTTGCTACTTCTGTCGAGTTTTCTTCACTTTGTAGATCTTCAGATCCTTCGTCCTTGCTGGATTCTTGGCTCTCATCAGTGGGAGTGTCATTTGATAAAAGCTATTCTAACTTTCTTTTTCCAAATACCATACTGAAAAAGAATAAAAAATTGAAAACGTGTGGTGTTGAGATAAGATGCGTAGGTTGAATGCTATACTTGATATATATAAATTTACAAATGATGCTTTCTTTGCTCGAAAAAGAAAGCCTGATTGCATTGCACGTGATTGAAAGTTCATTCAATATAATTTAATTCAAATTAATACATTATCACTTTTTGATCCTTTCCCATATTTTTTTTAATGAGTAACGTTTTACTTTCTTTAATATTTAATTTATTTTACTGTTTCCACACTTAAATTATGGCACGTATGGCTATTGATACGTCCATGTTATCAGGTTGATATATTCATAAGTTAAAGTTCAAGTATATAAACTTATATTATATTTCTTGGACATTATTAACTTACATTATTTAATAGTAAAATAATATTGTGTATGTTAAATATAAAGAGCATATTTGTGTAAAAGATAAGTTATATGGTCAAGTGGATTAATATAAGTAATATAAAATTAAGAAACCTTTTACAATTAATATTTGCCACCTGATATTAATTCTTGCTAAATTAAATTTTATGTATAAATAATATTTAATTTAAATTTATATTATAAAAAATATTGTATTGTCTAATATACAGAAATCATTCTTTTCTTGTGATGTATTAATCAATATTTTTAAGCGTACCATGAACTCAAATAGCGTATTGACTATGTATACCCCTCACGTACCGAATACTTAGCAGGGTAGCGTACCGCGTACCCGTACCCATTCCACGTACTAAAGAGTATTGCGAATTATGTGACTATGCTATTGACTGTAGCCTCGTTTTAGAGCAAAACATTATCTTATGCGCCGAAGTTATTTCTTGGTGAACAAGTCATAACAATTTGGAACTCACATAAAGCTCCAAATGATGATGAACTCCCCATTATATAAATCTAGTTGAGAGATGGCAAAGGAAAACAAGGTGATCCTCCATGGAATGTGGGCTAGCCCTTATGTAAAGAGGGTCGAATTAGCCCTCAAATTGAAGGGCATACCTTACGAGTATATGCAAGAGGATTTGACCAATGTTATCAAAATCGTAGATCTTACCTAGGATCGAATGAGGGGGCTAAGATCATAATTCGTGGGATCGTAAGTAGGATCGTAAGATCCTACCTATACTGTAAAAATACATAAATTTATATATATATGCTTCCTAAAATATTAAATATAGGCAAAATAATTCCAAACATCTATAATTTAGATAAAATAAAGGTCTTATACAATAAGCAAAAGTTCTTTAACATGTTGTAAATCACAAACAACATGAGCAATGTCAAAATTCAAACATAACAAGTTAACAACCATACATAAAACAAAATTCTAGAGGTTTATCATATAAGCAAGTTATTGACATTAAAAACATCCATGATTTCATCTTCCATGAGATCTTCATCATCTTTGCCAATGTTCTCCTCTTCTTCTATTTCATCATCATCATCCTAAAGGTCTAGATCTAAATAATCTTTAAATGCACCATCTACATTGCTACCAACATCCCCAACTTCATCATTTTCATTTGCCACCTCTAGGTCATGTGCACCATTATCACCATCTAACTCCAACCCTTCATTAGTAGATAAATTTTCATCATCCTCCACAATCCACTCATCATCAGAAGAAACACAATCTATATCATAATTCATATCTTTGCCAACATGTTTCCTCTCCATTAATTTGGAGTTGTACATGACAAAAACAAGATCATTCATTTTCTTTTGGTGTAGACGATTCCTTCTCTTTGTGTGAACCTAAACAAATTAGGGAAAAAAAGAAATGAGATTTATTTGCAAAAACAAATATACATAAACTCATAATCTATAAAATTTTACCATCTCAAAAGCACTCCAATTTCTTTCACATTCAAAAGAACTGCAAGTCAAACTCAATATCCTTATTGCAAATTTTTGCAATTCTGGATGTTCATATCCATATGAATCCCACCATTCAACAGGTGCTTTTTGAGTCCTCATATTTTTTGCTGCTCTACTACCAAAAAATCCTCTTGCATGTTTGAAATCTTCAAGTTGTGTATCAATTTTGTTGAACTCCTCATCATTAGGCACCATCCTCTCCATACATTGATACAATCCTTGTTTAACTTCTCTATCTTCTTTGAAATCATTACTATAATAGAAGTGAGGATTCAAGTAATAGGCTGCAGCATGTAAAGGCCTATGGAGTTGAGCATCCCATCTTTCATCAACAATATCCCACAATAGTTAGTAGCTAAAAAAATTACATAAATCAAATTAAATTTTGTTTATATGTGTAAGGAAAAAAATTAGATTATTGAATATCTAAATAAACTAAAAAATAACTTATATTTACTTTTTTTTGACATTTTTAAAATTTGCTTGTAGTTTCTCTTTAGCACGGTCCATCTCCTCATAAATAAATCCCATGGCTGGTCTTTCATCTGAATCCACCATACGAAGCACTTTGATAAGAGGATAGGCAACTTTCAAGCATGTCATAATATTTTTTCAAAACCTACCATCTGAAACATAATTCTCAACCATCTTTCCATCCTTTATTTTTGCAAAACGGCTAGAACTTCATTGTGTAGACCCAAACATTGCTGTTAATGCTCCTTTATTATCCAAAAGACAACCCAAAGTCAAATAAGCAGTAGCAAATCGAGTAACAGCTGGCCTAATCAAGTCTTTGCCTTTAGTGAAGATCTTTAGCATGGAAATCAATAAAGCTCTTGAATAAATGAAAGTTATGATTTTTCTTCCCTTTTTTATTGTCTCATTGTGAACCTTGATTTTTTTCTCAAAATCCTCTAACATCAAATCAATACAATGTGCTGCACAAGGAGTCCAATACAGTTTCTTCCTTTTCTCTATTAACATTTGCCCAACTGCTTTATAATTTGCAGCATTGTCTGTGACAACTTGGACAATATTTTCTTCACCAACTTCTTCTACAACTTCATCTATCATTTTGAAAATTTTATCTGCAATTTTGCATATGTCTGAAGCATCTACAAATTTTAGAAACACTATCCCTTTAGGGCTATTGACCAAAAAATTACAAATAGATCTTCTCTTCTTATCAGTCCATCCATCGTCATAATTGCGCATCCAGTTTTCTTCCATTCAGCTTTGTGCTCTGCTAGTAATTCTTCTGTACGGGTCATCTCTTGCTTTAAGTACTTTTCTCTAATCTCATGATATGATGGTGGCTTGAATCCAACTCCATATTTTCCAATCAAGTAGCACATCTTCTCAAATTCAAGATTCTTTATACAATTGAAAGGTATGGCACTTGTGTAGAAAAATTTGGCAACTTGTTAACATGTTTCTTCTCTTAAATTCTTCTTATACATCTGATTAATAGTTGATTGTGTGCTTGGATTTGTACTCCTCTTGAATATAGATGGCAATGCTACATCCTTCTCCTTTCCTCCATTATTAGTATACTCCATGCTATCCTCTCCTCCATCAAACCCATGCCTTTTTTTAAAACTTGATTTTTCCTCCATATCAATCAAAATCTGCAACATAAGTTTCTTTACATCATCAAGAACAGAAATGCAAGCACCAATATCCTTTTTTGTACAAGCCAAATGATGCTTTAACTGGTAGACACCTCCTGTTAAAGTTTTCTCACAATATTTGCATTTAATCTTTCTAGCATCATTTTCAACTTTATAACCATGCTGCCATCCTATATCACTTCTATTTCCTGGAGCATTTTTATGTATAATCTTTTTACTTGCACCCGTACTCCCACTTGCACTTGCACCACCAGATGAAGCCATTTTTTAGCTTCAAAAATATCAGAAATGCAGGTAATATATCCTATATTATAGAAATCTAAGTATGTCTACTCTCAGTCTCTTACGGTTTACCTCCCAGTCCCAGTAGAAGTGTAGAATCGACGTCCTCTGTTTTCCTCTGTTTTCCCCTGGTCGGAGTTCGGCTTTTGTGTATCTGAGCAGCGTCTTCTCCGGCGACGTTCTCTTTTTCGGCGAGTCGGCTACAGATGGGTGTTCGATAGCTCCAATCAATTCTGCCTTCTAGCTCTAGCGCAGCTCCCGAATTGAAGTAAGTTGGATTTTCTGATTAGGGATTTCTGGATTTCGGGATTTCGAGAATGGGCTGAATGTGCTTTGTTTTAAAACTTTAAACAAAAATGCAGTCGTTTTGGGGGAAATTAGAAGCAATTTCTACCCTTAGATGGGATCGTTTGACACGCATGATTCAACCGATCTTACGGTGAAAATCGTGATCCGCATACGATCCCACCATCTACGATTTTTCTCTGTGATCGAACTCGGATAGCTGGGTTTGAGACATAAAATCGCACGATTTTACGATGTAAAACGTGATTTTGACAACCATGGATTTGACTAACAAGAGCGATTCGTTGCTCAAGTACAATCCTGTGCACAAGAAGGTTCCTGTGCTTGTTCATGATGGAACCCAATGCTGAGTCCGGTGTCATCCTTGAGTACATTGATGAGACCTGGAAACGTGATCCTAAGCTGCTGCCTCAAGATCCCTTCAAGAAAGCTCAGCTGCGCTTCTGGGTTAAAATTCTTCAAGAACAGGTAATTATAACTATATTCTTCCCTAATCTTATTCAATTATGCATCATTTTACTTCACTAATTATCAATAGTAGTTCTTGATCTTCAAGCACAGTCAGTTTAAAGACTTTCTTTCCTTTATTTTCCTGCATCATTTACAAACTCGGGGGCTTACACGTGGTTCGTAATCTTTATGCAGCTATTTGAGACTATGCTCGTAGTATTCATAACAGAAGGAGAGGTGAAACTGAATGTGCTTGAGAATGGAATGAAGGGTGTTTTTCCGAATGGAAAACCCTTCGCTGACAATAACAACGTGGGACTGCTGGACATTGTCTTTTGTTCGTTGTTTGGGGGGTACAAGTTTCATGAACAAGTTCTTGGTGTTACTATCATAGATCCGGAGAAGTTCCCTCTATTATTCTCTTGGGTGAATGCTTTTATTAACCTTCCCACCGTCGAAGATTTAACCCCTGCTGCTGACGAAGTGGTGAATCTTCTTCGGTTTATCAGGCAGAATGCTCTGAAATCTGCTGCAGCTTAAAGTTTTAGAATAGAATATACTGCTGTACCCGTAATCCTGTTTGCTTGCTCTTTGAGGATGATTAAGGAATATCCAGCAATACAGCTAGATTTTGTTGTTCTGTTCCATGTATTTCTGCTGCATTTTTCTGGCTATTTCTCATAAGGATAATCTTAGCAATAACGCTTCCGAAAGTGATTGGCAATAACAAAATGCTCGTACATAGAGAGGATCTATGAAGCACACTCGAAAGTTCCAACTTTTAATTTCACAAGTAGCTCTATATAATAAACAAACTCATAGTAATGGATTCAGACATTGACCAGTTGTATTGAAAAAAATTGCATAAAGCCATCTACCGTTTAATAACTCGAGTAAATAAACAAACTCACAGCCATTGGCCGGTTGCATTAAAAAACAAAAAATATTCTCTTATTATCCAGAAAGGTTCACAGGCCATACCCATTACATCAAAGTAAACAGAAGAAACTTTTCAGACAAAACCAAAGCCAAGAAAAGACCGCTTTCTCCCCCTTTACCATAGACTCTGCTCAAGAGCAATCAAGCTGCAATTCATATTATCAGGGAATCAAGCTGAAGTTGCTTTTAAAGTAGTCTGCCTGTAAAACTGAAGGAGACCTACTAGTTTGTCACGAGGAGGGGCGACTTCTTTGACCAATTGGAGCTCAACGAGAGCAGTCAGCCAAGAGAACAAGAAAGGAAACTTCTCCAGTTCTAAGGCATTAAAACCAAGAACTTCTTCCTGAAACTGGTAAAATCCAAATATTGAACAAAAGACGATGTCAACCAGTGTTATGTTGTTGCTGTCAACAGAAGGCTTGCCATCTGGGAAAAAGCTCTTCATTCCATTCTCAAGCAGAGCCAGTTTTTCATCTGCTTCCTTTATAGCTTTCTGCAGTGATTCTCCTTCAGTTTTGATTACTCTATTCAGAGATTCAGCTACCTGCATCAAGAAAACAAGCAAGCATTAATTAGGTCAATGCCTTGCGGCATTTCCTGCTGTAATACTGCGTACACTTGTTTATCTCATAAATTATCTTTCAATTAAATACCAACCACAATGTAATTTAAACTGGCCCTGCTAATTTATGGATCCGACATTTTTAGATTTCATCAGGTATACACTTAGTATTTTCTAGTTAGATAATCAAGTATTTTCAGCTATTAATGGCAAAAGATCTCAAGAATTACCTGATCAGCTATGAATTGAACCCAGAAACGAACTTGAGCTCTATTGTAGGGATCGTCAGGCAGTAGTTTAGGGCCATTCTTCCAGGTCTCATCAATATACTCGAGGATGACCAGAGACTCACAGATGGGTTTTTCATTATGAACAAGAACTGGAACTTTCTTGTGCACAGGGTTGTACTTGAGGAGCAAGTCACTCTTGTTAGGTAAATCCTCTTCCACATAATCATAAGGTATGCCCTTCACTTTTAGGGCCAATTCAACCCTCCTTACAAAAGGACTAGCCCAAAATCCGTGTACGATCACCTTGTTTTGCTCCCCCATTTTCTCAAAAAATTTCTTCTCCTGCAGTTGCGGACTTAATGTTGTGCTGGAACAGCTTTATGTAAGTTCAAAATTTCAAATGATTCACACATTGTTTGTGTCAAGTTACGAATTTGGACACAAAATAATGCTCGAGATCTGAAATGTGGAATAAATAATATCAACCTGTCATTTTAAAATAGAGAATGATATTGATGGACAGGGCATCACAGGAATGATCCCTCTCTAACCAATCGCAATGAGATTAACCATAATTAAGCATTTTCGTTTCCATCAATGGAATTTTGGTTCACCCGCCAGGTGGACCAAGTCAAAAGAGCAACAGAACGGCAAACGAGACAGAACGGAACGGCAAACACAGAACCAAGGGAGGTGAGCCGGAGCTATATTCCATAGAGTTCAAAACGTCTCTCACATTTTTTATATTTACACACACAATATAACATTAATTAAATCAAAATGATTATATTTATTTTTCAATAAGTAAGGGTAAACTGATTTAAAGTATATTACGTGTGAGAACGTAATAATAGTTTAATAAGAAATTTTTTAATCTTTTATAAGTAAATAAAAATTCTTGTCTCATAAATAAAAAAGAGAAAAAATTGCACTTTATCTACTTGTAGTTTTATTAATTTTTACCTAAATCACATGTATTTTCAAGTATTACAATTTTTTCACATGTGTTTTCTACCTTTTTTTCAATTTAATTTTTAATGTAAAACTTTATAATTGGTGAGTTAAGTGAAATCAAATGAAATCAAACATAAATAAAGTTTAATTTTTTTATATGTATGTGAATTAATGTCAATAATTTTTATCAAGTATAAAATATATTAGTCTTGCATCCTTAAAGGAAAAAAAATTGTATTATAATCTATTACAATACATGACACGTATAAAAAAAACTAAAATTTTTTATATTTATAAATAAAAAATTCATATATTTTATTATTGATAATTTTGTAAAATATAAAATAATATATAGTTTATAGATCTAAATAAAAGTCTAAATTAAGGAGATATGGCTAATATAATTTTTTAATCCTAATTAAGAATTCTAAATATCAATTCATATATATTTATGAAAAAATCATAATTCATTCACTTATGATTTTCTTCAAATTTAGTTAACTCACTTGCGAATTGTTATGAAATATTTCATTAAAAATTTGATCAAAAAAATTTAGTAAATAAATTATAACGCTTAAAAATATAAGTTATGTGACAATTAATGAAATTATTGAGTAAAGTGTAATTATCCCTAAATAAAATGAGCAAATGGTTGGAAGAGGCTTAAATTGAAAAAAGCTTGAACAAGAATCGAATCAAGTGTAATTAGAATTTCTAAAAAGCTATACATTTAGGTACCAGCACCTTAGTGTATTAGCATTGGATGTTACCTTAAAAACTTTACTCCCAATATAGCCTCATCTAAAAATTAGCTAATTATATTAATGATTAACTAATTAAATTAGTGATTAGCTAATAGTTAATAATATTAACTATTCTATATAAAAATGTTAAGTAAAATTAATTATTTATATGCAAAATAATATATAATGACATCAATATATTTTATAATTTATTTGAGTAATTTTTACTTGAATAATATCTTATATTTTTTAAAATATTATTTCTCACATTAAATTCTCTTTTAAAAATAGTCAAATATCTTTAAAATGCAAATAACAAATAATATTGAAATAATATTTCTTAACAATTTTTATTCATATATATATTACTAGTAAGACACATGTAACATTATTTTATAATTCAATAAATTGGATTAGTTATTTATAAAACAAAAATTATAGTTATTTATGAATTTGTTTACATATAAAAAAATATTATAACTAAATATGATTTGAGAGACATGAAAACTATTTTAATGTATATATGAAAAAAGATCTAAATGAAAGTACTTTTTATTAATGAAATTTTTTATGTTTACGAATGTTTAATTTTGCAATATATATATCATATCTCACTTGACTGTAATTAGTGTGGAACTTTTTTTTTCAATTTCTACTAACGTGAACAATTCCTAAACTTGGTATCATTATATAGATACTAGCAACATTTTTAATTTTATATAAGCATTATTAAGATATTTTTAAAAGTATTTATAATATCGCAAGTTTATGACTTTAAGGCCTAAACATTTCTAATTACAAGCTATACCCAATTATGGTTGCTCAACATAAAATATTAAAGAGATTTTTACTCCTAAGCTACTAGTAGAGGTGGAAGAACTTCAATAGGCACATTTAAAAAATGAAAACAACTAAATAGAGTGAGTTAATGATTCAATAAATAAATAATCTACTTAACAAACACCAATAAAATCATACATCTTTGCAGTTGAATATTCCAATAAATATTCTTAACAACATTGTTTCATGTTCTATACAGTGCTCATAATCACAATTATAGCAAAAGATAATATTATAATTCTAAGGACAAATAAAAGAAATCAAATAAACCACCTTATTTCTTTTCGTCAATCTTATTCCTTCACAAACTCATCTTTATTCCTCTGAAACTAACCTTATCTCTTTACCAATATTTTTTCAAATCTAGTACTATTTCACATTTACACCATATTATCATATCCTCTCCCCTAATCATATTTCCATATAATATTATGTCCTTATGGGATTTCATCATCATTATTGTTGTGACGTACCTTACAATGGAATGATAAGAGTTAAGCAATTTTGAGCCTCCTTGGAATATTGGAGTGAGAATTTAGAAAAAATGGAAGCACCACCAATCATTTTTTATGGTATAATTGCACACTGAAAGAGGTCTATATATCTACAATTTAGACTTGAGAGTTAGTTACATGTAAAAATATATTAGTTTTTTGCAATGTCTATTCAGAGAATGGTTGCCTATTTACTATAATTCTATTTTTAAGATAAATTATAATAGTCCTTATTATAATATATATGTATTTTTTAAAAAAAGTAATCAGTATATCCCATCATATAATATAAAAAATCTTTATAAAAATGGGTAGTGTAAAGTTATTACTGTATATGTATGCCTACAACAATTGTTATAAAATTATGTTTATAAAAAAAAATATTTTTGGGATTTCATCATCATTATTGTTGTGACTTACCTTACAATGGAATGATAGGAGTTGAGCAATTTTGAGCCTCCTTGGAATATTAGAGTGAGAATTTAGAAAAAATGGAAGCACCACCAATCATTTTTTATAGTATAATTGCACACTGAAAAAGGTCTATATATCTACAATTTAGACTTGAGAGTTAGTTACATGTAAAAATATATTAGTTTTTTGCAATGTCTATTCAGAGAATGGTTGCCTATTTACTATAATTCTATTTTTAAGATAAATTATAATAGTCCTTATTATAATATATATGTATTTTTTAAAAAAAGTAATCAGTATATCCCATCATATAATATAAAAAATCTTTATAAAAATGGGTAGTGTAAAGTTATTACTGTATATGTATGCCTACAACAATTGTTATAAAATTATGTTTATAAAAAAAAATATTTTTGGGATTTCATCATCATTATTGTTGTGACTTACCTTACAATGGAATGATAGGAGTTGAGCAATTTTGAGCCTCCTTGGAATATTAGAGTGAGAATTTAGAAAAAATGGAAGCACCACCAATCATTTTTTATGGTATAATTGCACACTGAAAGAGGTCTATATATCTACAATTTAGACTTGAGAGTTAGTTACATGTAAAAATATATTAGTTTTTTGCAATGTCTAATCAGAGAATGGTTACCTATTTACTATAATTTTATCTTTAAGATAAATTATAATAGTCCTTATTATAATATATATATATTTTTAAAAAAAAGTAATCAGTATATCCCATCATATAATATAAAAAATCTTTATAAAAATGGGTAGTGTAAAATTATTACTATATATGTATACCTACAACAATTGTTATAAAATTATGTTTATAAAAAAATATTTTTTTAACAACAATAAAAAGAATTTTAGACACTACTCTTATGATACTATAACAATATTTATATGTTCTAATTAATTTTATTATTAATATTTTTATAAAATATTAATATTATTATTTTAATTTTAATTAATTTGGTGTTAAATTGATTGTCAAATTTATCCAACTTTGTGATAGGATTTGAATGAAATAAAATGCTTTAATAATGATAAGTAACATCATAATTACACTTATAATTAAATTACTTAACTTTGATAAGTTATAGGTATAAATTTTATTATTTTTAAAAGATTTTTATTTTATTATATTTGAAAAAAATTTAATAAAATAATTATAATATAGCTTTTAAAATAATAAGATAAAGAAAAATTATTTTAAGTAGTTTTATTTATTTATTTAAAAAACTATCAAATCAATAAGTTTTAATTTAGAGTATTAAATTTCTTCAACTTAATAACCAAATCCAAAATAAGAAATTATTTATGAAAATTAAAATCATAATTTTAATATTATTTTATAATTTTTAAAATATTAAATTTATCTAATTTTAAATTGAATCTAAATAAAAAGTTGTTTAAAAAATTAAGACTAGAATTTTAATATTATATTAAAAATTAAAAATATCAAATTTATCCATTTTCATAGCCAAATCTAAATAAAGAATTGCTCAAGAAAATTTAAAGTTATATTCGTTGCACTTGCAATTAATTTTAATATTATTTTATTATCACAAAAATATAATATATTTTTAAATAAAAACATAAATTATGAGTGCATATGATGAGTATAAAATAATTTTTATGTATAATAGTATTGAAATTTTTTAATTTAATTAGCTCAACTAATTTAATTTTAAAATATCTCTCATATCAAAAATTTTAAAATAGCTTGAACTTTCAAACTATTTTAATTTATTTCATCATAAAAATTATACAAAAATAATATCTTGACAATATTATTAAAATACAAAAAGGAATCATTTTAAAAAATAAATAATATGTATTAATGGAATATGTATTAAGAATTAAATTGATGATTAAGAATAATTCTTTTTTTAATAGGGATACACCATAAATGAAAATATTTATTAATGGAATATGAATCAAGAATTAAGAATAATTCTTTACTCGATCATCTTTTACACATATAATGAAATTGATGATTTTACTAATATTTTTTTATTATTCCTCCTCTTAATCTAATTTACATAATGTCCATAATATCTATTATAGATAAGCAAAGGTGTAGAAAATAGAAATAAAAATATATAAAAAAGATAAAATAAAAAATTGGAGTAAAACTATAAGAATAAAGAAAGTTGCAATCGAATAATGGTATTCGATTTACACTTCTTACTACTATCCTGTGTTTGCCAATCTAGCTATTTTATTAATGGATCAAGTTCAAGTATATAGATTTGTAGTTGATCAATTAGCTGATTAGTAGTTAAGGTGGATATTATGGTACAATAAGTCACTTGGGAAATAAATGTCTATTCAATAACTTAATCTAAGAAAGATAACAAACCATTATAATACCCGTTAATATTCAATAGTCTTAATGAGTTTTTATAAAAGTTTAATTTAGCCTAATATGCAATGCTAAAAATTCATTCTAACATTTCTAGATCATCAAGTAATGTGATAAAGGTTTCGGTATTGTGAAGCATGTATCCAAAATGTTCTTGCATGGTCGAAATCTTTAACTTAGTATTGAAAGTGTAATTAATAATGATCATGTCACCTGAATCCTTTAGAATGATACTTAAGACTTTGCTCCCTTTAATAGTTGTAGTTATTACCACACATCCTCTTAAACCTTAGATTCTTTCACTGTATACAAGGTTAATATTTTAAGTAGTTAACAACTTACAAAGCTCATTTGCCACTTTTACAAACTCATCCTCTTTCCCTAGATTAGATCCACTAAAAATATAAATTGATTTAAATCTATGTACTAATGGTCCTTCCTTTTTTTTTTGTACTTTAGAATAAGTAATATATGTATTAACAAGTATGAATATTTATATTTATATAGCAAAAATGAGCAACAAAAAGATCATGCAAATTAATCATTTTAAGAGAAGTTTGAATTTGAAAGGGAAGAAAGTTAAAAGTAGATGTTAGGTGCAATAATTTTCAAAAATTATATGGAAAAACATACAAAAAAGTCAAAAAGATCATGCAAATTAACTATTATAAGAGAAATTTAAATTTAAAAAGGAATAAAGTTAAAAGTAAATATTAGGCACAGTGACTTCAGAAAATGGCATAGAAAAATTGAAAATAATTATGTAAGAAAAGTCAAAAAGTGATTAAAAAAGTTAAAAAAAAAGACAAACGCATGAATGTGAACAATAGTTATGATTTTAGTTTACATCTTGTTGTTTTTCATCTAGTAATAGCTTAAACGCCTTCTATAAGTTAAGAATTTATTTCCTATCTAGTTTTCTTATAAACTAATAAATAGAGTCTTTTAACATCAAATTCTTAAGAGTGTAGCACTTCTTTTTCTTATTGAATAGATCCACTAAATTAAGAAGAACACTATAAATATTTCACTAGGATACATCTTAAGAGTTTGAAAGATATTATCCAATGACTCTTTACTTATTCTATCCTTTATGAATTGAATTTTATATTTTTTAATTTAGGAAAACCATTCCATTATTCTTGTAGCGTGTATTACATGTTTATCTTGCACACTTATAGCGAACTCTTATTCTTTTAACTCTTCACTTTTTAATATAAGAACTTCTTCTCATTCCTGACATATGTTTAACAAATGAATTATAACACTCACTTGCTAAATATACTTTAACTTTAATGATCTAATGCATATCCTTAGGATGGCTCAGATGCATGAGTGCTTTTATTTTTTCATGTTAGCATCTATAAATTTTTCTAAGTAAGCTTTGGGGAAAAGTAAAGACTTTAATTTTGAGTTTTGCAAGAATTTCTTCCATATCTTTTAGTATCCTTACTTAGGGGCAAATCCAAGATAAATGATGTGAAAGTAAGGTTTCTCTTCTGAGATAAGTTATTTTACCTGAAAATGATATTACTAAAATTCATTCATTTCACTTAAGATTTTCAAAAAAATAACTTTGTGACTTATTTCTAACCATTCATGATTATAAGCTTAAAAAAAAAAATTTAGTACATAATACTGGTCCTAGAAGTTTACAATCAATTGCTGATGAGTTCAAGTGATATGAATGACCTTTAAAGGCTGTTTAGTTCACGGAATGTTTCTCATATTCCCGAAAATATTTTATGGGAACATGATATTCCTATGTTTAATTTAAATTTTCCAAAAAATTTACTCAAAAATATTTTGGGGCTCAATATTCCCCTCAAATATTTCCATAGAGGGAGGTGGGTATCTCACATTTCTATCACATAGGAATATAGATACTAAAATAAAAAGATAATTTTACCTCTATTCTTTTAGGCCCTCATTTATTTTAAAAATTTTTATTTTTATTTTTTAATTTTAACTTATATTTTTTATTTTTATTTTATAAATGATTTTTTTAATATTCTAGATATTAAAAGTAAGTTATAAAATATTAATCAAATTTTAATATATATATATATATATATAATAAGAAATATAATTCTTAAATTTTAATATAAAAATATTAATAAAATTTAAATAAATAAATTTTAATTTTAATTTTTAAATAATTTTATAAAAATATAATATATAATTAATTCAATTAAAATTTTATATCAAAATGATAAGTTATTAGAGATATTTATATATATAATTTATTTGAAATATAACATTGAAACTAATAATAATCTAATATAAATATAAAATATTTTAATATATTTTAGTTGAGATTATATGAATTAAGATTGTAAGTAAATTAATTCATATTTTAATTATTTAAAAATTAAAATAAAATATTTTATTTTCAATTTAAATTTAAAAGAGATTATTTCTCTTCTTTCTTTCTTATTTTCTTTTCAAAAAAATAAATTTTTTTGCCAACAATGAGGAAATTATTTATTTTATATAATTAATTATATGAAAATTCAAATTCAAATTGTTAAAAATTTTAATATTTTATATATTAAATTCTTTTTTATATTTTAATCAAATATAATTTAAATTGTTAATTTGTTAAGCCTTCAAATATATTCATTCATATATTTTTAATTAAATATATAATTTATTTTAGTTTATAACAAAAAATTAACAAGGGTATTTTTTGAAAAAGTAATAAGATTTCTAGGAATATAAAGTGTGAATCAAATATGGGAATATAATATATCTAAGAATGTAAAAAAATATTTTCAGGAATATTTATATTGAACCAAATATAAGAATTTTACATTTCTAAGAGTCGCATACCTGGGAATTACATTCCTAAGGATGTATACTTTCTTATGAATATAAGATTTCGTAAACCAAATGGCCCCTTAATGATATCTTTGTATGATAAAATGATGGATCCAAGATGTTAACGAACAAAAATAACAATCATATTCAGTAAGGCAAGAATAAAATATAAGATAAACTATTCAAGTTTAATTTTTAAAATGAGAGCAAGCTATTCAGTTTAACCAATATATGGCTTAATCATCATTTTTTAAAATAAACTTGTATGGTTTAGGTAAAAGATTAATCATAAAAGATTTCTTTTATGTGTTCCATAATAATTTTCCTTAAGCTTGAAATTTCTTTTCATAGGGTGAACTTCAAATGGTTTTAGGTTTATTTAAATTTGTACATGGTTTAGGTTATATAATACTTAATTGATAAGAAGTCCCTAAATTGTCCTTACTATCACTAATATAGGCAATGGACAAGGTCAGAGCAGTAGAGCACCTTCTCACCTTCCTTGAAATGCTCTGCTCATTCATAATAATTTTACTCTTGTTGCTAAGTTGGAAAAGAAAAATGCTGACACGAGAATTTGGTCGAATTATGTTGGGTAGAATCTATGATTTTGGATATTATTGGGTCACACTTCAAATACAAAATTTATTGCCAATAACACCACGTGGACTAATTAATAACTGCCAGCTCACCCTGGGTTCTAAACCCTTATTTTGCCCAAAGACATCATAAACCCCACCATATATTTTTTAACAACAATAAAGAAAGAAAATTTTTAGACACCATTCTTGTAATCTTATAACAATACTTATATGATCCAATTAATTTTATTTTTAAAATTTTTATAAAATATTAGTATGATTATTTTAATTTTAGTTAGTTTGGTGTTAATTTGATTATCAAATATAACTAACTTCAAAGTAAGATTTGAACGAAATAAAATATTTCAATAACGTTAAATGCCGTCATAATTATATTTGTAATTAGATTACTTAACTTTAATATATCATAAGTATAAATATTATTATTTTTGAAAGATATTTATTTTATTATTTTTAAAATATTTTTAATTTATCATTTTAGAGAGATTTTTATTTTATTATTATTTGAAAATTTTTTAATAAAATAATTATAATATAACTTTTGAAATAATAAAAGAAATAAAAAAATATTTTAAGTAGTCTTATTTATTTATTTATTTAAAAATTATCAAATTAATAATTTTTAATTTATAGTATTAAATTTGTCCAAATTTATTATCAAATATAAAAGAAGAAATTATTCAAAAAAATTAAAATCATAATTGAAATATTATTTCATAATTTTTAAAATATAAAAATTTTCTAAATTTATGATTAAATCTAAATAAAATTTTTTTATAAAAAATTAAAATTATAAATTTCAATATTATTTTATAATTTTAATGAAATAAAATATTTTAATAATATTAAATACCATTATGATCACAGTTTACAATCGAATTACTTAACCTTAATATATCATAAATATAAATTTCATTATTTTTGAAATATTTTCATTTTATTATTTTTAAAAAATTTCTATTTTATTATTTTATAAAAAATTTTAATTTTATTATTTTTTGAAAAAAATTTAATAAAATAATTATAATTTAACTTTTAAAAGAATAAGATAAGGAAAAATTATTTTGAGTAAGCTTATTATTTATTTAAAAATATCAACTTAATAATTTTTAATTTATAGTATCAAATTTATCTAACTTCATGGCTAAATTTGAAATAAGAAATTATTCAAAAAATTAAAATCATAATTGCAATATTATTTCACAATTTTAAAATATCAAAATTTTCTAACTTCATGATTAAATCTAAATAAAATTTTTAGAAAAATTAAAATTAAAATTTTGATATTATTTTATAATTTTCAAGTATCAAATTATCCAATTTCATAACTAAATCTAAATAAAGAATTACTCAAAAAAATTAAAATTATATTTGTCGTGCTTGTAATTAATTTCAATGTTATTCCATTATTATTAAAAATATAATATATTTTAAATAAAAATATTAATTATGAGTGCATATGATGAGTGTGAGATATTTTTTATATGCAATAATTTTAAAATTTTTTTAATTTAATCAACTAACTTGATTTAACTTAAAAATATCTCTCATCTCAAGAATTCTAAAATAACTTAAAATTTTAAATTATTTTAATTTATTTTATTATAAGAATTGTATAAAAATAATATCTTAATGATATCATTAAAATACCAAAAAGATTCTTTTTTAAAAATAAATAATATAAAGAAAAATAATTAATTAAAAAAATAAAAAGAACAAACAAGGTGGGATACATACAATAGTGTTATAACATCCTACTTAATTTGAATATTAAGAGAAAAAAAAAGATAAAATGGATGAGATAATATAATGCCTAGCCATCCTATCTCACTTTTTCTATTTTGAAAGAATCCTTTTCTTTCCTTTTTATTCTACACATTTCTCATTCTCTCTTTTTTTAACTCAATCATCATATTATTCTCTCACTTTTCTTCAACTCTTCTTCATTTTCATTTCTATGTAGTTGCTTTAAACCTTTTTTGGACAAAACATTTTCATTTTTTTTGCCTAATTTTTTTATTTTTATCCTTTTATCTCATCATTTTTCTACTTTTTCCTATTCTTCTCATTAAACAATTTTTTTAGATCGAATGAAAACTATAATTTACTTTATGAAAGTAAAAATATTATAATGTATATTTATGAGTAAGAATAAAAATTTACCTTTTGTGCTCAAAATGATAATGAAGCTTTAGAGTGATGAGGACAAAAGATGTATATCTAAGAATAGAAAATTTTTACCACTTTCATTTCTTATCTTTTTTTTTCTACAATCTTTATGCCTAAAGTCAAATCTAAAATTCCAAAAAAACAAGGATTTTTATATTACAAATGTAAAATTCTTGAGAAAGAAGGTAAAAAGATGCGAACATGACAATGAAAAATATTTCTTAATGAGTTTTTTTTTACTACCTCTCATTTTTTCTTTGTCTTTTCTACATATTTCTCTCTTCTTTAGTTTATTTTTAGTATTCCTTTTTTATCTATCTCCCTCTTTTTTGAATGTATTTTTTTCTTTTTTTTTTTTTAAATTTCCCTTCTCCATCCCTTTCTTGATGAATTTCCTTACAACTTTCTATGTAAGAAAAACTTTAGCAAAGGAATGCATTACAATTGATAGTGTTTTTAATAGCATTTATTCTTATTGTGAAGTTTGGTGGGATGTTAGTTGTCAAATTTCAAGATTTTCAACTATAAAATCTACAAAAGCATATTTGGAAGCTCTCTTCCCTTATCCATATGAACCATGATAAAAATAAAAGAAAAATAGAGAAAAGTTAACCTTTTATGTACCTGATAGTTTTGTGATTACTTAGCTAACTTTCAAACTTAACATGAATATTTATTATTTTTAAAATTTTTCATCATTTTTATTATCATTTTTTTAAATTTATCCTAGTTATTATTATCCAAATAAAATTAGATGTTAACAATTATTATGCATGCATTCATATTTAATAGTTCATTAAATATCTTTATAGCATATACAAAATATCTTTTTACGAACATTTTTTAATCTAATACTATTTCACATCTACATCGTATTATTATATCCTCTCTCCCAATCACATTTCCATGTAATATTGCATCTCCATATAAGATTTCATCATCATTATTATGCATGCATTCACATTCAATAGTTCACCAAGTATCTTTACAATATATATAAACTTGTATTACCATAATATGTTAACATATAAGGTAAAACTAGAAAATAAGGGGTATTTAAGTATGATACTTGAATATGAGGCTTTATAGGCAAAATTTGAAGCCTATATTCAACTATTATATTTGAATATTTTTATCTAACGATTATTGATTTTATGGTACTTGATTATAGTAGTCAAATATGACTCTTGAGATATAATTTCTACGACTATATTCAAATATCATACTTAAGTATTATCTAGAAATGACTATTTTTTTAGGTATTCAACTATAGTAATCAAATATGACCTATTAGGAATACTTCCCAATATTATATTCAATTACCATATTCAAATATAGGCTGAGTTTTTTCCTAATTTTTCACTAAATTTCATCGAATAAAGGATTACATTAACTGAGAAACCTTAATACAAATCACTTAACTCAACAATCACAACATAACTATGTTCTCTAACTTAGAATAATAAAAAATTCATCCTAAAAGTAGCTTGAATCATCCAACTTTGATAATATTCAACTTATAAGCTCAATTAACACTTATGTCCTATTAAACATCAATTTAAGTAGAATATCTACTTACTATGATATAAAAGGGGTGAGGAGAAGTTAAGAGAGTGGTTGATTGATCTTAAGCAACATTCATTTAATTAGAAATTAGAAATCACCCTATTTTCCTCTTTTTCAAACAAATCTTCAAAAGATTAACAACTTTAAGTTATTTTAAGTGAAATTAGCTCACTTAGAAAGGCACAAATGATAACATCTTGAGTTTCCCTTGTTTAATCTTGTATGAATTTGATGAAGTTAACCTGAAAAGGTTAGGGAAGAAAATGAGGAGGGAAAATCGACCAGCTTGGTTAAGAAGATTAAGGAGAAATAAGGGTGAAAGGGTTTTTAATACTTAAAGGGCATTTTAATAATTAGGGCAAAAAATGAAAAATAGCTTTCAAATCTCCTTTATACACTTATCTTCAAATATAATTATATACTAACTTATATTTAATTTTAGTACTCTTATTTTCATCTTAAAATTTTATTTTCTTTAAATAAGTACTCTCTTTGAATACATTAATAATAATTAAATATTTATCACATACACATAAATACTAATAAAAATAAATAGAATATATTTTGATTTTTAAGGGGTGTAACAGTATATATATTTTTAGTGTAATTATCCTATCTTAATAAGAAAAATGTATATTATATCTGCTAAGCTAAAAAGTTCATTAATTTCTAACATTATTATTATGTTAATAATATTATTATTTAATATTAAAAAGATGAACAGGTGTTGTTACAAAAAATGAACAAATGTTAAATGGTAAAAAGATTACAAAAAAAATTCTATTAAATATGGATAAAAATATTTTTCATACATAAAATAGTAATTTCTTATTTGAAAATGCTAGACTCTCTAGCATTTTTAAATTGGTGGATTGAAGATCAATCCGTCGATTCAAAAAATTATTTATTTAATACTAGAATTAACAGATAGACTTAATCAATTAGTTAAAAGTTAGCTAAATTGCTATTTGGCAAATATTTTTTATGTCTAGAATTCAAATTCAAAATATTCTATGTGTGCATTAAATGAATCAATACTATTACCATTAAAAAAAATTATACATAGAAGAATTAATGATGCCATCCTTAAAGTTGAATTTCTTCCCTCAAAGTAAAGAAGTTGCTTTACTCATGTATTAGTACGTAACTATTCTCCAAAAGTTACAACCTCGTTAGTTGTAAATCTTACCTGGTCCCGAAAATACAAAAAAACAAGGGGTTAAAATGTAAACTTCCCATTGTATCACTTAAAGAAAGAAAGAGAGAGAGAGAGTTATACAAAAGGGCAATATTATAAGAAAGGATTCAGTTAATCTCATCGATGAAATTGTACTACATTATCTAAGATTATCTAAGATTTAGAAACCTTAGTATACTGTATTCTTTCCCATATATGCATTGCAAATAGTGCGTGAAATTAGGTTTCAAGATGGTCATTAAATATAAAATAATAAAATAAATTTATAATTTAAATTCAATATAAATAAAAACTTCAAAATTCAATTTCCGAAACTTCCCATGCAAGAATGGAGTAGCCCGGATGCTTTGGCTGTATCTTTCTCATGGAAGGACTTTCGTTTGCCCATGAAATTTGGTAGAATCTCTCGTTCAAAGTACGGATGCTGTCTATTTGAGTTGTGTCTGAATCAAGTGGTACGAAATGCGATGCCGCCTATTTATATTTGAGTTAAATGGTTTTGATCAGTCCTGTGGAGTGATTGAAGTTTATCCATATTTGATGCAAGGTAGCATTTTGCTTGACTTTCTTCATCCCAGGTTCATAAAAGGCAATACTATGTAACTGACAGGAAAACAACAGATTGGACAAGTATTGGCAGGAATCAGCTTCCACTTCCACGGGAAAGTTAGAGCGGGGAATGTACAGCTCCGAACAGCTGTGCCTTTCTTTGCTGAGAAAATGCAAGACCCTGAGATCAGCTAAACAAATCCATGCTTTTGCCTACAAGACTGGCCTGCACACCGATCCCTTAGTCGCCGGCAAGTTGCTTCTCCATTGTGCCATTTTCCTCTCCGATGCTCTCGACTATACTCGCCGTCTCTTTCGACACTTTCCCCACCCTGATGTTTTCATGTACAACACTTTTATTCGAGGCCTTGCTGAATCTGAAACTCCTCAGAATTCTCTTCATGCATTCATCAAAATGCGACGAGAATCCAGTGTCATCCCAGATAGTTTCACTTTCGCGTTTGTACTCAAGGGCATTGCCAATTGCAGGTCTCTGACGGCTGGGTTACAGTTGCATTGTCAAGCTTTGCGTCATGGGTTGAATACTCATATATTTGTTGGGACAACTCTAATAAGTATGTACGCGGAATGTGGGAATGGAGACTTTGCAAAGAAGGTTTTTGAGGAAATGTCTGAACCAAACGTTGTCACTTGGAATGCAATCGTTACTGCGTGTTTCAGGTGTGGGGATGTAAAGGGTGCGGAAGATTTGTTCAAAAGGATGCCTATTCGGAATTTGACGACATGGAATGTCATTCTCGCCGGCTACACCAAGGCAGGTGAGCTTGAGTCAGCAAAGCGAGCATTTTCTGTAATGCCTCTGAAAGATGATGTTTCATGGAGTACTATGATTGTTGGGTTCGCTCACAGTGTTTCTTTTGATGAGGCTTTTGGATTTTTTAGGAATTTACAGCAGGAGGGAAAAAGACCAAATGAGGTGAGCTTGACCGGCGTGCTGACAGCGTGTTCGCAAGCCGGGGCATTTGAATTTGGGAAGATTTTACATGGGTTTATAGAGAAAGCGGGGTTTCTTCAGATTCTTTCGGTGAATAATGCTCTCATTGATACATATTCAAGGTGTGGAAATTTAGAAATGGCTAGGTTGGTCTTTCAAAGAATGCCAGTGGGAAGAAGCGTTGTGTCCTGGACATCAATGATAGCAGGACTTGCAATGCATGGTCATGGAGAAGAAGCAATGCAACTTTTTCAGGAGATGGAAGAAGGTGGAGTTAGGCCAGATGGTATCACCTTCATCTCTCTTCTATATGCTTGTAGTCATGCTGGCTTGGTCGAGCAAGGGCGCACTTATTTTTCCAGGATGAAATGTACATATGGCATTGAACCCGCCATCGAGCATTATGGTTGCATGGTTGATCTGTATGGTCGAGCTGGTAGGTTGCAGAAGGCCTTTGAATTTGTGTGTCAAATGCCAATTTCACCTAATGAAATAATTTGGAGGACTCTTCTTGGGGCTTGTAGTATTCATGGAAATGTTGATTTGGGAGAAGTAGTGAAGGCTAGGCTCGCTGTAATGGATCCAAACAACTCCGGTGATCACGTACTTCTCTCAAATATATATGCCATTGCTGGGAAATGGAAGGACGTAGCCAATATAAGAAGATCAATGACTGAACAGAGGATTAAAAAGACACCTGGTTGGAGCAATATTGAAATTGACAAGGTCATTTACAGATTTGTTGCGGGTGAAAGGCCAAATGAAATTACAGAAGAGGCTCATAATAAACTGAGTGAAATCATGCTAAGACTCAGAGCAGAACTGGCTTATTTCCCACAGGTGAGGAGTGTTTTGCATGACATAGAAGAGGAAGAAAAGGAAGATTCGGTGTCTAAGCACAGCGAGAAGCTTGCTGTAGCTTTCGGAATGGCAAAACTTCCCAAAGGAAGAATTATAAGAATAGTGAAGAACCTGAGGGTTTGTGGGGATTGTCACACAGTGATGAAGTTAATTTCCAAGGTTTATCACATAGTAATCATCGTGAGGGATAGAAGTCGCTTCCACTCATTTAAAGATGGATTTTGTTCTTGCAAAGACTACTGGTGATAGTTGGTTGATGAAGTAATAAAAAAACTGTGCTTTTCTTGTTGATTGAGAAAGTACAGGAATAATTTATTGCTTCTGCATATCAGAATTGTCATAGCTGGAAAGCTGAATGAATGTTGGCTAGAGTAATGCGGATATGATCCAAGATTAGCAGAGTTATGATTAGTGGGAGAAGAATTGAGTAAATTCATAATTGTTGCCACCGAGGCAGAACCTAGAAATATACTGATTTCTGTTGCTAGAACTACAAAACCCTTTCTTGTAACAAAAGAAAACCTACAGATCCTTTTACCGGTCAATTGGTGTTCAACACTAGGACTAGGAAACCACTCCAATTACCTCCTTTAATTATAGATAGCGAAATCGAACAAGCGAGCTGATGTTTGAATTTAGATTGTTATACTTCCAAAACAGAAATTTTGCAGAAATCTAGTTCATTTACTTGCACCATTTTTTTCTTTCCTTTTTAATTTATCTATAGAATTCTTTCTATTCAAATTCAATGTTACTAAGATGAAAACAATTAAGAGTTATTCAAGGATGAATTACTATTTGTTTACTGGGTACTCATTTGGAAAATTGATAGCCAACCCTTTAACTTGTGTTGGCTAAATTGGTAACTAAAAAAAATTAATACGTAAAAAGTTTAAGGATAAGAAAGTCCAAAAATACGATTAGAAGGCTATGAAAAGAGGATAGGCGCAGAACGTAGACACAACAAAATATTAACCGTTTATCCATATATATGACCTACAAACGAGTTCGTAATGTTATAAAAAACAGAAAGAGAATTGAAGAATTCCAACACTTTCAGCTAATATAAGGCTTCAGTTCAATCCTTATATTACTCCTCTATTCATCTCTGTTTTTGTGTTCATTTTATAACAGTCAACAATTTCTTATAAATGTATTGGCCTTCAATATGGTAAGAGTATGGGATGATATAAAACGCACATTTGATAGAAAAGTTCGAGCTCTAATAAAATGCAAATATTGTTCAATGTGACGTCAAAATGGAAAAAAAAATCCATCATGGTTATTCTCTAAATTTTGTCAGCCGTGTCGAATAGAACTTGAATTGGGGTGAACAAGTATTCTCGAAAACAACATGGGAGGCCAACATAATACTATGAAGTGAAAATTATACTTTTATTCGTACATAATTTCTTTTTTTTTTAATTTATTTTTTCATTTAATTTATATACAATTTTAAATATTTTAATTCATTCCTATATGTTTTAATCATTAACATTTTATTTATTTAATATGAAATTTCAATTTTTTTCACTTAACGTACATCCAATTTTAAATATTATAATTTATCCATATATATTTTTTATCTTTAATACTTTATCCATTTAATATGTGATTTTATCTTTTTTTTTACTTAATTCATATATGATTTTAAATGTTCTAATTCATGTACCTATATTTTCAATGCTAATATTTTATTTATCTAAATTATTTTTATAAAAAACTTAATAAAAAAATTCATATACATTCTATGTATTTTTTAGTTTTCTAAATTTTAACTAAATTTATTATTTTTCTAAAACTAGTTTATTTTTAAAAAAAATCTTATTTAGCACCTTCAACTTAGCAAATGCAGACTAAATGATAAAAGAAAATTTTTCAATAGAGTTAAGGTTTTTATTAGGATGAAAATTTGTTTTTTATAATTTGATATATCATTGTTAAATAAAGGGTATAAAAAAAATCTTTTAGAAGTAAACTAATTTTGAATAGATAATAAATTAAATCGAAATTTGATGAGATAAATATCACATATAATATATGACATTTAATTATTAGATTCTGAATAAAAAATAATTTAGATAAATAAAATATTAATCATTAAAAATATATTTTATAATATTTAAAATTATAAGTAAATTAAATAATAAATAAGTAAAATATAATTTTTCCGTAGGACTTGACTGATTAGAGTCGCGCTGAGTTCCTGTCCTGACAACACTGGTTTCACCAAACCAAAAATCTCAATCGACGGAAGTCTGAGGTCAGCAATTCCGGGTACCATATGGTTCCACCGTCTTCAAACAAACATTAGCCGTCTTTTTTTTTTGGCCGTTGCCCGTCGCCAACTTCTTCATATTCAATGGCGTTCTCTACAACTTTTTCGGCTCCTTCATCGCCAGCTTTTAACATTTCCTGCAAAATTCGAAGATCCCTTACTTATCCAACTGTTAAGCCCCTAAAACCCTTTAAAATTAGTTCTTCAGCCACGGTAGATTACTCCAACGTATCTGTAAGCGACAAACCCTCCCCGTTGAAGGTTTGCTTCTGTTTCTGTTTATTTATTATAATCCTACTTGTTTTATTTATTGGTAGAATCTCTCCAAATTTTTTTAGGGTATAATTTCTCTTAATTTTTTTTATTTGTCCCTTTAATTATACATGCATGGCCGTAGGATATAATTTATTACTTATTAATTGTTCATCGCTGAACTTCTTTCGTTGTGTGCAATTTGATCCTCAATTACTGCCATAAAATATTTAATTGATTAAAAGAAAAAACCCAAAGAGGAACATAAGTTTCAATTCTGTTGAAATTTTACAACTACTTTTAAGTACCACAAAGCTGGCTACAGTTTAACATAAAAATGTTATGTAATGATGAAAACTATGGTTTCAATTCTTTGATACGTGAATGCTATTGCTATGAAGCTGAACAAGGCTTTGAAAGATGTAGCTGCATGACTGCAATGTTTAGAAACTACGACTTGAGTTATATGATATGAATTTTGCTTATCCATTATCCAAAACCTATAATCAATACTTGCTTGCCCCTTTTTCTTATCCTAATACAATTTTAGGAAACCTGGGTTGTAATTTTTAGCCTTTGGTCACCTCACTAAAAATTAATTTCCTTTTTCCCATCAGATTAATAATTGGCAATGGAAATTCAAGGACAACAATATTAGCATTTATTATGAGGAACATGTAAAGGAACAAGAGCCTTCACATAATATATTGTTGATGCCAACCATTTCTGATGTTAGCACTGTTGAGGAATGGAGATTAGTGGCTGGAGATATTGTTCAACGTGATGGCAAGATTAAATGCAGAGCAACCATTGTTGATTGGCCTGGCCTGGGTTATTCTGATAGACCAAAAATCGATTATGATGCTGATGTCTTAGAAAAGTTTCTGGTAGATTTTGTCAATGCACCCAATGGTCCAATAAAACAGCGGGGTAGGTAGTTATGGACTCCTTTTTATTTCTTTTTATCTACATTTTACAACATCAACTTATCCTTCTAGTTTTAAGCCATATTAAGTATTAGTTCTTGATCATCCTGGCATAGAAATGTTTCCTTTTTATAATCTTATCCACAATTATCTTGCTTGAGATGTTTTCATAACTTTGTGCTACTGTTGTTTTAAATCAAGGACTAGGATATATTACTTTTCATTTCAGTGGATTCTGTCTGGGATTTTACACTGCTAGTCTGATATATTTTGCAAGAGTGCCTCACCTGTTTGAGGGCTTCCTAGACTATTTTGTTTGATTGGTGGGCATAACTGAGGATGTAAAAAAGTTAAGTTACTCACGAGCAAATTGAGATTGGCTTGTAAAAAGCTTGATTTAAATTTGACTTTAAATGAGTTGAACTTAAACAATTCAAGTTCAATTAGTATATGAACCAAGCTCGAGGTTCGTATTATTCAATTTAAACTGTTTGCAAGTTTAAATGAGCCTAAAAATAATAACAATAATAGATATATTTTTATTTCATTATAAGATATAAATAATATGGTTTGAGAGAAATGTATTGAAGTAAAGAAAGAGACTTATATATGGTATTGAAGTTTAGAAAAAGCTTATAATCGGGTACTAAGAGAAATGTTGTGGAAGGCTTTGGAGGAAAAAGGAGTTTGTGTCGCATATATTCGGACTATACAGGATATGTACGATGGAGTAACTACAAGTGTAAGAATTCTTAGAAGAGAGACAAATGATTTTACTATAAGGATAGGTCCACGTCAGAGTTCAGCCTTGAGTCCTTACTTGTTTAATCTTGTCGTAAATGTTCTTATCAGGGACATATAGGAGAATATCTCTAAATATATGCTATTTGCAGATGATATAGTCTTGATTGAAGAATTGCGAGAAGAGGTAAACTATAAATTGGAGCTTTGGAGACAGGTTTTGAAATCAAAGGATTTTCGATTGAGTAGGAGTAAGATGGAGTATATGTATTGCAAGTTTAATAAGAAGTAAATAGAAATTATTTGGAAATAAGAATTGAAGAGATATCATACTGTAAATATCTAAATTTAAGTATTTGGAATCTTTTTTACAAAGCAATAGGGAAATTGACGGAGATATCACATACATGATACAAACTGGATGATTAAAATAGAAAAAGGCATTTGGAGTGATTTATGATCGTAAAGTACTTACTAAGCTTAAAGCGAAGTTTTATCAGACTGTTATACGATTAGCTGTACTCTATGGTAGTGAATGTTGAGCTCTAAAGGGACAACAAGAGTAAAAAATGGGAGTAGCAGAAATGAGAATGTTAAGATGGATGTGTGATCATATAAGAAATGATAAGATACGAAATGATTGCATATGAGGGTATATTGGCGTGGCACCTATTGAGGAAAAGATGACAGAAAATCGGTTAAGGTGGTTTGGTCATGTGCAAAGAAGGCCATTGTAAGCATCAGTGAGAAGAGTTGATCATATGATCTTTAGTCCTGTAAAAAAGTATAGAGGGAGGCAAAAAAGGATATTAGAGGAAGTTATAAAAAGGGATTTCTTGGTAAATAATATCACCGAAAACTTAATTTTTTATAGAGTCCAATAGCGTCGTGTGATCATGTAACCGACCTTACTTAATGGGATAAGACTTTATTATTGTTGTTATTGTATAAGATATAAATAATATAATATAGAAAAATTTAATCATATTAATAGTTATTAAAGTTGTATAAAGAAGTATGATGCTTTAGTTAAAGCAATTAGCTTTCTAGTATTTAATACTTTTTGCTAAGGGTAATTGTTATTATATAATGATTGTCTAGATATTTATGATGAATTTGATGCTTGTAAAAAAATTTATATTAATAAATAAACTGAGATAAAAAAAAATATAGTGCCTAGTTCATTTTATGAAACATAAGTTCTTATATGCTCAAATTTAGGGAAAATAACAATTTATTCAGGTAAAATTGTTTAAACTTGTCTAGGTTATTATTCATTACAAGTTGAAGCTCAAATTCGAATATTCTAAATTCAATAAGAAATTTGAGTCAAATAATATGTTACTCAAGCAACCTTGTAGAAACTCATTTAGGCTTATATTCAAATTTGGCTTGAGCGCAAGTTCGGATTATTCAAGTGTAATGAGTTTAGGCTTAAGCTTGAACACATTTATTATTGGTGAGTTCAAGATTGAGCAAATAGATGTTTACCTCGACTCAACTCCACTCAACTCGGCTCATTCATACTCTAGGCATGTCAAACCTTGAGAGTATCTGTTATTCTGTTTCTTTTTTGTTAGTGCTGGCCCCTAGGAGAATGACCAGGTATTTGCAGACACTTCAACAAAAGATTACCAAATTTATCAATGCAATTCATAAAAATATATATCTGGAATGTTGCTCCCTTATTGCTGTTCAATCTTCAAATGGAGACGCCCTCATGCACACGTATGGGTTATAGTGATAATGATGGAAGATAGTTTATGCTTTTGTCTCCATTCCAAGATTATTCACATAGATTAATCCTCACAGGGTATTGCACTATATATATATATGTATATATATATATATATTCTTTTGGCCTGTATATTTGTTCTTTGTGAAAGTCATGTTGCTTTGACATATCCTGTCAACTGTGGAAGCTAAGTTTTCTCATAAACTTCTTTGGGTTTGTTATCCATTGTTTGTCTTGTGTGTCCATTTTGCCTCCGGGTGTTCAACTTCTTTACACAGGTTATATTGAGTTTGTCCAATAATGATCTTCTATTTGCTCAGGGGATGATTTGGTTATTTTTGGAGGAGGTCATGCAGCATCAATAGTAATTCGTGCTGCAAAAAAGGGCTTGGTGAAGCCAAAAGCAATTGCTGCTGTTGCACCGACCTGGGCAGGTCCACTTCCTATTGTGTTTGGTCGAGATTCCAGCATGGAAACAAGGTACTTCATGACATGTTATATTGAACATTTATATATGTCTCCTGGAGTTTTGCTTTACCAAAAGAAATCTATATATAGTATGGATCAAATAGTTTTTTTTTATCTGTCTAGACAATAATAGACATCAATATTATATTTTTATGCCACAGTTTATCTACATACTAGTTCTTGATAGCAATACAATGCATTACGGAACCTGCCAAAGATCTTTCCATCTTCCCCTGCTGTTCCAATTGTTTTTTGTCTTGAAACCATCCATGTCAGAACAGGATTATCTTGTTTCCAATTTGGTAGGACTATCATATCTTTTCCCTTCCTCGTGAATTTTATAGGTATGGACTTCTAAGAGGCACCCTAAAGGCCCCTGCTGTTGGCTGGATGATGTATAACATGCTTGTGAGCAATGAGAAGGCAATCCAGTCACAGTACAAATCCCATGTCTATGCAAACCCTGATAATGTGACTCCAGCAATTGTGGAAAGCCGATATGCACTGACAAAACGCAAAGGTGCCCGGTACTTGCCTGCAGCTTTCTTGACAGGGGATTTGGACCCTGTAACGTCACGAGAGGAGTTTCTTGAACTATTTGCAGGTTTAGAGGGAAAGACACCCGTCCTTGTCGTATCAACCAACGGATCTCCAAAGAGGTCAAAAGCCGAAATGGAAGCTCTAAGGGGAGCCAAAGGCGTGAGCAAGTTTGTGGAGGTGCCAGGTGCTCTCCTTCCACAAGAGGAGTATCCCGCTGTTGTTGCAGAAGAGCTTTACCAGTTCTTGCAAGAGTGTTTTGTCCCCAAGTCTTGAAGTTGGCCATTTCGTGGGATTTTATATGCTGATTTTGTGTTCAAAATCGCGCGGGGAATTCTGTATTTCTGTAATTTTCCTGTTTTTTATGTTAGTACGGTTATGGAAGGCTCCCATTTATGACTGACACCATGGAAAAAGTTTGTACTAGAATATTTGAATTTTTATGGCTGATTTCAGCTGATGGACGTCTTTTTTGTTTTTAAGTATTCCTTTTTATAGATATTAAGATGTTGGGGTGGAATGAGGATTTGTATTATTCGACTTCTCCAAGCTGTGGCATTAAAAATAAAGGCCGGTGATACGTAGTTTTTACCACCATCATGCTTATTCCAGAGAGGGCGGACTCTCGAGTATATTGGATCGGATCTTCTTCATTTATAATAGCTGGCTTTAACTCCAAGAGATAAATTCGATGGACTTGATTTATCTCATAAATTGTCATTTGATTAAATATGCATCACAATTTAGTATAGATTAATTGCGTATGTTTTCTGATTTAGTTACTAACAACTTGCATATAATGTTAATTGCAATTGACAATTCGTTTACTATTTGTTTATTTTGCACAAGAAACCTGTGGATACAGAAAAAGGCAAACTAGTAGTTACTTGCATTTTGGAGGATACGTCAGGTGATTTATGTGACAAAACAAGAGTCAGCATTTTCCACTAAAACATAGCTAATAAAACATCAGAAAAAGAAATATGATTAAGAGTAGGAGCAAAAACACGATTAAATTGAAACAGTGCAATTCTATGGTATTAGGGGCAAACACGAGAGCATTTAGTACTATAGATCATGGGCAAAATCCTGTTTAATGTCAGGTGAACGAGATAATCTTCAATGACAACTTGCTTTATTAATAAATTGATTAATTTTTTTAATTTGACATTAATTGCCTCATATTGATTTACATTTCAGAGCCTAAACTCTTCATTGCAGAATACAGTACTTGTCTCTCATTGTGAACCGGAAAACATCAAAATGAGACAAACAAGTCATGTGATGGTTGTTGATAGTAAAAACTTATAGTTCTATTGAATTTAGGATCCTCCTTTTAAAGGCAATGAGCAATTGAAGTGAATGCAAGGAAATAACAGAAATAGCGTGAGATCGAGGAACAACCAGCTATCATTGAGAACAAGTTTCAACTTAGTAAGTTAATTTGAAAACAGAGGAAGCAGCGAAAGGTGGGCAAGAATACCAATGGATACAAGGGGTTAACGATGACACGAGAATATCAAATAAAAATAGGGAAAAAACTGCAACGAACGATTATAATTAAAAGTTATAATGACAGAATAATTCTTATAACACAAAAATCATACGCATGTCATGATTTTATTTCACAATAACTCTCAGCATTACATGATTCTTTTTTTTTTTTGGTTTAAGATCTTTAATATCTGATATCTAGTAAATTACATTGAATCTTGATTACGTTTGAATCAAGCCAAGTAAGATCCTTTTCGAAGATAAAACTCTTCGGTACTTATTTTTTTCATTCACAAAGCTCTCCAATAAAGTAACTGCAGTAATAGTATATAAATATGATTCTAAAATTACTGGTAATAGTGTAGAAATCTCCACTAAAGTAAATTCTTATTTATTTAATTAACCAAATTGTTTGAGTTAGATGGGTATTCTAATTGAAATACAATGTGTTGTTTATTGCAGTTACCCCTAGTTGGATAAAAAGTAGAGGAAAAAAAATTATAAAAAGAAAAATGAAAAATAGAAAAGCATATTTCATTTGTTTGGATGCAAGGATAAAATGGGGTGAAAAAGAAATTAGAAGAGAAACTTATAGTCAGACCTACCTAATTTTGTTCTCTCCATGAATGGAGAGAAGTTAGGAGAGAAAATGTATAAAATGAGTTACAAAACGTAATTTCAAATATATTCATTTTAATTATTTATTTTTTAAAGATAAAAAACACACCCTCTCTCTTTTGTTATTGAAATACATTGGTTTGTTTCTCATGTTAATTCATCTATTTTTAGTATAATTTATTTGGAAGTTTTATACAATTTTTTATTTTAAATCATGTAAAAGTGACTAAGAAAATATTTTAAAGTATAAAATATATAAAATATTTCATTTAATTTTGAATGGTTAGATTTTAATTTTAGTAATTTCAAGAACTTGAAAATTATCTCTTTAAATTTTATAAAATTTGAAAATAATATTTTTCATCTACTTAATTAATTATTTTACTAAATTACATAATTTTATATCTAATTTTTAAACAAGTATCACAAGATAATAATATTTAATTTATTTTATCATTTTTTCACACATCATTCTTATATTATATAATTAATAAAATTACATTATATATATTGAATATTAAATAAATACTTCTAAATGAATTACAAAATTATGTGTTAAAAATAACAAAATAAACTAATATACTATAATCTTGTTATTCTTGTTTAAAGAAAATTATGAAAAAAATTACATAATTTGAGAAAATCATTAATTAAGTGGATATTGATATTTAATTTTAAGTTTCGTAAGGCTGAAGAGTGTGATTTTCCAATTTTTAAAGTTGAACATGGTAAAATTCAATTACCCCAATCTTTCCTTTAAAATTTACAATTAAAATGCATACTTACTTTCATTTGCAATAATTTCACGTTTTAATTGTTTTATTTTACACATGTTTATTTGAATAAGTAAGTTTTGTATAATTAAATAAAAAGTGTTGTTATCATTTAGATATATGTAAAAAAATTTCTTTTGAATTTTCAATTCAACTAAATAAAATAAAATAATTTCTTTCTTATTTTCTTTCTCCTTTACTAAACAGAGGATGAAAAAATGACTTCTCTATTTACTTTTTTTCTTCATTTCTTTCTTTTCGATTTTTTCCTTCTTAATTTCTTTTGGAACCTTAATGTTTAGAAAAAGTCCAAGTTAAATGGAGCATAGACACAAAAAGTCATGTTAGCTAGAGACTTACCCCTTGTTTGACACACTTAAAATAAGAATTTATTTCATTTCATTTAAAAAAATAATTTCATTTTATTTCTAAATGAATTATTTTGTTTGAAATAAATTATATAAAATATAATTTTATTTCCTTTTAAAATAAATTTTTTTGTTTGGAATTTTATTAAAATTTATGGAATTCATTTCAAACATTCATATTTACAATAATATCCTTAATTTAATATTTTAATTTTCCAGATAATTTAGCCCTTCTTTATTCTCTCCTCCTTCCCTTCTCCTCTTATGTTTCCAAACTTCAATGCCTAGTCATGCCAAGCCATGAAAGATTGCATCCATAAACTCCATTACAGTGGTCGAATGAAGTTCTTTAATTCTCATATTCTATAACTAAAACCAAGTGAAGTGTGTGAGAGAGCACCTCTCAAGAATGTGCAATTCTATCTTTAGAGCAGCAGAGCACAAAGGACATAGTGAAGAGCACAATTCAAGTTAACAATGGCAAAACCCCACTTAAATTATTCTACAAAACCCATTTTCAGTTACAATTTACAATTTCAATCTCCAATATAGGTCCTTTCCATATAAGCTAAATCACCTTAGAATTCAAATTTTCAACAAAGCAAAGATAAAAACATAATAATTAAATAACACCACCACAGTTAAGATATAACAAAATAACACAAGAAAAAAGCATGTCCATATTTCCGTCACAAGGTCATTATAAGCATGTCCTTAAAATATATAGGTTTCCACCAAATCCTCCATGAAAAATTAGTAGCATACTTTGACAAAAGTAAGGACTTCCATCATTAAAAACACAAATAATGATAAAATTAAAAGTGCAAAAGAAGTTCCATCATTAAAAATGCAAAAGATCTAAAGTAAACTTAAATATGATTTTCTAACTTTTTGAAAAACCAATTTGCATGTAAATCTCTTAGAAATGCTTTAAAGGTATTGATATGAATTAGGTAAGCCATCAGGTAATCCAAAACATCTAAGAAGAAATCTCTTTCAAGTCCCATCTCTTGCAATATCTTTACCACCTCTTCAGGGTTAGCATAGGATTGTTGCATAAATTCAGGTTGTTGTTACTTCCAATAAATTTAGGTTTGAATAAAACTCTCAAGTCTTAATATTTAAGCAAAACTTGACTAATCAAGCTTGTTATTCTTGAAAGATCACTCTCACTCCCTCACTTTCTCTCTCTGGCCAAATAGGAGTTTAACAACAAAAGAAAGTAACATGCACTAAACGTAACCTAACATGAAAAAGCAACAAAGTACTATTTTAATATGCTAAACTATACATCTACCTTTTTCATTTTTGTGTGTGTTGTAATCATCATAGCTAGGTTGTAACTTATAAAGAATAATGGAAACCAAGATCTCGAGGCAAAGAAACAATTATACATAACCAACTAACAAGAAAATGACATAAATAAAAAAATACAGAAGGAACAAGATTGTTTGCCATCAGATTTCTTGTAGTTCAGGGGCAATGCTCATCTATTTGGGTCAAATGGGATACTACATCCTAAGTAGAAACATCTTAAAATTTCCCAGAAACATCATTGATTTTCTGCCAATGCTACTTTTACCAAGCACCATGTAATGTTTGGTGAATCATTGAAGAAAACAAGAGCTAAAGATCAAAGGAATAGAATAAGGTTATCAAAGGCACCACTATGCCTATAAAGACGGAAGGTTCTAATATTTAAATAGTCAAATTTGGTTTGACTGATTTTTGAAGCGATAAAGATGGCTCCAATATTTAAATAGTCAAAGTTAGTAGAATATAAAATACAATTAATTGATACTAAGAATATGCAAGGGAACTTATTAGAACAACCTATCACAAAAGATAATTAAAGCCATAATGATTGAAATGGCATAAAAAATCATATTGTAGTGATAACAGATACATATTATGGAGATCAAAAGAGATTGGAACATACTATGACACAATGTGGAGTCAATACCACACACTTTCTAGATAAGGCAGTGATCATAACATACTAAAAAATATATATGCAGTAATATCAAATTATAACAGAAATAGATACATTATGTTCTAATATTCTATATCTATATGTAAATTTAAAGGATAAAACTTTGATAATAAACTTTTTTAAGGGCACCTAACAATTACATATAATCTTTTAAATTTTAAAGTATTTCAAGTTCAGTGAAAAAATTCTGTATAAATAAGAAAATACCAGTGCTTAATATTATGTTGTGTTTGGTACAATGGATGAAATAAGAATAAAATAGAATAATTATATATTCTATAATTATATTTATTATGGTGAGGAATGAAATAATTAAATTATATACAAATAAGGAGAATTTCATAGCTATTTCTTATGTTAATGATGTAGGAGATTGGGACATGGCTAAATTGAAGTGCTTCATTCCAATTGAATTGCTAGTTAAAATTCAAGCAGTAATTCTTCCATTAGATTGACTTGGATGAGACAAACCCATATGGAAGCATACAATGGATGGTGCATTTTCAAAGCTCAAGTTCTTTTTGACAAAGAAGAATGGGCAAGCAATTTTTTTAAATTTTATAGGAATCAGAATCCAAGTGCTTCTTTTTTTGTTATGCTTGGCCAACTATATAATATTCTTATGTTACTTTTTAAGAAGTTATATAACTATCTATTTCTTACGTTTGAATTCAACGAAGATTGTTTAAAAATAAAATAAAACTTCTACAAAGAAAAATGGCAATAAAATTCAGCTGGACTGCTAGCCTTTCACCTATCATGATTCAAGGCAGAGTGGTTAAAACGCTCTGGCAATGTAAGTGTGTGAGGTTATTTTATTGCCAAAAAATAAGGGAAATGGGATAGAATGGTTTTTCTCTCAAGACCTGAAAAATGGAAATTGAAGGATATCCATAACATGTGGACAATTATTAGTGACTTCAATAGTATTTTCATTTGAACAATGGAGCCCCATTATTTCAGTATCAGAATCTCTTAATGCCTCGATAACAGGCTATAGACTTCATATTCTTTGGATCAAGCTACCGGATGCCTTGTCATTGATTCACCCTGCGTTATTCCTT
Organism: Sindora glabra; assembly: GCA_020226215.1. Lineage (NCBI taxonomy): Eukaryota > Viridiplantae > Streptophyta > Magnoliopsida > Fabales > Fabaceae > Sindora > Sindora glabra. Next base: position 72,535,076 of record CM035231.1, on the reverse strand, counting down.
GTAACCTGATATAACTTCATGCTCAAAGTAACATTAAATGACCCAGAATCATGCTAATCTAATTTCTATTTTTTTCTCATTCTATCATGACCCTAAAACATTGTTGTTCTGTCTTCTCATCACAACCAAAAAGAAAATTCCCCACTACTCAAAGCTATCATCAAAACCCTTAAAGGGCTAATCAATTTGTTACCCATCCGAACCCATTTTGGACAATTCCTTGTCCTAGCAAAACTATAATTTCAAACACTAGTATCTTATACAAAATTAGTTTAATGGGTAGAATAGTGGAACACGCATTGGATCAAATGATGAAGTATTCAAAATACATGACAAACCTAGATGCAACAATAGAAATTGGAATTTAGCATACCTGAAATTAAGAAGCAAATCCCTGAAATAGCTCAATAAAACTTGTTACGAAGTAAATTCTAGTAAAAGCAAATTGTGAAAAATGAATGATTAACAATGGATATCAATAAAATAACTTTGAAAAACTAAACCTAGATGTAAAAAATCTTGAAAAAGATAAACCCAAATATAACAATCTTACCTTTCTTCAATAGGGACAATGAAAATGGGTGAGAGGGAGAAGCAACGGGCAAAAGAAAATGGCATGAGCTTTGCTTTAGAAGACAAAATGGATAAGCATAAGAGCCGTCAATAATCTAAAAAATGAAGGGCAAAATTATCCAATAAAATAATTATACTTGAAATGAAGTGAATTCTTATTAAATTCTAACTAATTTGATAAGATTTTAAAATCATAATAATGTAAATAAAATAAAATTTTAAAATAAAATGAAATCTAAAAAATTTAAATCTAAACATAAGAATTTAATAGAATTCATTTAAAAATGAAATGAATTTTAATTTTTATGCATGCGAAACACACCCTTCAGAGAAACATGTGATCATCATCAATTCTGTAAACCACATTGGTACATGGGTCCATCACTCTTTTCTCAACAAGAAACAAGATATAGCATTCAAGGCACATCTACTAATGCGTCCTGCTGCACACTGCCGTTACGAAGTAGTTTATGTATACTAATTTAAATTTATTATTACTAAATAGAAATTTTATCCCACGTTTAATTAGTTAATTAATTAAAATTATGACATATCTTTTTAGGAGCTTGAGGAACTAGACATTCAATTTTTTTTCACTATTTTTATCTTAGATCTGAACTGACTCATTCAAAGAGAAATATTTTCGACCATACAGTAGTATTGAAATTTAGTATTATTTTAGTTTGTCTTTTAATAATAAAATATTTTCATATTTTAATTAAATAATTATTAAAATTTAAAAATAATTATCTCATTTATTAAAATAAGAATAAAAGTAATACCAAAATTTTTTATATTTAAAGTAAGACTAGATATATTTTACATGGAAGCTAGGATTAAGAAATCCGAAAAATCAGGCTGGGGCATACGCTTTTGCAGAACTATATCTACGAGTCTACCTTATTAACCTCCTATGTGCAAATAAAAAAGTTTCTGTGATGCAAATTGGCTCTGGGATATCCGAAAAAACACTGCTAACAGTTTAATGTTTGACATGGGATATGATTGAAATGTTGAAGTATCTCTCTCTTATATAAACATGATTGATAGTTTGATATTTTGACATGTCGACAATGTACGTAATACAGTGGATTCAAGTTGTTTTTCTTCGATGAAACCAAAGCTTAAACTGCAACCAGCTCCGAGAACCAAGGAAAAAGAAGTTAAAAATCATTACCAAAAACAAAAATTCTTAAAATCGGATCAAGCTTTCAAGTCGTTCTTTGACATCTAAGTTGCCTGTTGATATTTAAACAATTTGTTGCGGGAAAGACACCTAAGGCATTCCCCTGTATTACTATAGGTCATATAGTGTATGGAGGAGATTGGGTTTAAGAAAGATTGTGCAATCCCCTGTATGTCTTTTTTCCCATGATCAAATATTATATTTATAATTTAATTTTTTTAAATTTATAATTGGGTGTTTTTTCCTTTCCATTTCTACAGCAACCAAACACTTTGAGCAGAAGAAAGAGAAGATGAACATGATGAAAGAGGTTATTAATAAGAAGGGGTATACTTTATATTAAGTGTTATTCAATGCTTTGAAAGATTTTATATACTTTTTATTATTTTTGAATTATAAATATATGTAGTGATTTAATTATTCTTATAATTATAAAAAAAAGGGATATCTAAACAATAAAAAGGAAAAAACGATAATCAGGTTGCAATTCGCCTTCGATCATAAGCTCAGATTTTATATTTAATAAATTGATGACTCGCAAGTGGTGTATTGGTGAAGTTATATGCAATTTATTACGTAATAATTGTTGACGTACGTACGCACCTGCATTTCTCGTCAGAAAAGCTGTGCTCTATTCATGCCATGATGCAAATGTAATAAAATTTTTAGCATTCACAAAATAATTTAATATTTATATAACTATAAATTTATAAAGAAATGTATAATAATTATACAAATAAAATAAAAAAAATTTCAATTACCTGACCCTCCTACTACATTCATGATATCTGATTATAGAATTATTGGATCACTGTCCACTCTTCCTCAAGTGAGTTTTAGAGAAAATATTTAGAATTACAAACTGCAATGTGATGAGAGACTGCAACTCACTTTATAAGGAGTTGGATCCGAATCCGAATCCTAATCCTAACCCTAACCCAACTAGGATTAATTAACCCATCACAATTAATCTAAAATAGGGCATATGCACACACTTTAAAGTTTTAATATAACACAAAGTCTAAGCATTATTATTATATTAATGACATTGAATTAATATTAATTCAATTATATATTAAAATATGTTTAGTCCATTATTTTACAATGTGCTCAAAAAATAATTGTAAGAAAATTTTTAGAATTCACAAAATAATTTAATATTCATACAATTATAAATCCATAAAGAGGAATACAATAATTGCACAAATAAAATAAAGAGTTTTCGAATTACCTGACCCTCCTACTGCATCCATGATGTCTGATTGTAAAATTGATTGGATTACTACCCCTTCTTCCTCAGGTGAGTCTCAGACAGAATATTTGGAATTACAAACTACAATGTGATGGGAGACTGCAACTCACCTTATAAGGAGGTGGATAGGGATCCTAACCCTAACCCAACTAGGATTAATTGGCCTATCACAATTAATCTAAAATAGGACATATGCACACACTTTAGAGTTTTAATATAACACAAAGTCTAGGCATTATTATTATATTAATGACTTTGAATTAATATTAATTCAATTATATATTAAAATATGTTTAGTCCATTATTTTACAATCTCTGACTTGGACAAACACATTTTAATGTTTAATTTAAATTACAGTATGTGGCCACTTTTAAATAATGTCATTAATACAATTCATACCATTACAACTATAGGTCAAATATGAAATTTCATTAAATGCATACTTGATCATCCGATAGGGTTGAAAAGATATATATATATGAAATACCCATTCCAAAAGATCAAACAATATAAAATGTGTGCATAATCGAAATATACAAAATGATCCATGCATCCGCCTAAGAAACTTTACAATAGTTTGAAACAGGGTCTTAATGTCTCTTTATACTGCCATAATTCAAATAAGTGTACTTTATGGCAATATTATAAAATCTCGAGATCAACATAATTTCAGTTTCATAAATACTCTCATTAACCCAAAACATCAAAAGAATCAATAAGGCCCATATTCAATACATGTCTTTTAAATATTCCTACAGCTAGGCCTTTGGTTAATGGGTCTGCAAGCATACAATCTGTCGAAATATGCTCAATATGAGTAAGATACTCGCGTATCTTCTCTCTCACAAATTGAAATTTCACATCAAAGTGCTTTGTACGAGTAGAGCTTTTATTGTTTTGAGAGAAACTAATAGCAGCAGTATTGTCGCAATAAATGGTTAAGGGTTAAAATGCTTTCAACCAAGCAGAATTCAGAGATAAAATTCCTTAACCATATAGCCTCTCGAGTGGCTTCATCGACATACTCTACTTCCATAGTGGAGGTTGCTATTAAACATTGTTTGACACTTTTTCACGATACAGCTCCTCCTGCAAGGATAAAGATATATCCAGATGTTGACTTCTTATCATCTGGACAGCTAGCAAAGTCAGAGTCTGAATAGCCTGTGCAAATCAGATCACTGGATCTTCTATAGGTCAACATATAAATCTTTGTACCCTGTAGATACCTCATGACTTTCTTGGTTGCTATCTAGTATCTTTAACCAGGATTACTTAGGTACTTCCCAAGCACACTAATTGCAAAAGCAATATCTGAGCGTGTACACACCTGGGCATACATCAAGCTACCAACAGTGGAAGCATATGGGACTATACTCATTTTAGATTTCTCATCATCATTTTGAGGACACTGGGCTTTGGAAAATACTTCACCATTTTGAATGGGTTTAGCACTATGCGAGCATGAAGCCATGTTAAATCTCTTAAGCATTTTGTCTATATATGCCTTTTAAGACAAACCAAGCAAACCCCAGGATCTGTCACGATAGATCTCTATGCCAAGCACAAAAGATGCATTTCCAAGATCCTTCATATCAAAATTCTGTGACAATGCTAATTTTGTCTCGTTCAAAAAATTTATATCATTACTCGTAAGGAGAATGTTGTCAACATATAACACCAGGATCATAAAATTGCCCGCGCTTATCATATAATAGATGCACTGATCCACTGCATTCTCCTTAAATCCAAGAAAGGACACAATCTCATGAAATTTAAGATACCATTGCTTGGATGCTTGTTTCAGGCCATATATCGACTTATTCAACTTGCACACTAAGTGCTCTTTTCCATTCTCTTGGAAACCATCTGGTTATTTCATATAAACTATCTCCGACAAGTCACCACTAAGGAAGGCAGTCTTCACATCCATTTGATATAGCTCGAGATCAAAATGAGCTACCAAAGCCATTATAACTCGAAATGAGTCTTTGGTCGAGACTGGTGAGAAGGTCTCCTTATAATCAATTCCTTCCTTCTGTGTGTAACCTTTAGCTACTAATATGGCTTTATATCTTTCAATTTCACCTTTAGCAGTCCGTTTGGTTTTAAAAATTCACTTGCAACTAACTGGTTTACATCTTTCAGGTAGTTCCACCAAATCCCATACATTATTTTTGTACATTGAATTTATTTCGTCCTCCATGGCATGAATCCATTCTAAGGAATTAGAACTTGAAATAGCTTCTGAAAAGTTAACAGGATCAGAATCGTCATTCACATCAAACTCATGTTCTTGTAAATAAACAATGTAATCATTTGAAATTGCCTGACGCCAAGTTCTTTGTGATCTTCTCAAGGGAATTTCCTCAATTTCTTCATTTGGTTCATTCACTAATTGGATCGGTTCAATTATGGGTTGGACTAGATCAATTTGTGGTTCTATGTGAGATGATTCTTCAGAAGGCACTATCAGATGAACAACACTATGTTTATCAGGTATTTGGGAAACATTGCTTTATTCTTCTCCTAGAGAGATCTGAAGTGATTTTCTCCCACTGTCCAATTCATCCTCAAAGTAAACAGCACGATCAGATTCAACAACTCTCAATGAATGAGATAGGCAATAAAACCTACTTCCTCTTGAACCAATACAATAGCCAATGAAATACCCACTAATTGTTCTTGCTTCAAGCTTCTTAGTATGTGGGTTGTAAGGTCTAACTTCAGCTTTGCATCCCCAAACATGAAAATGTTTCAGACTAGGTTTCTTACCATATATCAGCTCATATGGGGTCTTTGGTACATATTTGCTTGGAACTTGATTCAACACATACGCAGTTGTTCTCAAGGCATCACCCCATAAAAATTCTGATAAAGTGCAATGAGTCATTATACATCGTATCATCTCCATGAGTGTTCTATTCCTCTGTTCTGCGATTCCATTCTGCTCTGGTGTGCCAGGCATATTATAACTAGCTTCTATTCCACACTCTTGCAAATATTTTGCAAAAGGACCAGGGTTTCTTCCAGTTTCATCATATTTGCCATAAAATTCACCACCTCTGTCTGAGTGTACACATTTTATTTTCTTTCCCAGTTTCAATTCAATTGCAACCTTGAACCTTTTGAAGGTTTCTAATACTTCATACTTTTTAGAAAGAAGTTCTACCCATCCAAATCTTGAATAATCATCAGTAAAGGTGATAAAATACTTGAAGCCTTCTATTGCACTGGGTGAGATAGGTCCACACACATAGTATGGATTAACTCCAAAATATTCTCTTTCCTAGTCCTCTTCCCTTTTCTAGCTCTAGCTATTAATTTTCCTTTGATGCAGTCTATACAAACGCCGAAATCTGAGAAATCAAGATTAGGTAAAACTCCTTCTTTTATCAATCGTTCCATTCTTTCTTTGGAGATATGGCTTAATCTTCTATGCCAAAGTATTGAAGAAGTTTCATTTAACTTTGGTCTTTTATTTCCAACAACTAAGTTAATGAAATTTTCAAAAGTATTATCTAAATCAATTTTATATAAGCCATTATTCAAAGTACCAGTTCCAACAACACAGGAGTCGTAATATATTTTAAAATTATTATTTCCAAATAAACATGAATATCCATCTTGGTCTAAATAAGTAATAGAAATCAAATTCCTTCTCATGGAAGGTATAAAAATAATGTTTTTCAATTCTAAAATATGACCAGTAGACAGATGTAAAGAAACAACTCTTATGTGTTGAACTTATACTTTGTCTCCATTTCCTAATCTCAAAGCTGTTTCACCCTCACTTGGCTTCCTCAGATGTCTCAGCGCCTGCAAGCAATTAGTGATGTGGATAGTGGCACCAGTATCCAGCCACCAAGTGTTAAAAGGAACTTCAACATTATTAGATTCAAAACAAACTAAAGCTAAAAGGTTACCTTTCTTCTTCTTTTTAAGCCACTTCTTAAATTTGAAGCAGTTTATCCTTTTGTGCCCATACTTCTTACAGAATTTACAGTTTCCTTTGAACTTGGCTTTCTTAAGCTTATGTTGTTGCTCTCTCACATCATTCTTCTTCCTTTCATGATTAGATTTCCCCTCATTATCCTTCTGGAAGTGCCTATTTGTTTGTCCAGAACTCGAACCATGAGAGACGAAGTTTGCCATTTGCATCTTTGTCTTCTTCATATCCTCTTCTACTTGAGTCACTATGGAAATCATCTCATTAATAGTCCATTCTCCCTTCTGAGTATTGTAAGATGTTTTCAACACATCAAATTGAGGAGGAAGCGACTCCAGGGCTCGCCAAATCAAGTAACTATCTCCTAGATCAACATTCATGCTCTTCAATCAACTGTAATAATGCACTAATTTCATTATATGCTCCCTAACACCACTCACTCCATCATACACAGTCTTCTCCAATAAGGATAGAAAATGTCCTTTTTCAGCTTTATCAAACTTAACATATTTTGCAGCCACTGAATTCAGGAATGTTTTTGCCTTCTGACTATCAGGAATACTTTGCCTAATGGTCTTATCCATAGTGTACTTTATCACCATCAAACAGACTTTATTGGAATGAGTCCATTTTTCATGATGGGTTCTTTGAGTAGGAGTTGACTCCTCATTGATCTCCGATTCCTCTTCACGTAAAGCTAGATCAAGGTTAGAGACTATCAGATACAATCTCAAGGATTTCACCCAATCCTCATGATTAGTCCCATTTAAAGTTTTCACAGAAGTCAGTTGCATAGGAACAGAAGCTGAGGAAAATTATTAAAATTTATGAAATTAATCATAAATTAACAACATTGCATGTTTGAACAATAATCATGCTTAACATTTTCCTCTCAAAATATACAACTATTTACAGTATAATGCTATGATACTTAGTACCGATGGGGTATAAGTATTATAACATAATACAAGAACTATATGCTAAAATCCTAAAACCTAACACCGATAGGGTATTTAAAATTTTAGAAAATTAACATATAATCCTAACACTTATATTATCACCTATAAACTATATTAATAGAATTATACCGATAGGATATAATTTTCATTAATATAGTACTCTCCTAATTTTATTATTCCTAAATTTAATTATCATGACATTAATATGATCAACACAATATATATATTAAATAAAACATTACAAAAATTTCATGCAATTAACCCATGATAGGTGAGTTTGATTGCATAAAATTTAAAGGCATAACATGAGCTATTATAACCTTTATATAAATTAAGTAATCAATTGTACATTAATGACAAAAACAAGAAAATAGGCATACAGTATATAAATTATACATAAAAATTCTATATAGTACACAATTATACAAAGATTACATAGAAAAAATTTCAAGCGAAAATTCAATTAAATCAGTGCTCAAAAAATAAAAAAAATAATGAAAAATATTTTATTTCTAGAAAAATATATAAAAATTATCAAAAAATTTAGTTCGGAGAGTAAAGCCCAACCATATTTTTTAGTTTATTATATATATATATATAGTGAAACTGTGTAGATAATTGTGAAGAAAAACCAAATTCGAAAACTAAGAAATTTGTTTCTTGTTTAGGTTTTCTGAAAATCTGGTGAACATAATTGCCTATCAAAGATAGACACTCCAATATCCTTGTACACCATGGAACAATTTCAAGACGATAAGATCAGCCAGCACTTTAATTCAACGGTTAATTTTCCAGAAAAATAAAATAATGATCGAAATCTAAAAATTCATTAAAAAAATTCATAAGGAACATGCTCGCATATAGACGAGTTCTTCATAAACGAAACCTGGCCCAATATTAGAAATTTAACAAGTTCTTCATATTTCCGAATCATATTCCAAAATTGTTATCAAAATTTAATCCTAATTCAAATTAACAACATACTGATTAAAATAAATAAGAAATAATAAATCTAGAGTAATATTGTCATAATTTTATTTTGATGTATTATGGCCGAAACATATAAGAAATTCATACTAGATAGAATAAAATATTATAATTTGTACAATTCGACTCATCAATATGGATTTTTGACTCTAATACCAATTGTAAGAAAATTTTTAGGATTTACAAAATAATTTAATATTCATACAACCATAAATCCATAAAGAGGAGTACAATAATTGTACAAATAAAATAAAGAATTTTTGAATTACCTGACCCTCCTGTTACATCCATGATGTCTGATTGTAGAATTGGTTGGATCATTACCCACTCTTCCTCAGGTGAATCTCAGAGAGAATATTTGGAATTACAAACTGTAATGTGATGAGAGACTGCAACTCACCTTATAAGGAGATGGATAGGAACCCTAACCTTAACCCTAACCCAAACCTAATTAGGATTAATTGGCCCATCACAATTAATCTAAATAGGGTATATGCACACACTTTAAAGTTTTAATATAATACAAAGTCTAGGCATTATTATTATATTAATGACATTGAATTAATATTAATTTAATTATATATTAAAATATATTTAGTCCATTATTTTACAATGTGCTCAAAAAATAATTGTAAGAAAATTTTTAAGATTCACAAAATAATTTAATATTCATACAACCATAAATCTATAAAGAGGAGTACAATAATTGCACAAATAAAATAAAGAGTTTTCGAATTACCTGACCATCCTGCTGCATCCATGATGTCTGATTGTAGAATTAGTTGGATCACTGTCCACTCTTCCTCAAGTGAGTCTCAGAGAAAATATTTAGAATTACAAACTGTAATGTGATGGGAGACTGTAACTCACCTTATAAGGAGGTGGATAGGGATCCTAACCCTAACTCAACTAGGATTAATTGGCCCATCACAATTAATCTAGAATAGGGAATATGTACACACTTTAGAATTTTAATATAACACAAAGTTTGGGTATTATTATTATATTAATGACATTGAATTAATATTAATTCAATTATATATTAAAATATGTTTAATCCATTATTTTACAGCAAACTGCAACGGATGATTAAAAACACCTTTACCCCCTCTTACATAAGTTTGTTACAACGTTAGACTTCTCGAGTATGACATTAATTTTTTTTAAAAAAATATAATCATACGATTGGATGACATTAATTTATTAAAAAATATATAATCGGCTTTTGTATTGTATTATTAATAACTGAGGTTATACTTTTAACTTTTACATGTTAAAATTTCTTTCCATTCATTATCTTAATTTATACTTAAAATTTCTTTTCATTCATTATCTTAATTTATACTTAACTATTCCAACGTTTAAGGTAGATAATGAGTCCAATTGAGTTGATTTGGTCTTATCTTATGTTTGCCTCACACCCAACTTATTTGACTCATAATTCGATTCAAGCTTAATTTAAATCAATTTTTTTTATTCATACTTAGCTTGAATTGAACTTATGTGCAATTCATTTCAATTCATTAGTTTAAATTAATTATAATAATAAAATATTTGATTAACAATTTAATTCCTTAATATATTTTTAAAAGTTAATATTTTTAGCAACTTAATAACAAAAACAAAAAATATATAAACAGCATATTATAACCATTTTTAGCATAATATAAATGATAAATTACCTTAAAATATAAAATTACATTAGGACTATAACTAATTTCTAAAAGATAAATAGATTTTTCAATTTTTTTAATTGATACTTATAACTTTATTGATTTATCTTATTAAAAAATTATAAATTTTATTTAAAATCACACAAAAAAATGAACCTAATCTAATTATTTAAATTACAAATATAAATTATTAAGTTTTTTTTGAAAGAATAAAATTTGAAGTAAAAGTTATTTACTTAATTATTTGACTTATAAAAATAAAACTAATAAATTATCTATTAAAGATTTGCCATTTGATTTTCATTCTTATTCTTATAATAAATTTATAAATAAAAAATTATCAACCATTGCTGATATATTTATTTTATATTTTTTACTTAAAATAATATTTAAAATTCTTATAAAATATATTGAAGCAATATATTAGTAATAAGAATATATATTATCTTAAATTCTAGAATTCAATGTCGTTAAATATTATTTTAAAATATAATATATATTATAATATATATTTATACTCATATTTTTTTATTTTATATGTGTATATCAAATCATCTTGGCTCAAACGTCAGATAATTTAGTTTACATATTATTCATTTATTTCATGGACTTGGTTTATTGAACCGAAATTCGAATCAAACTGCTCATAAGTTAACTAATTTGTCGTCAAATTGAACAACACATTTTTTATTATATGTAAGATTAACCTTCTTTGGAGTGGCAATAGTAAACAACAAATCTCCTTTAATAGAAAATCTTTCAAAAATTAAATTCAAAACTTTATTCCTAAAACATCTTAATAATCAACCTACTTCCACTTTTCTATCAAACTAAATAAAAAAAAGTTGATCGCTCTCACTTTTTTTTTCTTTCGTTTTTTCTTAAAAAATAGAGATGAAAAAATTATCCTTGCTTTCTTTCATTCCACCCGATCTTCGTAGAGTCCATTTTTACCTTCACTCCAATCAATCAATAGGAGTCCAAATTTAGGAGCCGTTCTCTATCTTTTTTCCTAATTAGATGGAAACGTGCCATCTGTTTGTTGTGCCATTAATTAAACGAATAATGGATATTTATTTATGAAAGTTGTGAACTAATTCTATAATTTGTTTTACTGCTCATGATAAGTTCCAAGCTCCATATATACTCAAACAAAACCCAACAAGTGGATCCCTACTTTGGTTTTTAATTAATTGTTTGGAACTAGAGTAAAATCAAAATTTTGTTAATTTAAAATTAAATCAGTGAAGAATTTTATACAAACTAAATTCTTGTTCTTTGATAATTTCAAACAATTACTCGGACTCATTGGGAAACATCTTTAACACAATTCCGTAAAACACTAACTTTTTTCGACAAAAACGAAAGTCATGCGTATACTTCTTTTTCCGTTTAAGTATACATTTTAGAGATAAAAAGCTGCGCGAATTAATATTTTACTATTAAATTTTTTTTTAATGTTTAAATAAATTAATTAAAACCAAAAATATAATTTTTAATATTTTAAATAAAATTTAATATTAAAAATACTAATATTTTAAAATGTTGGAGTCTCCATAATATTATCTTACTTTTTTGCCTTCTAAACTATATAATATTTAAAATTAAAATGTGTCGAATAATATTTTATATGAAAAATTAAATTATTACATTACTGAAGTGTATGTCCTTATCCATTTTATCTTACATGTGCTCATTTCATACCTTTCAATGAGTTCCATTATGTTTGACTTTATAACCTATCACACATGAAAGTCAACACCTTAGCTTGACCAAGATCATGCCACGATGAATCCCTTATCCGGCCCCTGGCCCACCATCTGCCACGTCTCAATTTATTCACGGGCTAAAGATGCGACTCTTTTAAAATCACTGTATTATGTCGCACCAGATTTCGACAACTTCTGCACTGACAAACGGAGCACGTATCATTTTGCTGGCGTCATCATTCAACACGTGGCATCTAACAGTGAAATTGGTTGCACTTATAAATTAGGATTTTTTTTTATAGGATAGGATTAAAAATAAAAAATAAAAAATAAAAACTACATTTTGGATAGTGGGCTCCAACTGAAAACCTAACAAGCGGGACACATAATGGGCCAATCCAGTTAGGTGGCTTCAGTGGTTTCATCCTTACCCCCCCCCCCACCTGTCAACCACTTGTTATCCCCTGTCAAACAGTCTAGCAAACTTGTCAAAAAAAAAATGCACAACTAATATAATAATTTATTAATATATTATTAAATTTAATTATATATTAAATTTATTTTTTAACTTAAATTTTGTACATTATATGATGAAATATCAATAATAAAATTTAGTGATATATTGGTATACCACTATATCGCTAGAATAATATAAATTTTTCACAAAAAAAAAATATTATGACACCATTTCTTTTAGCAAACAACGATTTTCATAAGAATATGTTTATAAATTATTAAAATTCAATGTACTACTAAAATAATAATTTATCAGTATATTATCAAATTTTATTACATATCAAATTTTTTTTAAAAAATAAATTTTACATGTCATATGATAAAATATTAACCATTAAATTCAATAATGTATCGACATATCACTATATCAATAAAATACTATAAATTTTTTAAAATAAAAATATTATGACTCCCTTTATTTTAACAAATAGCATTTTTTGTAGGATTATATATAAACTTTTAAGATAATAGAAAATAATTTACATATTCAATATTGAACATAATGAATTTATTGAAAGGATTTTTTTTTTAAAAAAAGTTATTTTCTTCTATCATAATAATTATTAAAACATATGATACTCTTTTCTTTACATACAAGAAAATAAAACTCTTCTATAGAAACTATCTTCCAAGTAAGCGAAACCTAACATTTCAAGAATGAACACCATTTCTGGCAGATTTTCCTGCAGTTTTTCCATGGACTGCACAATTTCCCCACAAATTTGCCACGAATAATGAATCCTTGGGAATTAGAGGCGCGGGAAATTCTTTCTTGTGGTCGTTTGCCAATGTTTTCATGTGGATTTTGCTATGGTGGTTTCACAAGAATTTTGTGCAATGTTACCCACAGGTATTTCCCACAAATTCGAATAGGAATTTTTAGCGATTTTTTCCACAGAAGTAAATATACCTTTTAAAATATATTAAATTTATAAAAATTTGTAGCAAAAAAATCTGTGGGGAAATTTTATTTCTTGATTTTTTCCAAAATGAAACGTTATATCTCCGAGAGGTTTCAGGTGATTGAGGGAATTGTGAGCCTATTTTCCCACAGTTTTAACTGCGTGGGAGACGTGGGAAATTCATATTTTCACAAATAAAAAATAAAAAATTTGTAGATTCAAAATTATGTAATTATTCCTATGATTAAATGCTTGACATTCCAAATTAAAATTTCATTAACAAATCTAATAATGTTCAAATCTAAGTAATAATAGATCCTACATAAAGTTAATATCAAATCTAGATATTAAATCATTCATACAAAAATAATATCATTAAATTGAAACTACTACTAAATGTCTTCTTCTGAATCATCATCCATATCATGGTGTTGTTGTCCTCCTTGCTATTGGGAATTCAGATTATTACATGCAACGGAAATTCAAAATTTGATCCGAATTCTACCTAAGATCCATGCAAAAAGTATAAATCAATTATTAGGGTTTTACCTATTGGGCACTCATATTTCTACTGATTAAAACTTGAGAGTGGATGAATCAAACGCTGGCCGGAAGATACGATGTCTCTACGATATCCACATGGAGTGAACAACGACTTCTCACCCTCTACGAATCTGCTAGGATGCGTTTTTCTCTCTAGGATTTAGGATTTGATCTTTTCTGAGTGATTTAGAATTTTATGAAAGTTATGAGCATGTATTAAAAGTGTTGCCCTCAAGTCTCCTTTTATAGAACTTAGGCAAGCCACAATCCTAGTCCTACTAGGATAATGCTTCCAAAATTCTAATCACACTTAACAACTCATCTTATCTTTATCCTTATCCTAGAGATAATGAGGAGAGATAGGACTTATCTATTAATTATCTAATATTAGATAATAATATTATTTCATAATATAAATATTTTATATTAGATAATTATATATAGTTATCAAATATCAAAATATTATTATCTCATAATATATTTATCTAATATCTGATAACATAAATATTTAATATTACTTTAATATCAAATAATATCACATAATAATAATTATATTTATTACGTAAAAAATATATTATTATTTAATAATATATATATGCACGAAAATAAGTTTAATTAATTAGATATTAATATAATTAAAGTCTAATTAATTATTATCTTATTCCTACTTCTTTTATATGACCCTGTAGGTTCTTACTACGTTGACAATGACTCATTATTGAGCCATAAACAGTGAGCGGTATCTAGTAATACGTCACTACCACTCAAGTAGTAAGAATGTCTGTGATTCGACATCCACCTAATACATGATCAACGTTTTGTATCATAATCCTTTTTGTAATAATATCTAAATTGAATTGGAAGTATAGAGAATGTCATCCTTGTCAAAGTTTAATTTATATTTCTTGATACTGAGTAGACTTCAAAACAAATGATCAATATCACATATTAATTCATTTGAGCATGGCCATACATTTCTAAGTCTTACCCAATCAAGGGGTCCGAGGATATATCTTTTTTTTATAAGAGTAACACCATCTACATCACTCACTTCTCTCTGCATGATTTGTGACACACCCAATTAATGCCCTACTTGTCATCTTGATTAAAGGTGACATAGGACAATATCAAATTGAGTAACCTCTCATGTAGGGAACCGTAGTGACTTTAGGTCAAAGGATTATATGCAATTGTGACCATATGAAAACTACTAATAACACAAGTCTTATCCATACAGTATTCTCATATTAGGTCAGTCTAGTACATTTGTTCACTAACAATGTACTCATGTATTAACTTGATATCACATATCCATGACTCATAATCATCAGTCACTATACATGCCAGTCTCAATATATTATTACTATTCCTTCTGTAATAATACTTGACTAGGGGCATTTTAGAAATAATAAAATTATTCCAGAGATAATTATTATATTAAATTAAATTATGTAAAATTAAAAATAAAATATAATAATTGTATTTCCTGAAATAAAATTTAATACATTGTATATTATTTTAATCATCTATATGATTAGTTCTTAGGACACACACTAACATTTGCTACTATGTAGGATTGGCTAGACCATAGAAAGGTGGTGGAGGGAAGGGAATAGGTAAGGTTAATCCGATATGATCATATAAGGACTTTAGTACTGACTCATATTTTCTTAATTGACTTTGCCACTTAACTTTCAATGCAGTAACTCTATTTTCCACTTCTTACTGAACTTTATTTTCCACTTCCTGTTGAACTCTATTTTTCATTTCTTGCTATCATGGTGGTTGTGAACTTGAGGATGGCATGCTACTGCTACTATTTATAACATTACATGCTTTTGATAAGAGCTTATAAATTCTACCCTTATTACTCCCTCCAACAATATTTATCGAAATGGATAATTCAAGTGTTAGATTGGCTTGTGAATCAACAAGCTGGGATTCGTTTCTCCTTTTTTGGAAATTCTACTTTAATAACAAATAATTTAAAATGTTAAACATTATCTTACATGTCAATTATTTAGATAAAAAATAAAAAAGTAAATGGTTATATAATATATCTTACATAAGTTTGTTTGCTTCTTTCATCAATTCAAAAAGCATATCTTTTTTTGTGGGTAAGAGTAAATAACTCAAGTTGAGTAGGAGGCCTCCCAAGCTCTTTTTCCTAAATACAAAGACATTATCAGATAACAACACATATCAATATGCTTTCAGATAACAACACATTAAATACTTTAAAAATGGTAAGCATCTTACCAATCGCCTTTTATGTTTAGTAATTGGAATTAAACCTTTAGTACGAAGTGATACTCCACTGCCACTAGCTAAGTTTGTTTTATTTTGGGTAGATTTTTTTTTTTTGAAAGTCTTCATTATTCTAATAATCTACTATTGTCTTCCAAGATGCCTCCAATAGCTAAGGTGGTTTTATGCATGATTTTATTGCATCCCTTATGATATCTTGAAACGGTTAGCCCTTTTATACATGAAAATTTTCTTCATTATTGCTTCATATTGAGGATCCCCCCTAAACTTTTCCTATAAAACACATAAAACCAGTTAGGCAACCATTGCAGAGAAAATGAAAGAGGAAAGGCAATTAGTTGAATCAAATCCCACATAATGCACTTAGCAAGATAGAATATAGTATTTAACAAACCTGAAATTAAGAACCACCAAAAAGTTAGAGGAGAAAGTGAAAAAGAGAAACTTCATAGAATATGGGGTAAGCAAAAAACATAATAAAATAGAATATATATATTTTTAATAGAGTTACTTGCTGCATTTAAACCCTAAACAACATATTAGCTACTTAAGCTCCATTGCTTTCAATAATAAGCTATATCAAATAAAGGCAAAAAAGAATCATATTTGATTACACATACAACTAAATAATATATATATATATTATTCTAGCACATGTGAATGTGGATCTACCTTCCTATTGTTCGAACAATATCATATTTTCTTCTGCCATGATCTCCTAACAGATAAATTACTTTTTTCATCCGAGGCATGAGCTGGTGGCTTTCTTTTTTTCTTGGATAATTATGAGATCATCGGTTTATTATATCTTTTTGCAAAAAATGCCTTTTTTTCTTGCTTAACTATATGATCATTTGCTTGTTAAAACTTTTTGTGAAAAGTTAATGTGTGTTTTGCCTTGTATATCTTATGAAGTATTAAAGTATCTTTTGGAAGTAGAGAGGTGGGGTTACCAACCTAATTATGCATTTAAAAATAACCCACCGAGCCAAATAGAAGATGAAATGAGCCTACTACTTGTATGTTGAGAGATTTAAGGGATTAGCCTACATGTGAAGCCGTGGTATCTCCTAAACAACTTGCTTCCACGGGGAAAAAAAAGCAAAAGTACACAGTAGAGGTGATTTAATGAGTATATTTTCCTAATCAAGTCATTAACTTTATTTTATTTATCTGATATGTGTATCAAGATAAATAAAATATATATATTTTAAGATATTGAATCTAAAAGGTTAGTAATCATATTTTTTCTTTTTGAAAATTTTTAAAATTTTCAAAAATAGAAAAATATTAAAATTTTATTATAAAAATGGATTAATAAAATTATAAAATTTGTGAATTTAAATTTAAAAATTTTAAAAGGAAAATTTTTTTCCTTGATTCTTAGTAAACTATAATGATAAGCACAAGTAGTTTTTGTTATAAATTAATGTTTTTATCATTTGCAATAATTATTAAATAAAATAATTAAGTTTTAATCTAAAATTTTGAAATAGAGAAAAATTTTGTCATTTACTTTTTATTTGAATTAAAATTATCTTAAATAATTATTGTAATTATAATGAGATTAATATTAATTTATTATTTTAAAAATATAATAATAAAATATATGCATATATATAATATAAATTTTATTATATATAAAAATACAATAATTGATTTGATTACTCAATTTGATCAATTGAATTGGTCTAATTCTAACTCATTTACCTTATTGGATTCATGATTAGGTAGGATTTTTAAAACATTGATTTAGTCAGCTATTTCACTATCCTACAAACCTTTCTTATATGATTTTTAAAAAATTCAAATTAGCATGTATTTTCAAAATTATTCTTTCATAATATATTTATGAAAAAAATAGTATAAAATAAAATAAATCTAAATTATTCTATGTATGCAATTTAAAATATTAACATTATAATATTTGTTTGTATAGAAAATTTATACATATTTTACAATTTTTGTAGAAAAATGATATCTTACATAAAAATACTAAAATTTCTATTTTTAAACTTTCATTAAAATTTTTAAAATCTTCAATATTTACCAAAACATTGAAATGCATTATTTAAAAGTAAATTAGGATTTCCCAAAAGGAAATAAGAAACATGAATAGAATTTGGGGGTCTCTTCTACATCTAAATTCATTATTGTATTGTCTTCTGACTTATTACTAATATTCTTGGTTATCATTACAACTTTTGTTAATTTATATTTTATCCAAGAGGGGGTGAATTAGGTTTCAAACAAATTTTTAACAACAATATTAATATTTAAAATGTAAGAATGAAGGATGAAGATAAAGATATAGGATATGCACATTTGAGAAATTATCACAAATAAAAGCAAAACAGAGCAACTGCAGATAGATAAGAAGACAAGGAAGAGAAAGATCAAATACTACTATTTATAGTAGTTTCATCCAGCCTTGAAGATCCAACACTCCAAGGTATACATCCATTACCAAGCCTTTTTAACTTAGATTTGAACTTTAAATCACCATCACTTCAAGTTTTGGGGCACTTAAAGAAGCCTTAATATAGTCTCTATTTTTCTTTCATTAGTCCTTTTGAGAAACCTCTCTCAAAGCATTAATCTCTCAAGAGATTCAATGCTCCTGAAGTCTATAGGGATACCTCACCCTAGTATCTAACAAATGAGAATAAATAATACAATTGAGTAGCTTTCAATCTCTAAAAGATGGATTATACAAGCAAGCATTATGAGAGGAATGTTTCAATCAGATAAGTTCAAGGATTCTCAAGTTATGAAGAAAGGAAAAGATGTTTCTTGTATCTATGTAATAGTGTAAGCACTCTTTTATAATTTTAAAATGAAATGAATCCTTTATATAGAGTTTGGAAGAGTAAAAAGATCGTTACTTTGGAAAAAATAGCCATTATGGAGCAATTGGCGCCTCGTGAATCGATTTAAGCTGTCTCAAAAATTTTGAAAATGTCTTAATGAATCAATTGGTGAATTGATTCATGTTTAAAAAATCTTATGTGTTAAATCGATTGGTTAATCAATTCACTCAACCCCATTTCTGCTCTGAATGTGCAGAATTGATTGATGAATCGATTTAGCCTTTTCTTTTTTGAATCAATTGGTGAATCGATTCACTTTTCATTTGAAGCCCTCTGTATGCCTGAAATCGATTAGTGAATCGATTTATATATAGAGGAAAATATTTTTTTACAAGATTTAAGATGAAAAATAGCAAACTTCATAAAGGCATAAACCAAACTCATTTTCCAAAGAAATTTGGACACAAGATTTAATGTTTTCTTTTTATGAGAACCCAGAACTCCTTAATCAATAATTCCTCTTTTCACAATAAATTTCTAAGAACCTAACACCAAGATCTTCATCATTTGAACTTTACTTTTTGCACCAAGATTCTAGTTGAGCAAGTGCTTGTTATCATAAAAAAAACTTCTAAAAAAAGGCTAAGGTTAATAACTTTGAACTAGAAAATTAGAGTTAAGGAGCAAATTATGGTCTTCCAATTAAGCTTGATGGCTAAGTAAAGATGGCACAGACTTTTTTCATTGAAGTTTATACCAACTTATATATTTAAAATCCATTTATCAACCTCTTAAACTATATTGTTATTTATCCTACAAACATCATTTATGTAGGTGGGATCGGATATAATTATGTAGAAGATCGTCAAAGTCCTTTTGGATTTTTAATATACTGAAAGTCACCAACTAGCTGCATCAAGCAGCTTATTGGATTTAAATAAAATATATGTGTAGTGTTTTCCATTCTAGCATGATTTTTGAAACATTGATTTAGTTAGCTATTTTTAAAACAGTCTCCATGTAATGTTATCCATTCTAGCACATGGCTTGTGTGAATAATTTTCAATGTTTTAATGGGGCTTCTAGGCTAATTCTCATTACTTCTATCTTAACTTTCATTTGGATTGTAAGAGGAAGGAAGAGAAAAAGAAATACAAAAAATAAAAGATATTTTTTATTTAATTGAAAAGAAAATTGAGAAAAAAATAAGAGAAATTATTTTCTCTTATTTAATTAAACAAAAAAATGAAAAGAGAGGAAAGTTCATGGATTAAAATTAATAGAAAATTATGACCACATAAACAAAGCCAAATTGCTTTTAAACCTCTACTACTGTATAGTGCTTTGTAGTTTCTAACTCTTTATATATATTTTTTAATTTTTAATAAATGAATGGTTATTGTATATCTATTCTTTTTAAAAATTATTTAAAAAGGGAAAGGACTTACTCTCTATTATAAAATAAAATTTCCTAACCATGAAAATGGGCACATTGATTTACAATCAAATTTTATTTACAGTTAAATCTTACTAGTAAGATTTTATTTAAATCTCATATTTATATATATTTATCTCAGATTTTATCTCTATTAATAATTTTATCTATCTTACTAGTAATAGGGAGATGGATTTACAATCAGATTCTTTCAAATATACTTAAATATTGTGGGAACTAAAGTGACAGTCATAATTCTTTCCTTCTTCCAAAGAGGTTAGTAGGTTACCTACTGGAAGATCTTAATTAAACACTGCACATGCCTCACCCTTAAAGGCCAAAAACATGAGACATATAGTGATTATAGGCTTAATAGTTTAAGGTGATTAAATTTTATTAGCAAGATTTTATCTTATATTTAAATAAAATTTGAGAACTAATGGGATAAATATAATCAAATATTGTAATAGAGATAAAATTTATAAATTAATAAAAAGTAGAAAGCCTAAGATAAATAACATCATTGAAGAGAGCATATACCTTGAACATTCCCCACCACAATGTATGATATCATTAAGATTATTGAAAAGGATGCATACCTTGAACATCCCTCACCACATTTCCTTTCTATTTCTATCAATTTTTGACCATTGTCTAAGGTCCTTCAAATTTACTTTCAATAATACCATGAATTTGATGGATAACTTCATTAGAGGCTTGAATTTGTGCATAAAACAAGTTATAGAAGAAAAGATTCAATCAAATATAATAATGAATTACATATTGAAAATTAACTAGCATTTAAGTTACATTTGGTAATACTCAAGTGTATCCATCAAGTTTGATCCATTGGCATGTATCTACTTGGGCAATGGATGTTGGACTAGGTGCAGATGAAGCTAATTGCAATGTGTTTGAACTAGATCTCAAAAATTATTGCATGTTAGGATATTATGATGGTTAGTAATAGGTAAAGGATGGGTATTGATATGCACCATGATATGCTAATGTTGGCATAAAGGTAGATTGGCCACCATAGTATCGATAATTTAGTGGCATAAAGGCTGGTTAGGTTATGGCATAGGAGGTTGGCTAAGTGGTGGTACAAGGGGCTAGATAAATGGAAGTACAGAGGTTGGCCAAGTGGTTGTACAAGGGGCTAGCTAGATGGTGGTGTGGGAGGCTAGCTAGGTATTGCAAGTTTTGGAATAGATAAAAAAAGCCTATTTTCTATTATTCCTCATCAGCATGAATGATTAATTCTAGCACGACCTTCACGATATCTCCTTGTTATCTATAAAGTAGGAACATATATTATTAAAGAGAATAATGATAAGACATATAAATTTCTTAAAAAAATAACTTACATAGAATAAGAAGTCTTTAAACATTTAGGTATATCGACTATGTAACTCATTTATTAAATCTAAG
Source organism: Sindora glabra (assembly GCA_020226215.1). Taxonomy (NCBI): domain Eukaryota; kingdom Viridiplantae; phylum Streptophyta; class Magnoliopsida; order Fabales; family Fabaceae; genus Sindora; species Sindora glabra. The sequence continues at coordinate 72,512,882 of CM035231.1, read as the reverse complement.
AAGATATGAAAGATTATATTATCAATCCATCATTTTAGAGAAAGACTACTAGTTCTTTAAAAAGCTCTTGAGCCTCCTTACATAATACATAACTATGAGTATGAAAGATCATATTATTAATCTAGCATTTGAGAGGAAGAAGCATCTAGGTTCTTAGCTCACCAACTTAGAGAAATTCTTAGTACATTACATCCTGGGTGACTAAAGTTTGACAAAATAGAGGAGAAGAGGGTAGCAGGGTAAGGCTGGGCAGAATGAATGGTGTTCTCAGTATCTAAAACATCTTGGGGGTTTTAGATTTGATTTGTAACGATAAAAAAATAAGAATTTATTATAGTTTAAAGTTTAATTAGCTAAAAATAAAAAAGAAACTTTCCTTTTATTTACAAGTGACAAAAACATGACATATAAATTCTAATTCATTTTATTATACATTTAATGAGAGCTAATATATTAAGAAAATGACTAAAATATAAATATATATTATTATAAATTTCTAATCACTTTTCGTTAACATACTAAAATTAATTAGCATTTTTCATATTTTTATAGATAACTTTTAAACATCATATGATTAACGAACGATAGTTTATATATCACCGTATAACATACTTTAATTATTTTATGAGTATTATATAAATAACATAGGTTTAATTCACAGGTAGATTGACACAAACCAACTTAAAACATAATATTGAACCTCAATACTGCCTCCTTCACTTCTCATGTACATGTATCATTTGGTGATGAGGAAGAGGATTGAGTAATATATTAAAAATTTTAAATTAAGCCTAATTGAATTAATTAGTATTTTGATATTTTTTTAAGTTTTTATTTTTTCATATTTAAAGTTTGAATCTTGATTATATATATATTTGTTTAATAATTTAATCACTTTTATTATAAAAAAATTTAAGTTAACTAAAAAAAGCAATTTTGGTCATCCTCGTCTTTCATGGGAACTTTGTTAATTTGTAATTGGTAATAAGAATTTATTTAAAAAGATACATTACAAGAGCTAAAAATTCTTATCACATATTATTTACTAACTACTACTAATAATGTTTTTTGCACATAATTTATCATGATGATGTTTTTACTTCCATACATGTTATAATAGGAGTTATATTGTCACAATTTGTTTAAAGCGGATAAAAAAATAGTAACATGTTCTTAGAATAAGAATTTTTTTCCTATTTGAAGGGGAAAAAGATAAATATAAATTTAAAATAAAAAGCATACAGATCCTAAAGTTTTCTAATATTTCATGAATATACATCTCTTAAGAATTTTTCTTACCCCACATATAACCTTTCAATTTTCTTTGGATTGTACAACATATGAAAGTGTGAAATATTTTAACTTGGTTGATATTTTTAATTTGTTACTACAAATGCCTAGTGTCACTATCAGCTGCATGCAGATTTCAGTTACTCTCAAGATGGAATTAAAACTTAACTTGTAACTTCTTATTTACCCAAGAAAATACATTAAAGTATAGATTTCTTCTAATTCATAAAGTTCATTGAAGTTTAAGCCCTGTGCCAATGATAATTAAGAAGTGAAAGAAGCCATATAAGTATAAAAAAGGGGCAAACAGCAAGATGTTTCTTATTTTCCAATGTCTTCATTTACCTTACCACTAAAGTTCAATTAAATCTATAAAAAAGAATACCTCAAGTTCTAAGAAGCTAGAATTTATTATACCTCAATGTTTATGCTTAACGAGGACTTATAGAACAAGGAAAACAACCTAAAAACAAAATAAGGCTGAAATTTATTATAACCTATTATTACATTTTCTAACAACTAATCACAGCTTATAAATATAAGGGATTTGCATATCCCTCTCCTTGATGCACTTGTCAAATTAATACAACTTATTAGTTTTTTAGATGTTGCTTTCTAGCAACTGAGATATTCCTTTTATATGTTCCATAACATGAAAAAGTAGAAACTTCCGATCAAACATAGTGTATTTTTTCGATTTCAATCTTACACCTAGATAGATACACATATGCTTTAATTCCCAGTTACATCAAAGTATAATGTGAGATTTTACAGTTTGGACTTTCTAATTACCAGGGGTGGCTTGCCTTTCTTATCAGATTCAAGGGCATAAATTATAAACCACTCATTCTAAAAACTAGTCTTATTCCAATCATTTAATTGAAAAAAATACAAGAAGATTGTTTAGCTTTGAAGAATCAAGTAGAGCCATTTTGTATTTTCCCAGTAATAAAACATTTACCTGGTCAAGTCAAGTGAGCTCCAGCCTCGATGTATTCTGCAACAATGGATGAGTCCTATATAACCCAATGTTGCTGCAATGAACATTGCAAAAAATCAGACTCGAAATTCATTCCATGAAAGTTATTCATTTACCATCATAACATTAACAAATAAACAAAAGAGTTGGAAACTACCTCAAGTTGGAAAACAAATCACATTGGAGGTTGGCTAGATTTGAGGAACACATACTTGGCTACCCTGCAACACTCTTATCAAAATGGGAAGACGAGCAAGATGATATGCTACTTTAGTGTAAATGTGGTGCAAAATAGGATAGTGTGCTGCTTTGGTGTGAATATGGTGCTAAGGTATGATGCTTGTAAGAAAAATTTTAGGGAAATGGCAAAAGGAAAAATTAGGAAACTGGCAGGTGAAGTTTGCTTTTGAGGAAAAAGAAGCATTAAGTGGATGGCCAAAGTTTGCTTTTAAGGAAAGAGAAGCATTAAGTAGGGGTAAAAAAAAACTAGTCCAAGCGTAAGTTGGACTCGAAACTAGAACCCTTGGACTTATGGAAGAACTTCTCGCCAGTGGTCCTACTTAAAATTCAGTTAGCATTTCTACAATATTTTCAATATATATGACTAGTCAATTTGTATAACAATCACATCTAAAATATTTTATATATTTTATCTGTTATATCTTCAATAACTTGTGTAATCTTCTTCATTATCACTAATAGGTGTTGGGAATTCGGATTATCACATGCAGCGAAATTTTAAATTTTGATCCGAATTCTACCTAGGATCCATGCAAAAAGCATAAGTCAATGATTAGGGTTTTACCTATTGGGCACTCGTGTTTCTACTGATCAAAACTTGAGAGCGGATGAATCAAACGCCGGCCAGAAGATACAGCGTCTCTACGATATCCACACGGAGTGAACAACGACCTCTCACCCTCCACGCGTCTGCTAGGATGCGTTTTTCTCTCTAAGAATTAGGATTAGATGTTTTCTGAGTGATTTAGGGTTTATATGGAAGCTTAAAACGTGATTATTAAGTGCTGCCCTCAAGTCCCTTTTTATAGAACTTAGGCAAGCCATAATCCTAGTAGGACTAGGATAATGCTTCCAAAATCCTAATCACACTTAACAATTCATCTTATTCTTATCCTAGAGATAATGGGAAGAGATAAGACTTATCTATTAATTATCTAATATTAGATAATGATATTATCTCATAATATAAATATCTTAATATTAGATAATTGCATATATTTATTTAATATCTGATAAGATAATTATTTGATATTACTTTAATATCAAATAATATCACATAATATATATAAATATATATATATATAACGTGAATTTATTATTCTTAATAATATATATGCACGAAAATAAGTCCAATTAATTGGATATTAATATAATTAAAGTCCAATTAATTATTGTCTTATTCCTACTCCTTTTGTGTGACCCTGTAGGTTCTTACTACGTTGACAATGACTCATTATTGAGCCATAAACAGTGAGCGGTATCTAGTAATACGTCACTACCACTCAAGTAGTAAGAATGTCTGTGATTCGACATCCACCTAATACATGATCAACGTTTTACATCATAACCCTTTTGTAATAATATCCAAATTGAACTGGAGGCATGGAATGTGTCATCCTCGTCAATGTTCAATTTATATTTCTTGATACTGAGTAGACTTAAAATAAATAATTAATATCACATATTAATTCAACTGAGCATGGCCATACATTTCTAAGTCTCACTCAATCAAGGGGCCCAAGGATATTTCTCTTTTATACAAGAGTAACAAAATCCCATTTACATCACTCACTTCCCTCTGCATGATTTATGACACACCCAATCAACGCCCTACTTGTCACCTGATTAAAGGTGACATAGGACAATATTAAAGTGAGTAATTCCTCATGTAGGGAACCGCAGTGACTTCAGGTCAAAGGTTTATGCGTAGTTATGATCATATGAGAATAACTTATGACACGTTTATCCATGCAATATTCTCATAGTGGGTCAGTCCAGTACATTGTTCACTAGCAATGTACTCATGTATTGACTTGATATCACATATCCATGATTCGTAATCATCAGTCACTATACATGCTAGTCTCGATGTATTATTACTATCCATTTTCATAATAATACTTGACTAGGGGCATTTTAGGAATAGCAAAGCTATTCCAAGGATAATTATTATATTAAGTTATAAATTGCGCATAATAATAATAAAAATAAAATATAATAATTAAAATGCCTAAAATAAAATATAATACATTGTGTATAACTCTAATCATCTTATATGATTGGTTCTAGGACACACACCAACAATAGGATCATTTTCTTCTTTATCATCACTAGAATACGTATCATCACTCTCATCCTCTTCATCTTTATTCCTAGAATAATCATCTTCATTACTTTCACTTTCTATTTCATTATCAATAAGTTGGCCTGTAAGGTCAACATGTAGCTCAATTTCCTCAAAACCTCCATTATTATTGTGTATTGTGCCAATTTGACTGTCATCAATAACTTCGTTCATAAAACATATTTCTTCATCTTGATACGTATTCTTTAATTGATAGCTATGATAAGTTAAACCTCTTAGTTTTGTCTTAATGACAACCCACCAATCTGACTTATCATTTACTAGTGTGGGATATGGTGCATAGTAAACCTAAATAGTTTGTTGAGTGAAAATGAAAGGATCATGCTTAATGTATCTTCTAGTATGTTTTATCTCAACTATCCCATATAATAAATGCACTTTCATACCATGGTTGATTATAAGATCGAATCAATCATAGTGAAAAAAAAACCAATTTCTTATCATTTTGACTAGGATACTTTAACTCAATTATCTCATTGAGGATTCTGTAAGAATCATTCTTATTAGAGTTTATATTCCCTGTACCTTTCACAGAAACACCACAGTTAATGATTTTTTTCCCTTCGCTCTATGGCTTAGTGTGGAACTTGTACCCATTCATAAAGTACATTGGCCATGTTTTCACTTCTCATAATAGGCCCCATGCAAGATCCCGTAAATGACCACTATGTTCTACAACACTAAAGTTGCGCACATGTAAAATGTGAAACGTACTATCAATTTAATTGATAGTTAGAAAACTTAAGTTAAAATACAAGAAAAATAGAGACATACGTAATTTTAAAATCAAATGGCAAATTTATCTTCAATAATCTTCTTAACATCTTGATATATGATATCTGGCAAGGCTTGTTGCATTTAATTAATGAATACACTGCATGAATTTTCATAAGATGGGTAGCTAAAGTAATTAATATAACTTAATTATTAGCTATTTTAACTCACATTCTTACTTTAAGTATGGTTGAACTTCATCACAATTTAACAAAACATATAATGTTGTTACAAATAGTTCCTGGTCTGTCAAAAATCGATGAACATGTTTCCCAAATGGTCAGCCAAGTTAGTTAAAAATTGATAGGGTTGACACACCAGGTTCTCCATACTAGTCTATGTTTTGACCTAATCGAGTGGAGTTAGTTAAAAATTGATAGGGTTGACACACTAGGTTCTCCATACTAGTCTATGTTTTGACCTAATCGAGTGATTTAAGTTAGGACATCTAATGGAAAATAGTATTGATAAAATTGTATTATTTTTTCTATTAGATATGCTTCACATATACTCCTTTCCACAAGTGCCTTATTTCCTACCTTTTTCTTAACTTTATTGAGGAACTTACAATAAAGCATTGATTAGTCACCTTGATGATCATGTATATCATTAATGTAGGAAAAGGAAAGTAAAGACCTCGGACAATATATTACCTTTCAAAAGGATACATCTACTTATATTGTACAGGCCACTAACTCTTGCCTTGTATGGTAAATAAATAAGCAAATGTTCCATGAAATCAAAAAATCTAGATGGAAAAATTTATTCTAATTTACACAATATTAATAAGATGTTACGTTCCATTTTGACAAGCTCACTCTTCCACAATGTCATAAAGCATAAGTCCTTAAAAGTGACTTAGTTCAGTGATTAAGCCCCACAAGAGGTCAGGTAAGTCACTAAATGCTATAGGAAAAAAACATTCCATAAATACATAACAATCGTGACTTCTTGTGCCAAACAATCTGCCTATGGAGATATTAATGTGTCTATCTAATTTAGTAGCATAATCATCTGACATTCTTAATCTTTTTACCCATTCATATATTGTCTTCTTTTTCTCTTTAGGGAAGGTAAACATTGCTTTTGATTTATAAACCTTGCCATTGCCAATATCTGTAATTTCTTAAGTCCCTTTGCTTACAATATTCTCTTAAATCCATCCTCACCTTTGCATTGTCTTTACTTTTACCTTTAATGTCCATAATAGTGTTGAAAAGATTGTTAAAAATATTTTTCTCAATATGCATAACATCTAAATTATGTCGAATTAAGTTTGTTTTCCAATACAACAACTCCTAAAATATGCTTCATTTTGTCCAATTATAATCTTTTCCGTACCCAAGCAACTTGATATGCCAACTGTCCATGACCTTTGGAATCATCCATATCCTTTCTTAAACTTCATCACCTGTCAACCTATAAGGGGGTGGACTTTTTTCAACTTTATTTTTTAGGAGTGTATCCTTATTCCTCCTATATATATGATCATTTTTCAAGAAGTATTTGTGACAATCAAACCAGGGCTGTTTCCCTTTATTTTTCAATGTAAATGCTCTTGTATTTTCCATAGATATTGGATATGCTAATTTTCTAGCAATGGACCATCCAGATAACATACCATATGTTGAAAAATCATTAATTGTTCACATCAGTGTTGCTCTTAACAAGAAATTTTATTTTTCAAAAATATCGTATATAAAGACACCATCATTCCATAAAATTTGTTACTCATTAATCAATGGTTGTAAATATACATCTATTCTGCTTTTAGGATTATATGGCCCAGGGATAATTAATGTCAAGAATATATAAGGTCGGGTCATATATATTTTAGGTGGTAGATTATATGATATGATAATAACTGGTCAGCAAGAATATGGGATAGCAAATTAGGTGAATGAATTGAAGCCATTAGAATATAAGCTAAGGCAAATATTTTAAGGTTTAAGAGCAAAATCAGAGTATGTTCTATTAAAATGCTTCCATTCTTCTCCATCAAATAGGTAACAAAGTACATCTCCCTCCCATCGATTCTCATGATATCACCTCATATGTTCAGCTAATTTTTTAGAAGTATATAATCTTTGGAGCCTAAGTATCAATGGTAAGAAATACATTCTCTTCAAAGGAACTTCTTTATATCTCCTTTTTTCAACTTATGGTTTAGCGTATCGAGGCATCCTATAAAATCTACAATGTCTCTTGTCTTCATCATCTTTATAATATAACATGCACCCATTATCACAATAATCTATCTTTTTGTACTCAAGACCAGGCTTTGAAATTATCTTTTTGGCCTGATAAAGGTTTTCTAGTATAAGATTTCCAATTGGGTTAGTTTTTTTTAATAACTTCATCATTTCATTAAAATAACCTTGAGGTACGTTATAATTAGACTTTATGCTCATCATCCTTATAGCAACAAATAACTTTGTGTGGCTATTACAATCCATTCATAATGGACATTGAGCAGAATTTAACATTTCATAAAACTCTTATGCATTAAGGTTAGGGGGTTCTTCTAAGCTATAGTTATATTCATTTCAAAGCTAGGCCCAGCAACATCAAAAATCATATTCTCAAGATAGTTAACTTTGGTGAGGTTGTTCTCATTCATAAAAGTCCCCGTGTTATCATCTTCATGTTGTGAAGACAATTCCTTATCATGACAATGCCAATACCAATATCCAAGTATAAAACCTTTTGTATAAAGATGCATTCTCATATCATCTGAAATCACGTATTTTTTGTTCTGACACTTTAAACAATGGCACCTAATTACACTTTTTTTGATAAAGATTTCCTGTTGACAAGCAAATGCAATAAAATGCTCCATTCCTGACAAAAATTCATCGATATATCCTCTTTTATAAGGAGCCAATCTATTATACATTCATTTTCGATGCTCTGGAATATTCATTTGTCAAGTAAATCAAACCTTACAACATATCACATAAATTCAATGTAGTGAACAACAGACATAAATTTTAATTTTTTTTAATTATTTGTTATTCAACATCAAGATGAAATTCATCCCATTATTAATGATTAAAAATTTTCCCTATACTGGTATTATTAAAGAAATAGAAATAATTAAATTTTTTATTAACAAAAAAATTCAAATTTTTTGAATGGCATGACAATGTAGGATACTATATTTGCTAATTTTCCCTTATCAAAGTATAAGAAGTTTATCAAAACTTACCTCAAAAGCATTTATTTAGGGTTAATGTATAACTTTTATTTTTTTATATATAATTTATATGCATATGTTAATTTATAACCATTTCTTATCAAATAAATACTACACAAAATTAACTATAATTATACAGTCAAGCATTAATTTTTTTATATAATTCATAGATCTAATATATAGAAAAATTCATACATTTTTACAATATTATTATTCAAAATTAGAAATAGTTTAAACAAAAAATTAAAATACAATAACTGTAAAAACATCATCAAACTCTTATTTTCAACAATTATTAGAGGTTTTTATTAATTTATATAACAAACCCAACAAATAAACTACTAGTTGATAAACAAAAATTAGAAAAAATTTAAAAAAATTAAACATAAACTTACTATTAAGAAGTGAATATATGTTATCTCTAAGATGTAAAGGCTGGCAAAGAGGTTGCTTCACTAGCAATAGAAAGAACTTGGATGGTGAAGAAGGATTAAGAAGAAAAGGAGGAATTAGACTGTGCAAAAATGAGCTCTCGAGTAGGAAAGGGATTTGATTTTAACTTAGTTAATGATTTGGGGAGGCTTTTGCCGACTAAAATTTTTAACTTTCCTTTTCGAGCAGTATGCAATTAGGTAGGGCATTAAAAAAGAAAATTTGAGGCGGCCTCTTGAGTCACCACAAAATATAAAATTTAGATTTATATCCTTTCCACCTTGGGGATTGTAAAAAGCTAATTTTTCATAAACATCAAGTCGCCCCAAAGGTGACAGGGTCTGTTCTTCCTGGGGGAAATGTAAAAGAAATGCTTTCTCATGGATTTTTGAGGCGGCTTTAACCGCCACAAAGGTGATATAGTCATATTCCTACTTTTTCATCTTGGAGAATGTGAAAAACTAATTTCCTGTGGATTTTTTAGGCGGTTAAGCTGGTAAAGTCAACAAGCTGTCTTTTCCTTCTTAAGTAGGGGATTTCTACGGTGCCGCCTGGGTTCCAAAACCCAGGTGACGTGGCCACTGGTAAATGTACTACTAGCGTTAGTAGTCTTGACCCTTCCTATGTTTATCCCCAAAACCCAAGCGATGTGGCCACTGGTAAATAGACTACTAGCGTTAGTAGTCTTGACATGACGTGCTCATAGTAGGACAAATTTGCCAAAATGGCCGAATGGCATTCCGCCACATGTCCTGGGTTTCAAACCCAGGATTCCTACAAAGACACCGTAGTCTCCCCCTCTTAAGTAGTGCGCCACAACTTTATAAGGTTGTTTCCCATGGTATACAGTTAGGACTCAGCCAGTAATTTGGGGCGGCAAGATTCGGATGAAATGCCACCCAAAAAAACATAATTCTGGTAGTGTAAATTTTATGAACAAATGGTGTAATTATTATTAATCAGCATTGAAATACTATTATGTCTGTTATATTTTTTTTAAGTATAAGGATATATTATTAATGTAAAAAAATGTGAAATATATGATATCATTTTGTTGGTTGTTAACAAGGTTTTTATAACCAGACAATTCGCTTGCTAGCTTAATTAGTGCTGCTTAGTTTGAGTTGATTCTAAAAATTATTTAGCATTTGAATCAGATTAAATTAGTTAAAACTAAAAAATTGGTTCGGTTTTTTAAAAGTTGGCTAAGAATTTTTTTGTTCAGGTAGAATTGGTTCAATACGTTTATATGTAATTCAAAATTAATAAAAAATGAAATTTAACACCTTTTTAAATAAAAAAAGCACTACTTTTACATTATTTCTTTTATTTTTTTATAAATTATAAACTTATATTAACAATACAGGTCGATCAGTTGTTATTTAATTTCTAATAAATTTATATAAAATGTTATTTATGACATCATGCAATATGACTTAATTTAATTGATTGTATCAACCAAATTATGACCATGTACATTACCTTTTCTTATTTGTTGTCTCCTTCCAATTTTAAAACATTGGTTCTTGGTTGGGTTTGCAATAATTTAGTTCAACTGAATTTCAATTTAAATTTTCGCTCTCTATTTTTAACTGATTTACAATTGAAGTGATCAATAATTCATTATCTCATATTATTAAAATGTATTAAATTGAATTGATTAAGTTACATGATATTGAATATATTTATATAAATTTTAATTTTTATATGATTTATTTTTTAAAAGAAATCATCATGATATTAACCACAAATTAAATATATTTATATATATTTAAAAATTAAAAAATACATGACGCTTAATATATAATATGTATATATCATATGTCGATGGATTTTGATTTAATATGACTTGCAAAGTATAAAATTATAATCGACCAATATCAATCAAAGTCATTAAATTTTTTTTCAAATTAATTCATTTTTATTTTTAAACTGTCTTAAATTGATCGAAATTGATATGATTTGATTAGTTTAAATCAGTTGATATAAATTTACACGTCTTTTAAAATCAATTACATTATTGATAGATATGAAATATAGATTAAAAATGGAGTAGAACCTTTGCTTATATATTTGTCATAAGCTTTTTTTAATCATATCATACTATATGTATTAATTACTCTGATTAAAGAAAACCTAGTACATTAATAATAATAATTTCATATTATCAAGCCATATTAAATTGAAATATTCAAGTCATACAACATTAAATATATTTATGTAAATTTTAATTTTTTAAATGATTAATTTTTTTTCAAAAGAGATCATCATGATATTAACTATAACATTGAATATATTTATATATATTTAAAAATTAGAAAATACATAACACTTAATATGACATGCATATATTATGTTTTGATTGATTTTGATTTAATATAACTTGTAAAATATAAAATCATAATCAACCAACATCAATCACAGTTATTAAAATTTTCTTCAAATAAATTCGTTTGTATTTTTAAACTGACTTAAATTGATCAAAATTGAAATGGTTTGATCAATTCAAAAAGATTGATATAATTTTATACATCCTTTAAAATCAATTACATTACTAATAGATATGAAATATAGATTAAAAATGGGGTAGAGACTTTGCTGGTATATTTGTCATAAGCTTTTTTCTAGTCATATCATACTATATCTATCAATTACTCTAATTAAAAAAAAAACTTAGTATATTAATAAGTATCATAATTAATAATAATAATTAAGTAAAAGAATTACACACATGTTAGGAGACCATAGTAACCACCTAATAATTATCAATAATCAATAATTATAAGATATATTACTAATTTTTAAAGAGGTAATGTTGTTAAAATCTTTTGAATATGTCCAAGCCTTTGACTAGGCCACGGTGAAATAAGGAATAGAAAAGGCATGTTTTTGAGTATTGTTATATTCATTTTGTTTTGGGTAATGTTACAGGAGTTTTATTTCTAAGAGATAAAGTATTTTTATTATTAAATTATACTTAATATATTAAAATTTATATTTTTAATTTTAATAATTTAATAGTAAAATACTCAATTTCTTACGTTACATTTAATTAAATGGAATGAAAATAAGAATGAAACAAAATAACTATTCTATAATTATATTTAATATAAAAAATAATATAAAAATAAAATTAAAAAAATATAGTTAAAGATAATAATATTCTTATAATAAAAATTTAATAAATTATATATTAATAAAGAGTAATGTTAGAATGTATAAAAAATAAGAAATATTTATTTTAAAAGGATAATTTATAAATGATGAAATGACCTCTACCATCATCTTTTTTGCGATGAATAAAGATTTCATAATTTAATAGAATAGTTATTCATCAGGAAACAAAAATTCTCATTTCATAATGCAATTTTCAATTATTTCTATTCTCATTTCCATTTTATCTCATTTTACTCAATCCAATCATTCCTATTTTTAAAAAATGAAACTCACTTTGATTATAGTTAGGGAACAGATGGGATGAATAGGATCGATCCAATTTTTTTTACAGACTTTCAATATAGAGGTTTTAATCCATTCCTTGCGAATCCAGGCTAACTCATGAATTTTTTTAATTTTTAATTTTTTAAAGAAATTTTTAACTTTTAAATAGTAAAAAAATTAAAATCATTTAAAAAGTATTGCATATTTATTCATAAATTAATCATAATAAATTTTAAATTTATATATAATTATAAAAATATTAAATATATAATATAAATAAAATAATTATAAAATAAAAATATTATTTATAAATTATTCATAATATATTCCTACACAATTAAAAATAAAAAAATAAAATTATAATTTTATATAAATTGAAAATATAGGTAACAGACCACAAACTTTCACAAACTGAATCAATTAAGACTTTTAAAACTTTTAAAATAAAAATCTAAATCTTTCAAAATCCACGGATTAACAAATCGGTCCACGGGATTCAACCAATTTTCACGGCTTACCCTTGATATTAGTCTTTTATTTTTCTCTCCACGTATACTGTTTCACAGTCCATCGTCTTCTCATTAAATTAAATTAATATAATGTATGTCCCCTTGTTATCCTGCCATGCCTTCGATGATCCGGTGAGGCACGCAACAGCTCCTGTACTGACTATTAAATACAAGACAAGATAGGCTGATAAATATATGTTGAATTTTGTACATTTTGAGGTGACGCTACATCGATTGAAACTATGATAGATACAACCAGTTAAATTCTCAACGATGCCCTCTGTTTTGCGATAAAGGATTCTTTTTTTTTTTTTTTAAGGGACCAAATTAATCTGTGTGTATACGACAAATTATTATATGGATACGCATTTGGTTGGTAATGAACATTTCCCAAGATCAATTTTTTGCAAATAAAATGAGATAATAGCACCACCCCACTTGGTTATGCTTCTCTAAATTAGGTTTCTCAACCTCTATATGAACGATATATATATATATATATATATATATAGACCAATTTTATAAATCACACCATCAAAATTTTCTTTTAATAGAAATTTTAATTAACTTGCTCTTAATGATGATAATTATTCAAGTCCCTGCTAATTCATTTTTAGTTTAATTATAAGCTATAATTAGAACTGATTGATAATTATGCCCACGTAAAAATAGTGTGTTTCTAGCAAAGTTTGTTCTATATTAAAAGGATCTGAATTTTCTTCAATTTTCTCTATCAATTTAATGTTAATTTTGAAAAATAAAAATATAATTTATATTTTAAGATCCATTTTTTTAAAAATTTATCATTCCAAACCAAAAAAAAAAAATTATGTTCTTCATCTCTTTCTAAATTTCATCTCATTCATTTTCTGAAAAACAGAGAAAATTCAAATTGCATTGACAACTATTATAGGAAAGTCAACTTATATGCAGACCAACTTTATATATTGTGCACATCTTGCTCCGTCTGCATGGCAATTGGCATACTTAGAAATTAATTCTACTTTCAATTATGAGTTTATTTATGTTATTAGGGCAAAATTCAACCTTGGGAGATAGATTATTGATTTTGCCAACTGACATGCATTTCCTACCTGCATTTTTCACAGAAATTAGATGCAAGACCATTCGCATAGTATATATTAATTATTGTTTTAGGACTTATGAAGTCGTAGTCAATAACAGATGACTGGCGTACATCATTGTGAAATTATTGATCTTCATTTTTTTTCCTTATGTAGGTATGTGCACATATATGCGATAACATTTACACACTATACGTACTTTTTTTATTCTAAGACATCTATACTTAGCAAATACAATCTATTTTTAAAGTTCCATCACACCCCGATTTCAGTCTAGCTACTTTTTAGTGTTAGCAAGTCGACTAATCAATAGTTAAAATCTAATTGTGTCACAAATGTGAGACATGCTTCATAGAAGGAAAAGATGAAAAACGGCCCATATATATCAAAATAAAGCATATTCTTCACGTTTTTTTTTAGGTATTCCCTGCATAATTTGTGTGGTGCTTAACGAAACAAGAGCAGGAAGTTCCGTAGTAGATGGGAATTCAATTAAGTATGTCAATTCAATTAGTATTTTAATAATGTAATAATATTTGATATTACTTTTAAAATTTTATCTTTTATATTTGATATTTAAACTCAAGATCTTATATGTATATTTTAAATAAATTATCATTCTTACTATTAAAAAATATAAAATGCAACATTTTGAAAATTATTGATGCTTTAATAGAATTGTGATAATATTTATAATTAAATTATATAAATTGTTCCCTTATATTATAACATTCAAAGTATAAAAAACTAATTACCTTACAAATAAAATTTAAATAGCATTGGTTTTGTGATACGTTAAGCGTGGTTGGTTTAGCGAGTGGCATATGATGTTTTAAAATTTAATATAGATATAGATAGAAGATAGATGGTAGACGTGGCTTTCTTGCCGACGAAGACATATTATTTCATGTAAGCCGTACGAATTAAAAAAAGAGGGAATGTACGCCGGGGGATTGAGGGGGACTAGCCCTTGCTATCCCAGTCTGAATATCGGCAATTATCTCTCAAGCAGTTTAGTCCACGTATCCTATGATCAATGTACACAATCTAGTTGCTCACACGCGCACACACAGCAGAGAGAGCGGGAACACCTGGTGGGACTACGTACGTAGAATGTCAACGCGTTTAGTGTGAACAAGGAATTCTGATTTTCGTATATATTTTGCGGGTAACATTACGGTGCCCGAGGGTTTCAAATTCGGGATGATGTGGCGCGTTCTGAGCTGTCGGATGAGATTACACAATTTCATCCAACAATTTTTGAGGGTGCCACGTCACCCCGATTTGAAACGCCTGGAGCACAGTAAAATTTCCCATATTTTGCAGAAACTAAAAATAAAGGTTGAGCCTTCATTTGTCTTCTTCTGCCTTCTGCAATCTATCCAGAGGGGCCCTGACGCCATCCCGCACGTCCATTCCTACGTATAATGATTCGGACACGTTGCCATCCGCCCAATAAATACGATCTAACTAAACTAGATTAGATTCCATCATATCAGATTTCCCCAAGATTATTAAAAGTTGACTTTGGAGGATGTTTCGGAATCGAATTATTTTTGACTAATTTAAGGGTATTTAATTAATTGATTAAATTAAATAATTATTTTAATTATTTAATAAATAATTATTTTAATAAGAATTTTAAGAATATTGGAATCCAATGTTTTGAATTAGCCAATTCATGAATAATGAGTAAAATGATAAAATTAATTCTAAATTGTATAACTATAATATTTATTATTTTACTTAAGATGAGATATAGAATAATTGAACTCCAAATCATAAAGTATATAAGTAAGGGTTCAACTATTAAACCATTAATCATTTTTAATTCTATATATATATTTAATATATTACAATATAATAATTTTTCAATAAATAAATAATTATTTAATTTTTTATTAATTAAATTTACATAATAAAATTAAAATATATTAATAAAATAAATATTATTGTGTTATATAATTATTTAATAAATTTAAATTATTTTCATATTAAAATAAAAATTAATAAGATTAATGTATATATATAATATGAAATAGTGTAATTATTATAATATATACAAATAGTATGTTAAATACTTGATTTAAAATATAATATATGAATATTTAAATATATTTATTTCAAAGAAGAATATTTTAACAAGTATAATAAATTATAATAATTTATTTTTTTTTAAATAATTCAATAAATAATAAATTAAAATAATATATATTTAAAAAAATTAATTTAATAAATAATATATAAAATCTAAAATATGATTAAAATAAAATAATATACTCAAATAAATCATTAAATATATTTATATCCTTATATATTATTTTAAATAATAACAATTAATTTTATTAAATATTTTTATTTAAAGAACTAATATTATCAATTAATTAAATTAGTTAATCATTAATGCAATCAACTTACTCTCCAAGTCTCGAGTCATTACGGAGAACTTGTATTGTATTTTCAGTAAATAAGTATTCTCATTTTATTAATTAATACAGAAATACATACAAATCATATAGATGATTTTATTTTCTTGAAATTCGCAAGTCTTTTTTTTTTTTATAATTTTTATGCTATTTTTTTGTAGTATAAAATCTTTAATTTATTCGTGAAACATTAAAATTGTCCAACACACTTAGCCGTTGTTAAATTCCAATCCAGCTATTCTTTAGTCCGTCATTATTCATATATTTGACTCTTTACCCAATGTACATTAACTTCGAAATTCCAAAGGAAGGGAAGAAAGTGATTGGCAGGTAACGAGACTTTTTGTTGTAATAAATAACTACAATTAATTATAATCATGCAACCGGAGACTTAGTTTCTTATATGTCCTCAAGTCACCTGTGCACTTTTAGGGGACAGTAGCCATTTGTTTTCGTAATCTTGATGTAAAATTACAGTTTAAAAATTGGGAGAGAGGATCGAAAAGTTAATCGCATCCATTGGCATATTTTTTATTTTTATTATAATAAATATTATTTTTATAATTAATTATATATTAATTTATTTTTAATAAAAAATTAATTTATTATTATTTTTATTTAAAATATAAATTATAAATAAAAAATAATTTTTTATTTGAAAGATAAATTATGAAATAAAAAATAATTTTATTACATCTTTAATTGTCAATAATTAGAAATAAATATAAAGTCATTGATTGCTCTTTCCATTTATTCTTCTAATATTAAATTAATTTTTAATAAAAAATTAAATTTAAATCTCTATTTATAATTAGAATTCACAATTGCTTATTTATTTTATTGTTGCAAAAATATTCTCAAATTATATTTATATTTTATTTTTTTCTCTTTCTCTTTTTAATTATTTTAAAATCATTATTTTATCTGAAATGAGAATTTTTATCTTCATATTCAATATTTACCTTTAGTTACTTCAAAGTCATCATCTTATTTGAAATGATAACTTTAATCTTCATCTTAATATATGTAAGTATTCTTTCTTACTCATTTCATTCCTTTTTATTTATCGCATTTTGAAGAGTTTTTCTATTTCTTTTTATCTATCACTTTAGAATTCTAATGAAGTATTAAATATTTTTTTCATTAATAAATACTTTATTATTTTACACTATTAACTAATTTGTATTTATTTCTTTATATTTTTTTCTTTATTTTTAATTATCTTGAATTATGTGCATAAAGAGTAATCTTGTAAAGTTTATTAAAAATAAATAAATTAAACTATTTTCTTAATATGTGTGAAATTAATTAATAGCAACAGATAAATTACTCAATCCAAAGTTTATGTAAATTCCTTTTTATAATTTTTTTTGCATCTTTTTTATATTATTATTAAAAATTATAATTTAATCAATTTTTATTAACTTAATAGATTCTTAATATGCAAACTATAAAAGCAGACATTTTTATATAGTCTATTTTATTTTAACTATTTCATGCTGTTTAATAAGAAAAATATAATTTTAGAGAAAATTGAACTGCCATATGAAAATATAGATTATCAATTATGAAATTTATTAATTTATAGTTGATAATATATATATATATATATATATATATATATATATATATATATATATATATATATATATATATATATATATATATATGAATAGGTCATTTTATTTTACTTTAAATTTGTATGAAAATATTGACATTAACAAAAATAATTTTTTTTATTTTGAAATTTGAAAATTATTTTATCAATATCTTCGTCTAATTTTATTTGAAATTTTTTCTATTTTTTATTTTTATTTGAATTGATTACAAATCTTTTATCCTTATATTCATCTCATTTTACATCTAATTTAAATTTTATAAGTTCTCATTTATAATACACTTTCTCTTCTTACAATGACAAAAAAAATCTATTCCATTCTTATCATAAATGATGTTATTAAATATAAATATTAATGACAATAATTATTTTAAAAAATAACATCTAATTAATACGATATTGGTATTCAAAATAATTTTTTTTGGCAAATATAAATTTAAAATCAATTACTTACTTGAATATTGATTAAAATAAAAGGAGAAATAATTTTTTTAGAGTTATTAATTATATATAAATTAATTTTTATCTAATTTTCTTATAAATAATTAATATATAATTATAATACTATATTATTAAAATAAATATTCATCTGTAATATAAAATTACTATTTTTAAAAGTTTATTTTATACTTTAATGTGATAAATAAAAAATATATTGCCATTAAAAAATTATTCTTGTCATAAATCATGTTATTAAATATTAATATTAATGATAATAATTATATTAAAAAATAATATCTAATTAATATGTTGTTTGGATTTAAAATCGCTTATCTACTTAATTGTTGAGAAAAATTAATAGAGAGAGAACTTTTTTTCTTAAAGTTATTAGCTTGATCAAATTTTTATCTAATTCTTTTTATAAACAATTACTATATAATTATAATATTATATTATTAAAATAAATATTTATTCATACAATGAAAGGGTAATTATCTTATCATAATCCACCAATAAATTGATTATAATGAAAAATCACACTTAAATTGATTACAATGTCTTTCATAGTAAATCTAAGGGATTATCTTGATTATAAATTATCTTTGCATCTCATATAATTGGCTGGGAGCTATCACATATCATTGGATGGGAATTATGTAATTCTCATATTCTTTTTTTTTATAAATAGGAGAGTAATTAAATTATTAGATATATATTTGTTAGAATTAAAAATCAAACTCCAAATATAACAAAAGATATAAAACTTTCAAAAAAAAATAAGTATCACTTATATCAAAACTCTCAACTATACCCTTATAAATATTATATTTTAATTAGACAACTGTAACTATATGTAGAGTGAAGTTTGATGCTTCTTTCTATATCAATTCATCCATTACAGAAGATCCAACAAAAATTCGTAAAACAAAACATCCATATAAAGTTTAATAAAATTTAGTTATAATATGATTACCAGCTTAAATTTAATAAAAACATTCTATATTATTTATATAATTATCTTTTAAGTCCATGAATTATTAGTTGTTACTTAAGTCCATGTAATATTTCTAACAATTGTCCGACTTCTTATGCCCGAATCCACAATATTAGAATTCATGTATTTATTAATGATTGTGGTTTGCTGTTCCTGCAAAGAAGATATATTATATATGATGAAAGTTTATTTTCCTCCGCTTGTAAAGCTCTAGTTTTTATAGACCCCTTCAATTTTATTTTTCTAAAAAAGTAATATTACACTTTCATTTCATTCATTTAATTAGTCCTAAGCTATTTTAGCTAATCATACCTATCTCCAACTTACTTGTCCAAAATTTATTAAATTTATTATGAATGAATCAAAATAAATGCAATTTAAATAAAAATGATTAATTTATGTTTTAAATGGATGTAAATTTTTTATGCTCCATAGCAAACTCGACGTAAATCTAAAAATATATTTTTTTCCTAAGGAAGAAGGGTTGCAAACCGAACGGGCATGATGCACGGACGGGTTGGGATAACTACCGGAAGGCTTTTCCGCCGTCTCTTTGATTTGTGTCCCAGTCAATCATAAAAACTTTTAATGCGGCGATAGCAGCAGCATTTTTAAACCTTTTTTCCCCCCTTTCTTATCCTTCTTTAACATCAAATTGACATATTTAATCTTTTGTAATATTTACAGAAATTTCAGTGGATTAATTATATTATATTGTCATATTATTAATTTAAATTATTAAATTTTATTTATTTTATATAATATCATATAAATGAATAAAATTTGATAGTCTAATTTAATAGTGTTATTTGATGCACTATATTTATTACCAATACATATTTTAGATTTCACAGGATTGGTTTCGTTTGTCCACGGCCACGAGTGGCGAGGCAACAGGTGAGATATATCGAAATCTATCAATGCTGCAAGTATTTATAATTAAGCGTTTTATAAAAAATTAAAAAATTTTAATTTAAGTGATATTTAATTATTTTTTAAAAAATATTTTTTTTTGTATTTTATTGATTTTATTACTTTTACCATTTAAAAATTCTTAGTAGAGTGACATATCATAAAAAATTCTGAATATTTACTTAGAAAAAGTTTATAATACATCACTAATATAATTATATATTAGTATATCATTAGATCTGATCATTAATTTATTGTTGCATAATGAAAAAACTTTTTTGAGAAAAATAAAATTAACATGTAATAAAATTTAATAGTATATCACTACCTCATTATATTAATAGTAAACTGTAATCTGTTCCAATTCAATTACGTGTCTCTTATCCAATTTTAAATATGTTATATATAAGGATTTAAATTTGATTCATATAATTAATATAAATTAATTTTATATTATTATTCATTTATGTATTATAATATCATTAAAAATTATTAATTTTTTTTACTATCAATAAATTTTTTAATTAATATTAATTTTTAATAGAGTATCATATTTTTATTTATTAATAATATAAAAAAATTTATATTAATAATTAATCAAATTTAAATTTAATATATAAAGCACGTCGCATCTAGCTGGAAACAGATATTCACTTACATGATAAAAGGGTTTGATTATTTTTCTAGATTAAAAATTTATTTTGGCTATCATAAGATTAAATTTTTATTAATTTATTTTTTGATTAAAAATTTATATTAATTTAGTTTCAATATCATTAAAAAATTTTAAATTTTAATTCTTTTATATAATAATTCAATATTTCATCTTATATATAAAAATTAAATTTAGAAGGTTATAAATCTTATAATAATTAAATTGATATAAATTTTTAATCAGAAATAAAATTAATAGAAAATTTAATTTTAAAAAAAATAAAATAGATTTTTAATAATTTATATATACTCTAAATTGCCAAAATTTAAAAACCCCCTGATGAGTAAAAGGTCCCTCTGCGCCTCAACTCATCTCACTGGATGACCCTCTTGGTGCCCCCCCCCCCCCCACCCCCCCAGCCTATGTTTTTCAACTGATGAAAATTTGTACCCACTCTTGCACTGTCTAATATCTCAATACTATGTCGAATCGTATTCTAATACTATTCCCTTCCCATCATTTCCCTTCTGCAACCTCTGCCTCACTTGTCAATAAAAAGTACTGAGAGAGAGGCTTTGAAATAAAATTTCCTTTGGTTCGTATGGAGAATTTTTATGTTTCGGAAAATTAAAAAAATATTTAATTAGTTATTATTCAATAAATTAAAAAAATAATATTTTTAAAGAATTTTTATTTTTTAAAAAATATAAGTAACTATTTATTCAGCTTTTTATTTGATAAATTTTACTTTCTATATTATTTATAAATATAAGATTTTTTAAAAAAATTTTACTCTTCATAAAATATGAGAAGTTATTTATCCATTCTCTTCTAAATAAATTTTATTTTTATATTATTTATGAATATAAATATAAAATTATACTCATTAAATTTAATTAATAATAACTAAAATTAATTAATTCATATTATAATAATATTCAAAATATTATAATCATTTTATTAATATTTTATAAGTTATCTAAAGTTGAATTAAATGGAATATAAAAAATTATTTCATAAAAAATATCATATTTTATATATTAACTAAATAACTTTAAATGTTTTTAAGAAGTTTATATAAAAATTTATTGTTTAAGAAATTTAATTTTTCTTGAAAAGTTACTTTTGGTACGAACTAAAATACAACTAAATGACTCTTAAAAGTATCTATCTCCAAACATAAAATTAATTAATGGGTAGAAAAATAAATTTGACAATCTCTTTTAATTCGTGTGTGTGTGTGTGTGGGGGGGGGGGGGGATATATTAATCCTTACCAAAAACGGCCAATGGATCCCTTAAAGGGGCAACCGTAGCCTAACCAATCCCCATTTGATGGGTCTTAATCACATTCATTGTGTGCCTGTGTAGGTCCAAATTTAAAACATACTAATCCTTACAAAAAACAGCCAATGGATCCATTTTACGTGCAATCGTAGCCTAACTAATCCCCATTTGATGGGTCTTAATCTCATTCGGCTGCCCATTCCCCTCATGGTAATTGAATAGGGCCAAAAGGCTGCTTGTCTTTGATGATAACCTCCACTCTCCAATACTACTCCATTCATTTCTATTTATGTATCATTATTAATTAATTTTATACATATTTAAAAAATAATTTAATTTATTTATTTTTAATAAATTTTATAAAATTATCTCATATACATAAAATTTAAAATAATTAAAAATAAAGAGAAAAATATGAAAGAATAAATACAAATTGATTAATAATATAGAATAATAAAATATTTATTAATAAAAAAGAAGAGTGAATTTGAAAAAAATATTTAATATTTTATTAAAATTTTAAAGTGACAGATAAAAATAAATAATTTTTTTAAAATACGATAGATAAAAAGAAACGAAGGGAGTATATTTTGTATCTTGAATTCTAGAATCCTCATGAGAGCCCGTAGTTACTCTATCAAGTTTGTATTAATTAGAAATAAAATTAACAATCTTGCCTTTGAAATTATAAAATAATTTTCAAATTATATAAAATTATAATTTTATTTATAAATAATAATTTGTATAAATACTTTTATTTTTTAACAAAAATTTATATAAATAATTTATTTCTGAATTATAATATAAAAAGATAAAATTATGTATACAAATTATTATTTGAGAATGATATTCTAATTTTATATAATTTAAGGATAATTTTATCAATACTTCATAATTTCATGCACAAAATTATTAATTTTATATTAATTGTAATTTTATATACTGTTATTTTTCCTTTTAAACCATAGGGGCTGAAGATGATAATCTGGACTCAAGACATATTCCGTTATTTGTAAAGGAGAGTCTATAAGCAACACCAATTACAAACGCTAGTTTTATGAATAGTGGTGTTTATATGATCTTAAAAATACAATTTTTTAGTTTTTATTTCAATAAAAAAGACTAGATTTAAACGAAATTGTTAGAAAATGCTTGCACTTGTGTATCGTAATAAATCGTCAGTATATGAATATATAGCAGTAATGAATAACAGAAGGAGATTGAAAAATAATTAAAAAATATATGAAGTATGGCATATTAATTTAGTCAGTTTCATATTCTGTATATTTTATGCTATAAGCAGAAAGAAAAGCAATTGAAGCCACTACTATTACCAGTGACCATCGGCATCATGCACCATGTATATTCTGTTGATTGGTAGGTAAAATTAAGCGAATTACAACAAGAGGTTGTAACTAATTATGTGCAACAGGCACCATGAGGTCAGCATTTCTGGGCCTTACTCTGTCAAATTAATACTTAAATTACTGAGCATACCAATTTCCATAAACTTTATTGATATTATTTGAAATTTGAAAATTACTTAAATTATATGATGGTTGGTTTTGGAGTTTTATGCGGAGATGTTTTCAACTCGGGATGTGATTGCATTCAATGATGAGTACCTTCTTTCGCTGCTTTTCTATGGCTTGATACGGTCATGGGCCCAAAAGATAATCCCACGGCTGTCTATTCTCAAATAGTAAGAGGTAGTTTAATTTTCAGCAAAAATATAAACAATTATATTTTTCAAAATATAAATTATTTTAGAATTATTTGATTGTATAAATTAAAAGAAATAAATTTTTTCAGAAATTTATATTTCTCATAAAACAAGAAAAATTACTTACCCACTCCCCCTAGATAAGTTCTATTTTCTATATTTTTAACTAATTCATAAATAAAAATATTTTTAGTAAAATTAATTAATACTAATTTTACCCTTTTAATTGATTATCAGGTTTCACTTCGTGAATGCCATTTTAGTTGGTATTGCTATTATCTTGCAGTTTGTTTATTAATTAATATATATATATATATATATATATATATATATATATATATATATATATATATATATATATAGTTAAATGAATTAGTTAACAGCATATTAGTTCACATATTTTATTATTATTATTTTATAAAAAAAATTAAAAATTTAATTTAAATGAATTAGTTAACAGCATACTTTTATTTAATTGTTACGTTATTTTATAACTCACTCATTATTTTATTTTTTTATTTTTTTATTTATTTTATTACATAATTTTCTTTTACTTCTTTTTTATTTTATCTATTACTATAATTTGAAAGTTAGATTCTAATTATTAAATAATATAAATACAATATGATATATTTAATTTGATTATATAAATATTTTGAATAAATTAAAATTTTAATATATATTATATTAATTGCATTATATAATTATATATTCTATTTTTTCATTGAAATTATTTAAATATTAAAATCAAATTTTATTTAAATTTTATCAATATTTTTTAATATAAAATTTCAAGCACTATAACTTAAATTAAATATATATGTACACACACATAAATTAGAATTAAAATTTTCTTAATTAGTTACTGTCTAGAAAATAAATAATACCATGTTATTATTTGATAATTTAATCTTTAATTAAAATTAATTTATCTATTTATTTAAAATTTTTAATTGAAGTTACTATTTTGGAACGAAATAGTAACATGTTACTGTCCAGAGAAAAAGTAGTAACATGTTATTTTCTATTTATTTATGATTTTTAATTGATGTTACTATTTTGGAATGAAATAGTAACATATTACTATTTAGAGAACAAACAATAATATGCTATTATTTAGTAATTTGATTATTAATTAGACTTAATTTATTCATTTATTTAGGGTTTTCAATTGATGTTATTGTTTTGGAATAAAATAGTAACATGTTACTGTCCATGTCTAGAGAAAAAATAATAACATGTTATTATCTATTTATTTAGAATTTTTAATTGATGTTATTGTTTTGAAATAAAATAGTAACATATTACTGTCTAGAAAAAAAATAATAACATACTATTATTTAGTAATTTGGTATTAGACTTGATTTATCCATTTATTTGAAAGTTTTTAATTGATGTTACTTTTTTGAAATGAAACAGTAATGTGTTACTGTCTAGAAAAAAATAGTAACATATTATTATTTATTTATTTGAGATTTTTAATTGATGTTACTATTTTAAAATGAAATAGTAACATATTACCATTTATAGAACGAACAGTAATATGCTATTATTTGATAATTTGGTTGTTAATTAAACTTGATTTATCCATTTATTTGAAATTTTCAATTGATGTTACTATTTTGGAATGAAATAGTAACATGTTACTGTCTAAAGAATAAACAGTAACATGCTATTATCTATTTATTTGAGATTTTTAATTGATGTTACTATTTTGGAATGAAATAGTAATATGTTACTATCTAGAGAAAAAATAGTAATATGTTATTATTTGACAGTTTTGTTATTAATTAGATATGATTTATTCATTTATTTGAGGTTTTTAGTTGGTATTACTGTTTTGGAATAAAACAGTAACATGTTACTATCTTGGAACGAAACAATAATATGCTATTATTTAGTAGTTTAATTATTAATTAGACATAATTTATTCATTTATTTGAGATTTTTTATTAGTGTTATTGTTTTGAAAAGAAACAGTAACATGTTACTGTCTAAAGAAAAAATAGTAATATATTATTATTTGATAGTTTTGTTGTTAATTAGACATGATTTATTCATTTATTTGAGATTTTTTGTTAGTGTTACTATTTTAGAACGAAACAGTAACATATTACTGTTTTGGAACGAAACAGTAACATGTTATTATTTAGCAGTTTAATTGTTAATTAGACATGATTTATTCATTTATTTGAAATTTTTTATTGGTATTATTGTTTTGAAAAGAAACAGTAATATGTTACTATCTTGGAACAAAATAATAACATGTTATTATTTAATAGTTTTGTTATTAATTAAATATAATTTATTTATTTATTTGATATTTTTTATTAGTATTACTATTTTAGAACAAAACAGTAACATGTTACTGTCTTGGAACGAAACAATAACATACTATTTGACAGTTTAATTGTTAATTAGATATGATTTATTCATTTATTTGAAGTTTTTAGTTGATGTTACTGTTTTGAAACGAAATAGTAACATATTACTATCTTGGAATGAAACAGTAACATACTGTTATTTAACAGTTTTGTTATTAATTAGACATGATTTATTCATTTATTTAAAATTTTTAATTGGTATTACTGTCTTGAAATGAAATAGTAACATGTTACTGTCTTGGAATGAAATAGTAACATACTATTATTTAACAGTTTAATTATTAAGTAAACATGATTTATTCATTTATTTGAGATTTTTAATTGATGTTACTATTTTGAAAAGAAACAGTAACATGTTACTGTCTTGGAACGAAACAGTAACATGTTACTGTCTTGGAACGAAACAGTAACATGTTACTGTCTTGGAACGAAACAGTAACATGTTACTGTCTTGGAACGAAACAGTAACATACTATTATTTGACAGTTTTGTTATTAATTAGACATGATTTATTCATTTATTTGAGGTTTTTGGTTGGTGTTACTGTTTTGAAACGAAACAGTAACATGCTATTATTTAGCAGTTTAATTATTAATTAAATATGATTTATTCATTTATTTGAAGTTTTTTATTGGTGTTATTATTTTGAAATGAAATAGTAACATGTTACTGTCTTGGAACGAAACAATAACATACTATTATTTGACAGTTTTATTATTAATTAAATATGATTTATTCATTTATTTGAGATTTTTGGTTAGTATTATTGTTTTGGAATGAAACAGTAACATATTACTGTCTTGGAATAAAATAGTAACATACTATTATTTGACAGTTTAGTTATTAATTAGATATGATTTATTCATTTATTTGAGATTTTTGGTTGGTGTTATTGTTTTGAAAAAAAATAGTAACATATTACTGTCTTCGAACGAAATAGTAACATATTACTATTTATTTTACAAATAGTAATAAATTATTTTTTAGTAATTTTATTTATTAAGAAAATTATTATAATACTACTAGACACCAAAAGTGTTAGGGAGAAAAATTTTAATATAGGATTCGAATAAATTTAAATTAATAAAAATAAGATCAAAGTTAAAAAAAATAATAAGAAATTAAAAAAATTAAAAAAATCATTGAAAAAGGCCTTTTTTGCCAAATCAGAGTGGGCAAAACACCTTTAGTATTTGCAAGCATGTAGATCTCGAAAAGTTACATGAAATTTAAAAAAATTCACTTAAAATGGATAATCGAGCATAAAGTTATGGCCATTCAAAGTTTTGAGCTCAATTTATATGTTTTTAACTAAGTAAACTTCGTCAAACCCACATTTTCTTATTTTCTGTTGAAAGAGCAAATGAAAAATATTGAAAATGAGTGGTCATGCAAACATTGGTTAACTAATAAAGAATTTATGACTTTTTAAAAATCTTTAATTTACCATCGCATTCACACAGTTAAAAAAAAGTAATTTCAGTATATAATATTCATAAATCATAAAATTGAAACCTATTTGAAAAAAAAATTAGCACTATCACCTCTTTAAAATCAATTAATATCTATTAATATATATTAAATTATTATTGAGGATATTGTAGTCATTTCATTATTATTTCTTGGGAAATTCAAAGTTGAACCAAACAAAACATAAGAATTTATTTCCTGAGATATGTGACTTCCTTTATGTTAATCAAACAACATATAAGGATTTCCTAGGAAGTGTACATAATAAGTAACTTCTTACAAAATTTAACTTCCCATGGAAAGTTATTTCCTATATAAATCAAACGACCCCTCAAATTCAACTTACCCGCATAGTTTTCCTTCTTGTTTTCTACTGTTAATTACATAATTTTTCTCTCAAAAAAATTCCATATAATCACTTTTATATATATATATATATATATATTGAAATCTTATATGATATCTATTTTGAGAATTAAAAGACCAATAAATTTTTCATTTTTAATAGATATAATTTTCAAAATTTAAATGTATATATATTAATATTAATAAATAAGATCTGTTGGAAATTAATGTACTTTTTGTTGAAAAAATTATTTGTTGGTAATCACTTTTAATTTTAATATTTATAAAAAAATGCCTTTGTATATGTATATTTTTATACCATAAACTGACTAAATGCAATTCATTTGCAAAACCAAAATGCATGGAATGATTATACACAATCTTAAATGCTAGTATGTCTTGGGAAAAAAACTCCTTTTTCCTTCGATCAATTAAATTAATTAAAATATCATAATAAATTATACTAACAATGTAATGTAAAAATCCCTTAGCTCAAAGAAAAAAATTATGAATAAAAAAATAACTTCCTAATCATAATTTATACATTTATGAGAGTTTTATCACATATTTAACTCATATTTCAAATTGTTGATCAATATACTTATAACTTAAAAATATTTATTTAATAAAAAATTATAATCTTATTCTAATACAAACAATTTAATTTGAATAGAAGGATAAATCACAATAAAAATAATCTTTAATCAACAAATTAAAGTTTAGATCAAATTAAATAGTGTAATATATATTTCTTTTGGTAAAAATTATAATAGATATTTTTTAAAAAACAATTAATTGCCACTTTTATAAGTTCATTTATTAAATTTTTATGAAAATTTTAATTTTTCGATTTTTAAGATATGAAAAATTATAAAATTTGACGACTGTTTCCTTATTTATTAGGTAAAGTAAAAATACATATTATAATCCAGACTACGAGAACTCTGTAATCATGTAATACTTGACGTGGCTGCATTTATTTTATAAAAGGACATTTTTCAAAAAATCTTATTTATTTGTTTAAATAAAAATATTTTTATCTTAATATTTTATTAACTATAATATATAAAAATGTAAAGCAAGACTTCCCACCCCAATTCCCAAATAATAATTTTCCGTTTTCATTTATTTGGCCGACATGGACATGGGATATTAGCACGCGTTGATGACGCTGGTATTATGGTGATGAGGTTGCAAAGCATAGAGGTTGAAAGCTTGCAGCCACCGCAAGTTGATGCACACACATCAGGAGGTCTGAGGTTTAATTACGTCCAAGCCATCGTTCTTTTTTGCAAACGACAAAAACCGCCACTGCTAACTTCAAGGCTAGTTCTTCTTTCCATATTGCGTGAGTGTCTTGTTGGATTATCGTTTCGATTCTCGTCGTCATATTTACATTCCCCCAATAAATATACATACACGGAGTTGTTAATTCTTATTTTTTTATTTTAACAAAAAAATTATATTATTAATTAAAAATAAAAATATTATAATTAATTTATTATTAACTAATTTTATTAATAAATTTATTTATTATAAAAATAAAAGAGAATTAATATATTTCCTTAATTAATGAATATATTTACTAAATTATTGTATGTAAAAATTAAAATTTGATATGGAATTAATTTTATAGAGAACAATATGATACAAAATTTTAATTAGAGACTAAATTGATACAAATCTAATCCTACTAAGGCCAAAATAGAATTTTAATTTTTAAATTAATATTTCTTCATTAAAATTATTCAAATACCTTGTGTTATTTTCTTATTATATTTTATTATTATTAAATTAATAGCGTAATTTTCTCATTCAAATGACAAAGTAAAGATTAGCAATTCCCCTTTACAATTTTAGTATATATTGAGTAAAATTTAATATATGTATAAATTAACTTTCTTCTTGAACTGTGAGAAAATCAAATTTATTTTACTTAAAAAGTGTAAAATTTCGTATGAAATATTAGGTTTTATATGTTAAAAAAAACTTAATGCATGGAAGAGGTTACTATATACACACAAGATTTAAATCAAATTAATTTTGAGTCTAAATTCAATTTATTATTAATATAAAATATTGTACATTATCTAATACATCATAAAAAAATAATAATTAAAAAAATTACTAATATTAATTTTTTTTAATAATTTGGTAATATGCGATCAAGCCACAGTGTAATATTATTACACCAATATCAAATTTAAATCTATTAATTTCACTTAAAATGGAAAAAAGTTGCATATACACAAGGTGCACGTCAAAATTAATTCAAGTTAAAATTTGAGATAAAAGTATCATTTTTTTACCATTGAAGAAAACAAAGCTAAATTAAATTATAAAAAAATGATGCATACTTTTCAATTCTTTCTGTGTTTTTTCACTTATTTGTTTTTTAATAAGTATAATTTTCACACACATAAAAATAAATAAAGATTTTATATATACTAAAAATAAAAATTAAATTTTAAATTGAATTTTATAAATTTAAATTATCATTTTATATTCAGTGAAAAATTTTTATTTATATTTGATATCCAGATCTTATTTTCGATTGAAAAATAAATGTTAGAAAATTCGTATATTCCTATCGATTAC
The DNA here is from genome assembly GCA_020226215.1 of Sindora glabra. NCBI lineage: Eukaryota > Viridiplantae > Streptophyta > Magnoliopsida > Fabales > Fabaceae > Sindora > Sindora glabra. The sequence continues at coordinate 72,481,938 of CM035231.1, read as the reverse complement.
CGGAGGAAGCTGTGAAAAGCTGCACGAATCATCTGAGAGTGAGAGAAAGGTGTCTACGCAACGCTGACTTTAGTGAGGCATGAGTAAATGACGTTACAAACTTACAATATGTTTTGACTATTTTGACGGAAAGAAGCTCTTTCACCTCCTTTCCTCATCGATTAAAAACCAACTTATCTCTGTCCCTACTCCCTATAAATTTATGGACAGGGAAGCCCCATACGTGGACATTTGTCTCTGCATTCCTGAGAAGAAAGCTCGAGAGAGAAAACAGAGACCAGTCTCAAAACAAGCTTTCTCTCTGCCCACACGCATCTTAATTCGAAATTCTCTTCAAAAGAAGAAAAGCTGGATATAATGGGAAGACCACCTTGCTGTGAGAAAGTTGGAGTTAAGAAAGGGCCTTGGACTCCTGAGGAAGACATCATCTTGGTCTCTTACATTCAGGAACACGGCCCTGGAAATTGGAGATCAGTTCCCACCAATACAGGTTACTAATTTCCCTCCTTAGCTTGCTGTTAATGGATTTTCTTTACATTCCTTTAATCGTTTCTGTTGTGACAAATTGAGTTTCTGAATTCAGGTTTGCTTAGGTGCAGTAAAAGCTGCAGACTTAGGTGGACCAATTATCTCAGGCCTGGCATTAAAAGAGGTGACTTCACAGACGACGAGGAGAAGATGATTATCCATCTCCAAGCTCTTCTTGGAAACAGGTAATGTACTGCTCTCACATCTCCCTCTCCCATCCTCTGAGTTTAAATTGGGCCGTTTGCTCCTGAAAATCCATTTTGTGACAATATTTTTATCCCCCATTTGATTGCAATTTTGCTATAATATATCAGATATGATTTCCGTAAAAAAAAAAGAGTTAGAAAATTTGAGTACGTTGAATATTTGGTAATTTTTCGTTTTTTGAACATGAGCCGATTAAAAAATTGCAATGGATTATGTGCAGATGGGCTGCCATAGCTTCGTATCTTCCACAGAGGACAGATAATGACATAAAGAATTACTGGAACACCCATTTGAAGAAGAAGCTGAACAAGCTTCAAACGGGGAGTGAGGATGGTCCTGATCAAGAAGGACATCACTCATCATCACAACTAAAGGGTCAGTGGGAGAGACGGCTTCAAACTGATATCCAAATGGCCAAACAAGCCTTGCGTGAGGCTCTGTCTCTTGACAAGAACCCAATTCACCAATACTTGCCTGATACTAAGCCCTCAATTTCCTACCAGCCCGTTCAAACCTCTCCAAATACCTCACAAAACCAAATAGGATCCTCTTGTTATGCCTCAAGCGCAGAAAACATAGCCAAATTGCTCGAAAACTTTATGAAGAAATCCCCGAAGTCCTCAGCCGAAACAAATTCATTTATGGTCGCAGCTGCAGGTTCTAGTTCAAGTGAAGGAGTACAGAGCGCCGCCGCCACCCCGGAAGCACTTGACTCGCTACTGAGCTTCAACTCCGGCGGCTTGGTGGACGAGAACGGGAATATGGCGGCGGAAGGTGGCCTGTTTCAGGATGAGAGTAAGTCAAATATGAAAGCCGGACAAGTCCCGCTCACATTGCTGGAGAAGTGGCTTTTGGATGATAGCGCAATCACTGCTCAGACGGGCCATGAAGAAGAACTAATCGACATGTCGCTTGTAGAAGAAAGCACGCAAGGCTTGTTTTAAACAGAATTATTTTAATCCTAGCTTTTTGGGGCCCCGTTGGTTTTTTGTTTGTTTGTTTATTTAGTGGCTTAGAATTGCGTTTAATTCTAAAGCTAGGTAGGAACATAACAACACGTCGTAATCCAGATGCTGGCTGCTGCTCCAGGAAGTGTACATCTATATCTACATCTCCATATATACATATCATCTGTATCATATGTACCGAATTAATAATTACTATGACATGTTCCAGCCATCTAATTAACTAGAAAGAAATCTACCTATTATGGTTAATTACTGTTTAGAAGGTGCAGTTTTCAGGTTCCCTCTCCTTTACTTAGTAAATACAGTCACACCTGAATTCAATATTCAGGAGGAAAATATTTCTTATCTTGTTATATACACCGTTATGAAATTGCTAAATAATATTGGCATATTAATATCGATTAAATTGAAAATCAACATATATAATAGCGTAGTGACATTTTTGAAAATATATATAATCTGCCATATTGGTTCAAACAATAAGTTAATATTATAAAATTATAATATCTAATTAAAGATGAAGAGTTGGTTAAATAAAAATTTAAAATAACGATTATTATTTATAACCAATGTGTTTTTTATTTTATACATTAGTTTGGACTTATTTAATATCTAAAGATATAGAAACTGTTGCCTACATTAAAAAGTATGATATATAAGATGTCGATCTTTCATCAATAACTGATGTCTATTGTTACTTTTAGTATTTATAAATTTTATTTGTACTCTTTTTTTAAGTTTAGGTTGAATTTGACTACAATCTACTCCAATCTACTCATTTTTTTTTTCAGAAATGCTTCAAATTTTTTTGTAAGCATCCACTGCAAAAAAATATATATTTAACGATGAAGTTACCATTAATAATTGAGACTTTATGAATCACTTTTATGTTGTGATTTTAATGATGAATTTGGTATCATTCATTTATACTTTCATTGCTAATTTTTTTATATTAGAAATTTTTGACTTAAAATAATATCTATTTCTAAATTTTTTAGTAAAATTTATTGATAGAGTTAATGATAGAATTAAAAAAATTTAGAATTTGAATTATTGATGTTCATCCAACCTTTAGAACATACTATAGCCCCAAGTGTCAAAGAGTCGACATCAAGGTACCAAACCTTTCCACTAATGTGAGTTCTTGGGGAACATCAGTCTGTTATATCTAGAGTAACTTTTATTTGTTGAGCTATGACTTTTAATTTAAATGGTTTCAATTTTAACCAATTAGTAGTTGATATTATTAACCATAGTAACCTTAGGATGGAAGTTGTGTATGAATGTAATGTTCATAACTTCCCTCTAGACCTAACTGCCATCAAGGTTCCCTCTATATAGACTTATAAAATCAAAAAATCAATTTGATTATGATTTCTTAAGTACTTTTTTCTTATTCTTTTTCTTTCTTGAAAAATGCAGGAAAATTTGAAATTTCATTTGATAGTATAATAAAATTTTTATCAATCAGTGATTGAATTGCCAAAGAAAGTTTTAGTATCTGTTGCAAAATCTATTACTAATTGAAATGTATCATTTTATTAAAATATGTTAGCATGGCTAATTTCATCATTAACCTAATATATATGTATATATTAGAATCCAACACCAAACCTTCCATTTTTCTTTTTTCCCTTTTCTTCTCTCCTTTCTATAACCTAATTGTTCTGAGTCCTAAGAATTTCTATCATTTGCTTTGCTGCTAGTTTCTATACAATTTAATTAGCAAGTTTGTTTGAATCTTAGCCCAATTTATTTTTATTTTAAAATTTTTTCCTTTCAATTGCCTCATCTGGTTTTGTATAAAATTCTTTTTATTATTATTATCAAGAATAATCATTTAATTCTGGTTGTGCCACTAAGTGTTTGTAACTTGCACCATAGTTGATTGCAGTGTTGTTTTTTGTGATATTGTATCATCAAATGTCTAGTTTTGGTATAGGTTTAATATGGGATTTTCTTTCCTTTTATTTTTCATTGTTGAAATATATTATTTATTTAACTTACAAGAATTACAACAATATTTAGGTGTCCAAATATTTAGTTATAATATAATAAAGTAACTTTGATATTCCATAAAAAAAAAACTTTTGTTATTTTATTCAAAAGGGAAAAATATATTTTACTTCCTTAAAGTTTAATTAAGTAATGCAATTAGTATATAAACTTTAAAATATAACACTTTTCCTCTTAAGTGATTGAATTACAATGAAATTGTTAGCTAATTTTGTGTTAAATCCAATGGTTTTATCTCATTTCAAACTTTTTCTAAATTAACAATTTATTAATTTTTTTAAGCTCTTGAATATATTTGATGATATACCATTTTGCATTCACAATTATATTGTAGATTGAAGATTTAGTTCATGTTTCTTGTAATTTTAATTGGACAATTTATTTTGATTGATTCTAATTTTAATTAAGCTTTAAGTTATTTACATTGACTTGGTCAAACACTGAAAAAATAGAGAAAGAAATTTCAATTTGATGGACATGCCAGCTCTATATAAGCCTATACTATTATATTAATAGAAATTTAATAGTTTTAACATTATTTAAAGATCAAGGGAGTAAAGTGTAACATTTTAAAGTTTATGTATCAATTATGTTATTTAATAAAATTTAAAAGATGTAATATGTATTTACCCCTATTCAAAGTTAGGTAAAGATTAGTGTTCCATATAGTTTATATTCTAAGCATAACTATCCTTACAAGTTTACACTTTGTCTATAGTGGTCAATTTAAGATACTTTTTATAGTTTAATATTTTGAAACTTGTTGTTTTAGAAATTATGTTGGATTTTATTGTTATTTTAGAAATTATGTTAGATTTTATTTTCTTCAACTTTCATGTATGCAAGTTGAAAAAGCTTTTCCATGAAAAATGTTTCTTGCTGTATTTTTGGACCTTTTTACATTTAGTTTCCCTTTTACTTTATTCATTATTGCTTTCTTCACTCACTAGCTATTATTAAGAGAAGTTATCTTATCAATATCTAGTATTTTTGCATCTAGCAATACAAGTTCTTTCAAATTTGATTCTTTTAAAAAGAATATTGCACCTCTACCAATTTTGGTAGTGGTAAGTAGAAGAGCTAACCCAAGATTTTCTTTGATCCACTTATAAATTGCATATAGTTTTCAACATTATAAAACAAACCCAATATCCTCTTTGCACAATAGATTTTGAAATTAACCCTCACTTATACCAGTGTCTTCCAAAAGTAAAAAATGTTATCAAAAGAAAAAAAATTGTAAAGAGGAGAGATGAATAAAGAGTTATGTAAAAATATTATCAAGAGAGACAATATTTGAGCATTTCTATGTGCTTATTGTTAGGAATTTGGATTATCATATGTAGTAAAAATTTAAAATTTGATCCGAATTCTACCTAGGATCCATGCAAAAAGCATAAATCAATGATTAGGATTTTACCTATTGGGCACTCGTATTTCTACTGATCAAAACTTAAGAAGGAATGAATCAAACGCCGACCGAAAGGTATAGCGTCTCTACAGTATCCACACGGAGCGAACAATGACCTCTCGCCCTCCACGAATCTGCTAGGATGCGTTTCTCTCTCTATGAATTAGGATTGGATATTTTTTAAGTGATTTAGGGTTTATATGGAAGCTTTGAGCATGTATCTTATGTGTTGCCCTCAAGGCCCTTTTTATAGAACTTAGGCAAGCCACAATCCTAGTCCTACTAGGATAATGCTTCCAAAATTTTAATCACACTTAACAACTCATCTTATCCTTATCCTAGAGATAATGAGGAGAGATAGGACTTATCTATTAATTATCTAATATTAGATAATATATCTCATAATATAAATATCTTAATATTAGATAATTGCATATAGTTATCAAATATTAAAATAATATTATCTCATAATATATTTATCTAATATTTGATAACATAATTATTTGATATTACTTTAATATCAAATAATATCACATAATATTATATATATATATTATGTGAATAACATATTATTATTTTTAATAATAATATATATGCATGAAAATAAGTTTAATTAATTAGATATTAATATAATTAAAGTTTAATTAATTATTATCTTATTCCTACTCCTTTTGTGTGACCCTATAGGTTCTTATTACATTGATAATGACTCATTATTAAGCCATAAACAGTGAGCAGTATCTAGCAATATATTACTGGCACTTAAGTAGTAAGAATGTTTGTGATTCGACATTCACCTAATACATAATCAACGTTTTGCATCATAATCTTTTTTGTAATAATATCCAAATTAAACTGGAGGCATGGAATGTGCCATCCTCGTCAATGTTCAATTTATATTTCTTGATATTAAGTAGACTTAAAATAAATAATTAATATCACATATTAATCCAATTGAGTATGGCCATGCATTTCTAAGTTTCATTCAATCAAGGAGTCCAAGGATATTTCTCTTTTATATAAAAGTAACAAAATCTCATCTACATCACTCACTTCCCTCTGCACGATTTATGACACACCCAATCAATGTCCTACTCGTCATCCTAATTAAAGGTGATATAGGACAATATTAAAGTGAGTAATTCCTCATGTAAGGAATTGTAGTGACTTCAGGTTAAAGGTTTATGTGTATTTGTGATCATATAAGAATAATTTATGATACATCTATCCATGCAATATTCTCATAGTGGGTTAGTCCAGTACATTGTCACTAACAATATATTTATGTATTGACTTAATATCATATATCCATGATTAGTAATCATCAGTCACTATACATGCTAATCTCGATGTATTATTACTATCATTTTTCTAATAATACTTGATTAGGGGTATTTTAGAAATAGCGAAGCTATTCCAAAGATAATTATTATATTAAGTTATAAATTACGCAGAATAATAATAAATTTATGAAAATAAAATATAATAATTAAATTACCTAAAATAAAATATAATACATTGTGTATTATTTCAATCATCTATATGATTAGTTCCTAGGACACACATCAACACTTATAACATAAGCAGTAAAGTAACTTAATGTGGGTCTCATGGCTTTAAAGAAAATGTGTAGATAACTAGCTATTCAAAGGTGTCATATAATTGAAGAAATAAATAGTGATGAAAATTTTAAGGCCATTATTAGTGAATCATTGTAGAAATAATTACTCTTTCTTGCTACAATTACTCTTAAATTCTCTCCATTGAGTTAGTAATGCAAAAAAGAAATAAAATTATCTTTGTCTATTTCAAAATAGTAATTTAACGTAGATTATGATTGAGAGAGGATGATAGCCTAAGAGCAGGGACTTGTATCTTAGTAGTTAATGATCGAGTAATATGAGCACAACATCAATGTATAGGTCTTGGACATAATTATAATTATATATATATATATATATATATATATATATATATATATATTAGAATTTATTGATTTTATTATCTTTTTACTTAACATAAATAAGATATCCACATTCAATTTTGCTCTATGAATCAAATTTTTCATAAAATTTGATTCGAACATTTTATTATTGATAAAGTTTAAGTTTTATGAAATTTAATTGTTGTAGGATGTTTACTATTAGGATTGCTACAAAAATAAACAATATATTAATAAAAATATCCAAGATTAGTGATGGAATTTTGAAGATGATACCATTAATTTTATAGAAATTTTCCAATTTAACAATAAATTTACTAACGAAATGAAATTAATGATAAAAAACCATCACTAAATCAAAATTTAGTGACAAACACAAATTAGCTATGAAAATATCTATTGCTACATTTTAGTTTAAGGACAAAAATTCCATTAGCAGATTTAAAATTAGTAGTGGATAAATATACCAGTAATTTCAATTATTATTCATTTTATTCATCATCATCATGCAAATTGCCAATAAATGTAGCAATGAAACTTAGTGATAGATTATATAAATTTGTCTCTAATTGAATTACTAGCACACTATTTAATTATGCTTTCTTATCTATCACTATTTTCATTACTCTTTTTTTAGTGATGAACTTTCCTTAATTATTGATGGATTTTTTTGTCACTAATTAATGGTTCTCCTATAGTGATCCCATTCAAGACTTTAATATCTCCTACTTTCAAATAGTATGAGGTATTAGATTTCTAGATAGAATGCTTCTACTCATTTAAAGAATTTTTAAATATAAGTGAATTGCCTTCATATTTCACCCTATATTATAAAGTATTGAATGACTAAACTTTGCATAACCTTGTAGAGCACTTCAATATAAGGAAAATAGATCAACTTTTTTTTACATATAAGAATTTATAATAAGGATTATTTTAAAATGTAAATTTAAATACATAGTGATTATGTTGTAAAGGTTTAGTTTTTATGTAGGTTATTTTATTAAATATATATAATTGTAAAAGTATTTTATATTTTTATTTGTATTTTTCTTCATATAATAACCTATTGTAATGGAAATCTTTATTTGATCTTTACTTTCATTTATGAATACGCAAATATGTTCAATTTTTTCTTAATAACATCTTTAATCTTTACTATATAATGATATTATTATATAAAATTGTCCAAAGTTTTAAGAATTTCATTGTGTAAAATTGTATTTTAAGCATACCAAATTTTGAAAAAAAAATCACAAACTTTGTCAATTATCCAATAAACCTTGGTATGGATATCAAACTGAATCTTATTTCTAATTTACCTTGTCAATTTTTAAACATCTAAAGGAACACCAAATAATATGTTAGTATGTTTGAAGAAATATTCACTAATTAAAAGACATTGATTGTAAATGCTTATAGCATTAATTTTTTATAAAACAAATTTGTAAAAATATTCTAAAGGTCTTTTGTTGAGAAAATAACAAACTTCAAAAATATAATTTTGCACTTAACCAATGTCTAAATTAAAAGCAATTATGAATTTAGGAGAAATGCATGAAAATCTAAAGATGTGTATTAAATGGAATTTATGATGTTAAGGAAAATCATGAAAATATAACATGTCAATTTTTTAAAATGATCATTGTGTAAGACCATTCTAATTGTAATGACAATTCATGTCAAAAGTTTACACATCAATGAAATACTTGATCAACATCTTAATATATAGTAATTGTCACCTTGTTAAGATATAATCAAACTTAAGATATTAGTTTTATATTAATAACTGATGAATAATATTTGCTTAGCACTTATAAATATTATTCTTATTGTATATTTAAAGATATCGATAAATGCAAAAATAGGTTTCAATTTGAAGATAAATTATAAAGAGATGAGGCAACATGTCTGTTCATGCATTAATAGGTTTATAAATGCATGAATCGTGATAAATTATAAAGATATCGATAAATGCAAAAATACATTTCAAATTAAAGAAAAATTATAAAGAAATGAGGTAACATGTCTATTCATGTATTAATAGGTTTATAAATGCATGAATTGTGATATTATCTCTTCTCACTATAATTTATCATTAAATTGCTATCCATTTAGAGATATTGAGAAAATGTAAAGTGGGTTGCAATCTAAAGATAAATTCTAGTAGGAAGAAGTAATGTACCCATTCATGCATTAATAGGTTTGTAAATACATCAATAATGATTCTTTTCTTGTCATTATAATTTATCTTTAGTTTGTAGCCCATCTACATTTTTTTATCTTAGAAGCCATCAATCTACATTTTCCATCATTAAAAAGGCTTTTACTTTATAAGATATAGATCGTAGTATTCACCATTATTAGTAATATTGTGAAAGTTCTAAAATCCATCAAAATTTCTTTAAGAATTTTTTGATCGACTCCAAAATCTTCTCAATAACCCTAGTGAATGCTGAATTCAATTATCTACACTCTTTATCTTAGAATCTATCTTTATTGATGAATTTCATAAACTATTAATTTACACACTTTATCTTAAAAGTTATCTTTAATGTTCTTAATATCTTTGTTATTTATTATAAATTATACATTTTTTGTGTAGATGTTAATATATTGGTATGAAAATAAATGAAATTGTAAAATATATTTTTGTAATTATCTTTCTCTTTTCTTATTGTTATATGTTTACATTAATCTTTTGTTATGTGTATCTGTTTAATCATTTAAGAAAACTATGAAAATACAATAAAGAATTTTAATGTTATTGATTTCACTTAAACAAAATTGAATATGCAAAAATGTTAATCATTTAATAAAATGATGTTAATGTTGTTACAAAATTTATACTTATACTTTAAAATTGTTATTTGATACCACTTGCAAAACTATAAGTTAGATCTTATATTTTATCTATTATGATATATAATTATGTAATAAATATAAATGAATTATGCTTTTGAATAGATATAAATGTTATATAGATATGTGATACATATATACATACATACATACATACATACATACATACATATATATATATATATATATATATATATATATATATATATATATATATATATATAAATTGTGTTTTAAATTTTAGTTTGATATGTATAATTAAATCAATTTTAATAAAAAAGGTGCCAAAGAAAAATAAATTGATTATTTTGATAATCGACATTCAATTATTATTACGTTGTTCTTATTTAGTAACCAACATTAGAACAACATCATTTGTTAAAGACAAGGTTGGGTTTTGTACTTAACTAACATTTAATATCCAAAAGCTGGTTACTTAAGCTATTTTTAGACTTTGGTGGTTTGTAGTAATCAACATGGAAACCTCCACCCCAGGCATAATTTGTAAACAATAAGGTTAGAGCATGATATGATATGAAAATAAAAAAAATATAGCATGATACTATTTATAAATTTCATCTCGTAGCTCTTTTAACTCTAAAATAATTTTCGTAGTAAAGTATACTTTCTTCCAGCCTTAAAATGATTCTATTTAATTTTGAGATTTTGCATACTAATTATTTTGTAGAATTAAAACCCTATTTGCTTGTAGCTAAATATATAAAGTTTAACACTCACTAGAAAAGTACAAAATATAAACATAAGAATTTATTTTAATTTTTGTGTTTGATTTTATAACTTATTTTTTAATTTTATTATTGATCATATTTTGTTACTATCATTTTAATACAGCTTTATATATTTATACATGTAAGAAAATTGATTTTATTCATTTTTTTAACATTAGGTGGTATTGTCTATTATTTATTTATATGAAATGTATACTATCATATACTAGATTTTCATTAATGCTCATTGTATCTATATGTATTATATTTAAAAGTGCTTTTCAAGAAAGTGCAAACTTTATATATTAAATAATGTGTGTCAAAATAGATTTAGTAAAATACTTATCTTGAATTAGGATATTATATATTGTTAGGAATTCAGATTATTACATGCAGCAGAAATTCAAAATTTGATCCGAATTCTACCTAGGATCTATGCAAAAAGCATAAATCAATTATTAGAGTTTTACTTATTGGGCACTTGTGTTTTTATTGATCAAAACTTGAGAGCGGATGAATCAAATGCTGGTTGGAAGGTACAACGTCTCTACGGTATTCACACGAAGTGAACAACGACTCCTTGCTCTCCACGAATCTGCCAGGATGCGTTTCTCTCTCTAAGAATTGGGATTCAATGTTTTCTGAGTGATTTAGGGTTTTAGGAAGCTTATGAGCGTGTTTCTAATGTGTTGCCCTCAAGCCCCTTTTTATAGAACTTAGGCAAGCCACAATCCTAGTCCTACTGAGATAATGCTTCCAAAATGCTAATCATACTTAATAACTCATCTTATCCTTATCCTAGAGATAATGAGGAGAGATAAGACTTATCTATTAATTATCTAATATTAGATAATATTATCTCATAATATAAATATCTTAATATTAGATAATTGTATATAATTATCAAACATCAAAATAATATTATCTCATAATATATTTATCTAATATCTGATAACGTAATTATTTGATATTACTTTAATATCAAATAATATCACATAATATTATATATATATATTACATAAAAAATACATTATTATTCTTAATAATAATATATATGTACGAAAATAAGTCCAATTAATTAGATATTAATATAATTAAAATTTAATTAATTATTATTTTATTCATACTCTTTTTGTATGACCCTATAGGTTCTTACTACGTTAACAATGACTCATTATTGAGCCATAGACAGTAAGCGGTATCTAGCAATACATTACTGTCACTCAAGTAGTAAGAATGTCTATAATTCGACATCCACCTAATACATGATTAATGTTTTACATCATAATCCTTTTGTAATAATATCCAAATTGAACTGGAGGCATGGAATGTGTCATCCTCGTCAATGTTCAATTTATATTTCTTGATACTAAGTAGATTTAAAATAACTGATTAATATCACATATTAATCCAATTGAGCATGGCCTTCTATTTCTAAGTCTTACTCAATCAAGGGGCCCAAGGATATTTCTCTTTTATATAAGAGTCTATCACTCACTTCCCTTTGCATGATTCATGACACACCCAATTAATGCCCTATTCGTCATCCTGATTAAAGGTGACATAGGACAATATTAAAATGAGCAATTCCTTATGTAGGGAACCGTAGTGACTTCAGGTCAAAGGTTTATGTGTATTTGTGATCATATAAGAATAACTTATGACATGTCTATCCATGCAATATTCTTATAGTGGGTCAGTCCAGTACATTGTTCACTAATAATGTACTCATGTATTGACTTGATATCACATATTCATGATTCGTAATCATCAGTCACTATACATGCTAGTCTCGATATATTATTACTATCCTTTTCGTAATAATACTTGACTAGGGACATTTTAGGAATAGCGAAGCTATTCCAAGGATAATTATTATATTAAGTTATAAATCGCGCAGAATAATAATAAAATTATGAAAATAAAATATAATAATTAAATTACCTAAAATAAAACATAATACATTGTATATTATTTCAATCATCTATATGATTGGTTCCTAGGACACACACCAACATATATAACCTTTCATTATTTTCAATCTTTTATTATTCTATTTATTCTTTAAAATCATTGAAATTGAGATTCTGTAAAGTCATAGAAGATATTGATAGGCAATTTTAGTTATGATGTTCTATAAGGAGGAATACAAGCGAAATAAGAAGGTTGAAGAAATTAGAAGAATGGGGAATGGGGTTAAAGTTCGGGAAAATGGATGAATGAGAGAGCAACAAAAGATAAGATTTAGATAAGTGAGTGAGAAATAGGAGGATGAGATTTTGGGGGTAAGACATATAATGTCAGTTAGTAAATTAAACCAACATAGTATTATGGAAATTACATTTTGATTTGTTAAGAGAAAATAATAATTAATATTATTTTCCACAATACTAGCAAAATAAATAATGTTGGTTTTAATTGATATAAAAACCGATGTTAAAAATGGATATACAATGATACTTGAATAGACATCGATTGAATATTAACATGTAATCCTCTAAATACCTAATATTAATTAACTATTTTGTATTAGTGATAATTAAAACTTTTAGTATTATGTCGAAATTGAAAGTTAACAATATCTCATACCTATAAAGAAGGTAATATTAGTGCAAATTTGGTTGCATCTTTGTTACACCCTCCTTAAAACACAATAAATTCAAAATTTACTTTGTGAAATAAATAATTAGAATACCTAGTATGTTCTTGTTTGAAACAAAATTTGTACATGTATGAGAAATTTTTTAGCAAGTAACTATAGATGAACTATTAAGAAAAATAATATTTAATATTGTAGAAAGTTATAAAATGAGAATTTTATAAGAAATAGATGAGAAAAAACAACTCAAATAGTAAAGTTTAAAGTTTAAAGTTGTTATGAGTAAGTATGTAAGTATGGAAGAGATTTAGAGACTTATCTTCAAAAATGCCTATGGGTATTATTTCCTATTTTATGACTAAATTGTTAGTATTCGGATCAATATATGCAGCGAAATTTTAAAATTTTAATCCAAAACCTTCCTAAGATTTATACAAAAAGTCATAAACCAGTATTAGGATTTTACCTTATTGATGCTCGTGTTCTTTCTGAATGAATCCTTGAGAAACTGAGATGAATGGAACGCCAGCCAAATGGTACAACATCTCTATAGTATCCACACAAAGTGAACAATGACTTCTCCCTTCCACAAAGTTGCTAGGATTCGTTTCTCTCACTAGGATTAGGTTTGGACATTTTCTAGAGTGATTTAGGATTTGATTGAAGCTTAAGTGCGTGAATACAAAGTGCCTTCAAGCCCTTTTTATAGAATAACCTTATCCTTATCGTAGAAAGAGTAAGGAGAGATAGGACTTATTTAATAATTATCTAATATTAAATTAACATATAATTATCTTATATTAGATAATAATAATATTATCTTATAATATAATTATCTAATATTACTTTAATATCAAATAATATCACATAATATATAATATATATTACATGAATAAATATATATATTATCTTAATAATATATATATATATATATATGCACGAAAATAAGTCCAATTAATTGAATTTTAATTTAACTAAAACTTAATTAATTATTGTCTCATTCCTACTTCTTTTGTGTGACCCTGTAAGTTTTTACTATGTTAATAATAACTCATTTTGGGCCATAAACAGTGAGTGGTATCTAGCAATATATCACTGCTACTCAAGTAGTAAGAATGTCTCTGATTCGATATCTACCTAATATATAATCAACATTTTGCATCATAATCTTTTTTGTAACAATATCCAAAACAAACTGAAGGCATGAAGTGTGTCATCCTCATCAATATTCAATTTATATTTCTTGATACTGAGTAGATTTAAAATAAATGATCAATATCATATATTGAGCATGACCATGCATTTTTAAGTCTCACTCAATCAAAGGACCCAAGGATATTTCTCTTTAATACAAGAGTAACAAAATCCCATCTATATCATTTACTTCCCTCTGCATGATTTGTGACGCACCCAATCAACGTCCTACTCATCATCCTAATTAAAGGTGACATAGGACGACATCAAAGTAAGTAACTTCTCATGTAGGGAACTTAGTGCTTTAGGTCAAAAGACTATACACATTTATGATCATATGAAAATAACTAATGACACGTTTATCCATGTAGTATTCTCACAGTGAGTCAGTTTAGTACATTGTTCACTAATAATATACTCATATATTGACTTGATATCACATATCTATGATTCATAATCATCAGTCACTATACATGCTAGTTTCGATGTATTATTACTATTTTTTTGTAATAATACTTGACTAGGGGTATTTTAGAAATAACAAAACTATTCCAAGGATAATTATTATATTTAAGTTATAATTTATGCAAAATAAAATAAAATAAAATATAATAATTATATTATCAAAATGAAACGTAATACATTGTGTAATATTGCAATCATCTCTATGATTAGCTTCTAGGACACACACTAACACAAATTAACCTTGCTTATCTCATTTTTACTAAATCCTTTAAAACCTCAACCCCAACACTTTCCACTCTCAATCTTTTCAATTTATTCCTCTACTTTCTTCTAATTTAATAAGAAAAAGCTATCTCCATCAAATATATTATTTAATCAAGGTAAAAATATTTTAGATTTCTTCTTTATCTTTCTTTAGATTTGGTGAAGTTTAGGGTTATTTTAGATTCCAAAAGGATATTGAAATTGTAACCAAAGATCTTTTGATCTTGGTGTGATTAAACTTAAAAAATATTGAATCCAACTCCTTACCATTTCATTCATACTAGGTGAGTAAATACTTCATGTTTCCTTATTAGATATCAAAGATTTTAAGTTTGAAAGTTATATTTTAACTTTTTTACAAAAATATAAATAAAATGGTTTGATTGATGTGTTAATTTATGGTTTGAACTTGATTAAATGATGGGAATAGCTTAATAGCAAGATAATAGTGTGTATTTATGATTTGGAATAGATTTATGACATGATGAATGTATTTAGGTGATAAAATGTCAAACAAATAGTGCTTTTTCATGTTAGAACTCTTTAGAACTAGTCTAAAATAGTTGTGATTTGTCTAGAATGGTCAATCATTACTCTAGAATTTTGTGTAAGGTCGAGTTCAGGGTAAAAAAACCACTCATTTATCCCCGAACATTAGATCATTTATTTTCTTTAAGATTTCAAGTCTAACTTAAAAGACTCATAAGCAAACCGATTATCATTGGAAAGATATTTAATTTTTTCAAATAGAATTAGTTTCAAACTAATACCTTTTATAGATTTTAGGATATCAATAAAAAGATGGGTAATGGTCATATATTCAAGATTACAAAAAAGTGAATTTTTATCTCTAACTAGTAAAGGACATAATTACTATACCTTAACCATTTTAAGTAGACTGCTAGTTTATGAAAAGTTAATCATGTTTATTTTCATACTAATTAAGTTTCATGGATAATAAACTTGTAATTTTTAATTTACTTATAAAACTTCATTTAAACATTAAAATAAAGATAACTATAAAATGGGTTGCACTCAATCTATAATGTATTATCATGATAGTTAATGATCCAATAAGAGATATATGGTTCCTCAGCATTAAAATAAGATAGATTATGATATTTATAAGGTGAATACATGAAATAGTGATCATAAAATGAGAATTTAGATGTTATGCCATAGAATATGTGTTGTAAAGTACTTAATATATTAATTTTGGAATGGAACGTATTACATGATCATACATTTAAGGCATAATAATGTTACAAAACATGATATACATTTATTTACAATGTTGTTGATGCTATGGAATTATGTGACCATGCATTAAGACATGGCATTGTTTGATTAATGTGATGAAAATGGCTTATACCATGATATGAGAAATGAAAGTATTGAGCAAAAGTGAATTAATAAATATGTCAGGGGCGAAGTGAACATTAGTCGACAGAATCCTAGTAAAAAAAAAAGGAAGGTATAAAGTTGGTGCAAGAAAGATAAGGATAAAAAATGAAGGCAAAGTGTAAGGTGGGATCAAAAGTCACAAGGTGCATATATGCATTCTTATGTGCTATTTTTTATTGAATGTATGATAAAATAAATTTTTATTAACTCTAATTGTTCTTATATGATATAATGATGATAGTGTGATTACAATTGAGCCTTTTAAGGCTATTTGGAAATGTATATAATCATTTGAATGAGCCTTTTTAGCTATTTGATGGGTAAATTGATATTTGTAATGTTTAAATGTACTATATTTATAGGAGGACAATCTGATGGGTAAAAATATTATATTAATATATTTGTTTATATGGAATATTTACTCATTAAGTTCCAAACTCATTCTTTTATTATTTATTTTACAAATACCTAAGTTGAGTCTCCATTACCATTTTTCCAAAGCTCAAATGGCAAGCATGCATACCATTATGGCCTTAGTAGTACAAGATATTTGTAGATAAATTATTTTAAGGCTTTCTTTCTTGCTATGTGTCTTAGTTAATTAACTAGAATTATGATAGTTAGTTTGGATTAGATCAGTGGAAATCAAGTAACGGGTTCTATATCGATGACAACTGAATTAGGATAATGAAAATTTTATATTTTAAGGAATGAGTTAGGTTTGAAAATTTTGGATAGTTAGGCAATGAAGTTAAATATGTTATTTCATAATGATGTCATTTAGATTTCTATAACTCATGTTGTTAAAGTGTAAATCATGTTTTTTAAGCTTTATCTTGTTTATTTATATAAAAAAATTTAGTATTATCATCTATTATTTTTTTATAGAATAATATGGTGAAATCAAAAACAAAAAAATATTATTATCTATTGTTTATTTTTAAATCACATGTCACATCTTTAATTTTGGCATCCTCACCTTATAGTGTCATAATATACTATTGAATATTTCTTATGTTATAATAGCATTATAAATAATTTTTTTTTAAATTATGTTTTATAATGTTAAATTTTTTACCTTAATATATCTAGATATGTGCATGGCAAGATATTACTAAAAGAGTTGAAGTAATTATGTATAGGTTAAAGTTATTAGATGGTTCACATTCTATACATCCAATATTTCATGTGTTTATATTTTATAAATATATTCCTGACATGTCTCATGTGATTTAGCATAAACTAATACAATTAGATTCGAAGTTATCATATGAAGAATCATTAATAGAAATCTTGGCCTAACATATTTAAAATTAAGATATAAAGAATTATTTTCAATAAAATTTTAAAGGGAATGGCATGAAATAGAGGAGGCAATTTGGGAATTTGAAATAAAAATGTGCCAAATTTTTCTTTATCTCTTCAATAAACTTTAAGTTTAATTATTTCATTAGGAATATAATTATTTTCTTAAGAATTTGGGGATAAATTCTTTGAAGGAAGGAAAAACTATTATAATTCTTTAGTAAATTAGGATTTATGTTATTCATTATATATATTAATATTACTTGATAGTTGCTGATATATTTAGAATAAGAAATTATTTTAGTACAATAAGATTTGACCATAAAAATAAAGAGAAATAAGTTAACTAAAACCTATGTGAAATTAGATTCGAGTAAGTGTGTATAGAGGAGATTTACAAACTAATTTTCCTTTATTGCCTTTAAGAACATATAAAATACCCAAATTATTCCTTGAAACATTACAATCAGCCTTATAACTTTTTAATCAAAACACTTAACACATTATTTCCATTTCTTCCTATAAGTAACTAACTTTTTTCTTGCTCCCCTACAAATTCATCTTCGACTTCATCAATTTAGGATGATTGAGCTCTAAGTTACCACCAATCATGCATAACCTCTAGGAAAATTAGATAAGTCCTCATAAGAACATAATTTTGATGGAACTTTCTTCAATTTTGTTAGAAACATGGAAACTAGGGCAATTTTATAATTTTACTTTATGTTGATGTGGTTAAGGAAATAAACCTCCTACACACTCCTACTTATCTCTTTTATACCATAGTAAGTAAATAATTTACTTGATTTCATTGATATTACTTGAATTTACTCTATAAGGATTTTAAGATTAAACTATTAACAAATTAGGGAATTGATGTTGTAAATTAAGTTATGTGTATGTTAGATTACCAATTTTAGTAGTTTAAGAGTGAGAATAGGTGATAAATTTAAGTTGGAAAGCTACTCTACTAATGTGTATAGGCCAAAGGAAGTAAAAATTGACCATTTATACTATAACTTTCATGATTCTCTATAATTCTACAAGTGATACTTGAGTATATAATTGAATATGGCACCAAATTTCACTTTTGGATGCCCATACTTAAGTACATGCTCAAGTATCCAATTAAAGCATTTTCTATGGACATGCTTAAGTATAATGTCCAGAGTTACTCTGTGGATAACCATAAGCTAGTATAGACTCGAGTATGACATCTAGAATTAACCTTAAGTTTCCTATATGTAAGTACATACTCAAATATAAGGGTCAAATTTTGATTTTGGAACCCCATGCTCGAGTATAGTTCTATTTTACCTAGTTTATCTATTTTGTGATATTTTAAGTTAATGTATTTTATATATAGTTGCATTAATGGCATGAATTACTTATGAATGCTACTATTTACGATTATGACAATGGCATTCCTTATGAAGGATGTGATTATATTTTAATTGTGTTGTGGGTGGAAATGTGAAATAGGAATGATCAATTAAAAAGATAATTAAATTAATACTGGATCCGAAAAATAGTTTGTCAGAGGATAAAGTAGACTTTGCTGGATAAGGATGAGTTTATAACAAAATATGACTAACTGGAAAGTGCAAAAATATTTACTTACTTTATTTTATTTTATTATTAAATATGTCAACAATTGTAGTTAATGTCCATACTAATATGAGATTGGTAATGTGATATGGTTAGTGAAAGTATCATGCTAAACTCATCAATAAGGATTGTACAACTTTTCTATTAAGTGAATTATTTACTTAATAAGTTATAAACCCATTTCTTTTTAAATGTTTACTTTTTAGATATTCTAATAGCAACTCTCTCCTAAACCAATTCAATAAGAGTAAAATCTCCCTTGTATAGCTTGTTAAGGCAGCTATAATTGTAAATAACTTGTAAATAGAGCTCTTAAGACCATCTAGTTTAATGTGATTATGGAATACTCTAGTTACTTATTGTATATATACTTTGACAATATATATAATTTTCTTAATTTATTAGCATCTGTGTTTTGATACCATGTTGCTAGGCTAAGTTAGATTAGTGGAAACTAAGAAATGGATTCTATACCAATCACAGCTTAAGTAGGTCATGATAATGATGGTAAATGATATTATTATGGATTAAATGGTGGTGAATAAGTTTGGTAACTCACTTTGGATGAAAATTTTTATGCTTGTTTGTATATATACCATAATTAAGTAATGATGGTAAAAAAGGTGAATCATATGAATGATAAGACTTATGCACTGAATTCGAATGCTTGTTTGTGAAGAGATAAAGCAAACCCTGAGAAAGGATAAGGTTAGATTTGTGAAAAGAAAGAAATGAATAAAAGTGACAATAAAGATTATTTATTTGAATAACTATTTTATACTATCTATGGCATATTATGTATAAAATTTTCATAATAGATTAACTTAAATTCAATATGTGACCTCTACTCTATTGTGTTGCTATGCATGTAATTCATTTATTTATACCTTAGTAAGTCCACCAAGGAGGCTTCTCATTTTAATACAAAATATATGTTATTGCCTAATTAATAATTCATGAATTTAATTATTTAAGTTAAATGTTAACTCATTAAGCTCCCAGACTTTTTTTTTTTACAGTTTATTTCTTAAATACTCTGACTGATAAGCCATCGCCGCCACCTCCATAGAAGTAAATAAGGTTGACCCTTCCTAAAGCCTTATATTATTTTATAAGTTAGGCAACAATTGATTTTGTAAATCATTTTTTGAATATTTGGAGTAAATTTGTAAACTTACTAACCATGCCCATGATTATAGTTAATAGGAATTAGAAATATGATGGTAAAGAATCCGTTTTGTGTTATAAGGATATATAAGTTAGTCTAACTTCTCTTTTGAAGTTACCTTCTAACAAGTCAAGTTTCCTTAAAATTAATTGAAAATACTATCCTTTAATATATCAATTTTGTCACGATCCCTACCTAATCGTGATCGGTGTGAAACCTATTTTTTTTATTTCCACCAACCTATTTCTAATCATTTAGCTTGATCCTAATTCAACTAGTACACTGCATTTATGAAAGAAAATGACATTTTAGAAAGAGAATAATCATTAGAGGTCATTAAAGTTTCTATAAAGGATAAGGAAGTTAAATATACTTACAATCCTCCTAAAATGAGGATAAGCAAGTTTAACTAATTCATGAGGAATCATTCAAATATATATATATATAAGAATTCATGCTACCATATAGTGAGCTCCCATAAAATCTAACTCTGAGAAGGTCGGGACTTGACCTAGAAATCTGTAAAAGAAATCATAGAGGAGTGAGTTTAGGGTTTAGTAAATAAATAATCTATAAAAATAATAATATTTCATACTAACTTACTCATTGGACTATCCTCTTTTAGCTATTTATATTACATTTAAGCATATAAAAAACCAAGAGCTAATAACCATTAAATTAATACATAATCATTTCATTTTTGATATCTTATATAAGAATACTCAAGGATAACTATAATCAAGTCATATCTTGTGTGGAATAATAAAAAATAGATAAAATACAATTATCCACCTTATGTCTCTTGAATAAGCCTTATATCCTTTATAAGCTTTCTATTTTTATCCCTCTAGGATTTGCCTTATACTTTTGACGAACATATCATTGGGAATTTTTCATTTAGCATTCACAATATCACCCTCCATTATATTTCTCACCTCTAGTGCCATTCATGGTATGATTCATAATTTAACTTAAACATTAAAGTTTAACTCTATCCAATATAATCACAATTCAATTTTAATGTATATTACAATACATATTAGCATCATCATAACCTTTTACCTGGCTATAAGCATTCATGCAATCCATAAAATGCTTTTCAATACACTTCTTTTCATGAGTAATGCAATAAATTCATTTCAACTTATATTATATCGTATAATATTTAATTTCCTTTTTCATGAATTTTTCAACCATGTACTTGTCTTATGATTATCATAAACATCTTTATCTTTAATGCTTGAAGGTCAAACACTCCAAGTAATATTCTTATAAATTATGGAAATACAAAATAAATTGGGTGTGGTAGACTATAGAGTCATTACAGTTGAAACCCTTAAGTGATGCTTTAGGGATAATTCAAAATTTATGAACATATTGTTTATGAAACTTTTTTTCATAAAAAAAAATTAGATTTAATTTGCTATCCATAAACTACTTATTTACTTAAATCAATTAAAATTTGAAAGTGTCACGCCTCTTAGAAAATAGACATAAAAAAGTCTATTTTTTTAAATCTTTAATTTTTACCTCTATCCACTATTTTGATGACATTTTAAAATATATATTATATATTGAGTTAAAACTAATTTCATTTAAAAGTAGACTTAATGACCTTTAAAACTATATGTAGTTTGTTTAAAATGGACTTAAGAAGAAATAGTTACACCCTTTTAAAATCATCATAAAATTCTACAATCAATAAATCAATTGACCAATCAATTCATCTGTCCTGAAATTGCCTCTATACCTTCATAATTGATTGGTCACTCAATTCTAAAATCCACTTTCGGCTTTGGACCTCAAAATTAATTAACTCCTCAATTTATACATGAAAATCTTAGTTTTCTAGAAGAATTTCATTGTTCATCTAATTCTAATTGCATTCTAAACACATATTTACACATTAAACCTTGATGCAATCATCAATACACTTATTTAACATCTCATGTTGCCTCTTCTCATCATTTATTACTCTTATCACATCAAATCAAACATAATTCAAGCAAAACCACTAAACAACCCATATTCATTAACACCATCATATAATCATAAAATTTATAAATTTAATTAGATTATTCACTTGCTTTATATGAAAAAGGATGCTAAAAAGCTAGTTTGAAGATCTTTTAACTTTAATCATATCAAAATTCATGAATTCTAGAGTTAAAGCTTAGAATACCCAACAAAATCAAATAAACCTTAAATTTCTTCATTAATAAAGAAGAAATAAGAATGACTCTTGATGAAAAGAATATTTTTATCTTGATTGGAGGAAAAATTCAAGAAAAATGAAAGTGTTCCTTTCTCGATTAAAGGAGTGGTGAAGAGTTTATGTAGAGAAAATTAAGAAAAGTTAAGAAATGGAGAAAATGAGAGAGATTAGGGCTTGAGGGTTGAAAATGGAAAAATATAGCCTTAAGGGCATTTTTAAAAAATTACTCCTAAATCTCTTCCATACTCATACCTTCACTTATGTCAATACAAAATTTTATACTTCATAATTCCAATAAGTTTTTTCCTTACTAAAATTTTCATTAAATTTATTCTCATATTTTTAATTTGATTAACTTTATTTTACTCCATATTTCTCACATAAGATTCCTAACTTAACCAAATTTACCTATTGCATTAACCATTCCTTCTCATAAAATAATTTTTAATTTATTAATAATTAAAGAGAGTGTAATATATTTCATTAGTGTTAGACTTAATTTTGGCTTGCGGAGTTATGATTGATAATTCCCTACTAATCATGGCTATAGATAGGTCATGATAATTATGCTATTACTTAGTGAAGTCCATTATATCAGGACTAGCCCAATTAGGAGCTTTAGTTTGATTAAGAATTTCTAATTACACTATAACTTTAATATTTGAATCACTTTTTATATCTAACTTTGTAAGTTTTGATTATGTTGGAAATGATCCTAAAATTCTATTTTAATATCATAGATAGTAAGTGGTATTAGCAATACATCATTATGACCTAAGTAGTGAAAATGTTAATGAGTTAACATAATCTTTCTAAGACTAATGTTACATGTAATTTAGTCTCTTTTATCCTAGATATTTAGATCGAACTTGAAGTATAGAATATGCCACCTTTTCATAGTTTAATCTATGTGTTTCTAAATTCTTAAGTAGACTAGCTTAAAATAAATAAATCAATATCACATATTAATTCACTTAAGTAAAGTCGTGTATTTTGTTGTCTCACTTAATAAATAGGGCCTATAGATATTACTCCTTCTATATCAAAGGGACAAAATCTCATATAGATTATTCATATTCCATTGTATGATTTGTAGTACACCTAATTAATATCTTTAAAGTTAATCTTATTACTAACGACGTTAAACAACATCAAAGTATACAATGCCTTATGTTAGGAATCATAATGATCTTAGGTTAAATGACCACATGTATCATTGTTATTATAAGAAATACTTATAACACTCATATAGTGACCTATGTAGCATTCTCATGGTTGGTCTATCTAATATATCCATTCTCTAACATGTACCTATATGTTAAGTCAATTTTTTATATCCATGACTAATAAGATTTAGTCATAAGCTAATGTGTATATTAGTCTCAATGTTTTATTATTATCTTTATTTGCAATAATACTTAACTATAGATATTTAAGAATAGTATTAACTATTCCAGAAACAAATATCATATTTATTTATATTATGTAAATATAATATTAAATATAATAATTAAAATGGCTTTATATATAAAGAAAAATATAATGTAATGTATACTAAAATAATTATCTTGTAATTGTCTTCTAGAGTATATACTAACATTTAAACCATGTTTCACTATAGTATTAAAGGCATAAATTCTCATTTGATATCTTTGATGGATGCTTAGACCATTTGTGCGAAGAATTATATATAATTATATTTATCATCATGTAAATCTTATCATACTTGCTTTATGTCAATATCATTATCAAATATTGAGTTTTGTTTAGTCAGCAATATGTAGGTAAACAATATGTATAACATTAATATCCTTATCGAATATAATTGTTATGCCTTATTGAATGGTTTATGATCTCAACTTAGACTTGTAAATGTAATGTTACCATCTTTTTTATTGACATATTAAAATGACCATAGTTTTTGTATTATATGGTCCAAAAAAATATTGTTAAAATCTTTATTTCAAATTTCAAAAATAAAAATATATCCAAAATATATTTTTACAATATAATAACAAAAACATATTAATGAGAGTTTATTGCCCATTAATGATCATAATGATTGGATAAAATTTATAGTAATGATTCCTAATAATTGAAATGAATAGAATTTAGTTATAAGTTGGATTTTACCTAGTTCAATAATTTTATTAAAGGGAAAAGTTCAAGTCGGTATCGTTAGTTATAATTTATTGTAATGAGGTACCACATGTCGATTTTCTTTCATTTAAGTTCACCCACAAATAATAATTTATCACAAAACTCAAAAAATAAAATGACACACTTATAGCATATCTTGGGAAAAAGAAAAACACTAAAACGGAAACCTTTCTTCTTGCATATTAAAATTAAAAAAATTTTAATTTTATAAAAATTAAAAATAAAAGATTAAAAAATGATAAAAATTAAAATTGGAAGATTTTTAATTTTATAAAAATTAAATTAATATAAAAATTTAATTATAAATAAAATTAATAAAAATTTAATTTTTTAAGGATTAAAATAAATTTTTAGTATGATAAAAATAAAAATAAATAAGAACTTGGTGGTAACAAGCCAGACAAAAAAAAAGTGTTACTATTTCCTATTCAAACAATTATATATTATTTTATAATAATTTTATTATTAATCTTACTTAATTTATCTATATTTTTTCATTTTTTTTATTAATGATACTGAGTCCAAACTAGAAAAATAATATATTACTATTTTTTGTTCAAACAATAACACATTATTTTATAGTAGTTTCATTGTAAATCTTACTTGATTTACTTATGTTTCTTTATTTTTTGATTCATGTTACTGATTCCAAACTAAATAATAACAAATCAGACTAAAAAAGGGTGTTATTGTTTCTAATTCAAACAGTAATATATTATTTTTTGATAGTTTAATTATGAACCACACTTGATTTACCTGTATTTTTTTATTTCTTAATTCATGTTACTGATTCTAGACTAAACAACAACAAGTCAGACTAAAAAAATAAGATATTATTGTTTCCTATTCAAATAGTAACATATTATTTTATGACAATTTGATTGTTAATCTTACTTAATTTGTCTGTATTTCTTCATTTTTGAGTGATGTTATTGATTCTAGATCGAAAAAATAATATGTTACTATTTTCTTTTCAAATAGTAACACATTATTTTTTAGTAGTTTCATTGTGAATGTTACTTAATTTGCTTATGTTTCTTTGGTTTTTTATTCATGTCACTAATTCCATACTAAACAGCAACAAGTTAAACAAAAAAAAGAAGGTGTTACTGTTTCCTATTCAAATAGTAACACATTATTTTCTAATATTTTAATTACGAACCACACTTGATTTGCTTATATTTCTTTTTTTCTTGATTCATTTTATTAATTTCAAACCAAACAACAACAAGTCAAATAAAAAAATAAGGTGTTACTATTTTCTATTTAAATAGTAACATATTATTTTATAGCATTTTCATTGTGAATCTTACTTAATTTAGTGTGTTTCTTTTTTTATTTATATTACTGATTCTAAACTAAACAGCAACAAGTCAGACTAAAAAATAAGGTATTATTGTTTCTTATTTAAATAGTAACATGTTATTTTATGGCACTTTCATTGTTTGATTTACCTGTGTTTCTTTATTTTTTGATTGATGTTACTAATTCTAGACTAGAAAAATAACATGTTACTATTTCTTATTCAAACAATAATATATTATTTTCTAGTAATTTCATTATAAATCACACTTAATTTACCTATATTTCTTTATTTCTTAATTCATGTTACTGATTTCAAACAAAAAATAAGATCTTATTATTTTCTGTTCAAATAGTAACACATTATTTTTTAATAGTTTAATTGCGAACCACACTTGATTTGGTTGTATTTTTTTGTTTCTTGATTGTTATTACTAATTCTAGACTAACCAGTAACAAGTCAGACAAGAAAATAAGGTATCACTATTTTTTGTTCAAATAGTAACATGTTATTTTATGGTAGTTTCATTGTGAATCTTACTTAATTTACTTGTGTTTCTTTATTTTTTTATTCATGTTACTGATTTTAGAACCAAACAATAACAAATTAGATAAAAAGAAAAGAAGATGTTATTGTTTCCTATTCAAACAGTAACACCTTGATTTATGGTAATTTCATTATGAATCTTACTTAATTAGATTTGATTTATCTATTTATTTAATATTTTTTATTTATGTTATTATTGATGTTACTGTTTGGAAATAAAAGAGTAACATATTATTATTAATATATTACTATTTAGCTTGCAAACAGTAATATATTATTCTTTAGTTATTTTGTTTGTAAAAAAAGTTATTATGACACTACTAAACACCAAAAGGGTTAGGGAGCAAAAGTTTAATGTGGAATTTGAATGAATTTAAATTAATAAAAATAAGATCAAAGTTAAAAAAAAATAAAAAAATTCAAAAAAATTAAGAAAAACTCATTGAAAAAGGCCTTTTTTGCCAACCAGAATGGTCAAAATACCTTTGACTCTTGCAAGCACGTAGATTTTAAAAAATTACATAGAATAAAAAAAAGTCATCCAAAACGGACAAGCAAGTACAAAATTATGGCTATTTAAAGTTTTGAGTTCAATCTATACGATTTTGGTCAAGTAGACTTCATCGAACCCAAATTTTGTTATTTTCTATGGAAAGATCATGGAAAAATGAATGAAAATAAGTAGTTATATGCAAAATTTGGTCAACTAATCAAGGAATTATGCCTTCTGAAATTCCTAATTCATCATCGCATCCTCATAGTTAAAAAAAGAATATTTTGAGAATATAAAA
Source organism: Sindora glabra (assembly GCA_020226215.1). Taxonomy (NCBI): domain Eukaryota; kingdom Viridiplantae; phylum Streptophyta; class Magnoliopsida; order Fabales; family Fabaceae; genus Sindora; species Sindora glabra. Next base: position 72,454,254 of record CM035231.1, on the reverse strand, counting down.
TTAATAATTTATAAAATCAATACTTTTTTGAAATAAAGTTTAGCGCTAGTATTCTTTGAAAGAAAGTCTAATAAGTGATATTTCAATACAATTTAACATTTATTAAAAATAGGATCTATATTTTTATACTCAAATTAGATCATGCGTTGCCCGTGAGTCCTCAAGAAAATAGCCTTCTAAAATTATTTTTAGATAGTTAGAGGAATCAAGAAGAGTGAGCATGCTCATCTCAAAAGGAACTAGTAATTTCTAATTGATCTTGACAATAAATTTTTTTTTAATAAGTTCATAACCTATGGTTGAAACCATTAATTGGTGGTTCATGATCGAAAGGCCGATCAAGTGATCGGAAATCTAATTGTGTTCAACCTTAAAATATGGACTCAACAAGAAATTCAAGTCTTAATTTTTTATCTAATTTTATAAGCTTTTATTCCTATACATATTATACCTATTTACCCCGTTTCCTATACATATTATACTTATTTACCCTGTTTGGCCAGACTTGCTCATCATTTTTCAATAGAATATAATAGGCTAAAATACCAAAATAATGTTTTTTACAAAACTTATTACCGATTTACTATTTTTTCGAAACATATTACCGGATTACGCACGGTGGCGGGAGGCGCCATTTGGTGTGGCGCCTCATGGGCGGAGGCGCCATCCAGGATGGCGCCTTTGGCGCTCTGAGGGCGCCATTCAAGGTGGCGCCCTCGCTCAAATTTTTTCATTTTTTTCCTTTTGAAATTAATTAATGTTGATATAATTTGAAAATAAAAATTATAAAAATAAATAATATATGATTGTAACTGAAAATAAATTTTTGAAAATAAATTACTTATTTTATAATTATATTTGATGTCATATAAAAATATGTTAACTCCACTTTGATATCTAATAATAAATATTTAGTAAATAATTAAATATTAATGTCTCTCAAAATTTTACGTAATAACAGTTAATTTTTATCAATTTTTGAAATTATAAACTTCTAACGCTTGGAATTATATTATTACAAGTCATTATTTAATATGTTATTACACATAAGTAAATTTATTGAGTATAATAAAATATTCTTTATATACAAAGTTGAAGATAGCTAAAAATGAAAAGAAATATAATGTAATAAATATATTTTTCTTATTTTATATTTATTCCAATAATATGCTTGTCCATTTTTATTTATTTGAATAAAATTTTGTTTATTTTGTGACAGAATGAATGCAAACTGGCGAGGTTGAAGATAGTTAAAAATTGAAAAAAATCTGATTATTTCGTTTCAATAATCTTTTCATTTTGTAATTAAATCAGAATTATAACATGAATTAGATATTTTTTATTTCATCAGAATGATAAAATATTTTGGCAATGAGAGTGAAAAGTACCGATTAATTATTTTTTAAGAAATTATTATTCGTTTCATCGTTCGCTCGAAACATTTTATCGAAATAAGCACAGAAGATACAAACAGCGATGGAGAGACGCCAAATGACGTGTAGATGTACGCTAGACGAAATGGCATCGTTCGCGCTGAAGGGAAGGAACGACAGGCGATATGACACTTTTGGCCCATGGCACCCTCGTTCCTCATTTCTAAATTAATTAGGCGGCGACTGTGTTGACTGTGCACCCTAGAGACATGAATTTTTGTGAAAGTATGATAATTAATATTATTTATTTACTTGCACACGATAAATAAAAAAAGAATAGATAGGTTAAAATAGGCTAATACGTTTATTTCATAAATTATTTTGCGCTTCACCGTAGTTTTGAAACTATTTACCAAATTACGCAGGGCGCCGTTGAAGGCGCCTTTCAATATGTCGCATTCGCTACAGCGAATTTCACTGCGCGGGCTGGGAGGCGCTATTTCACCTGGCACCTACCCAACAAACTTTTTTTTATAACTTATGGGGCTGGGAGGCGCCAAGTGACATGGCGCCTCCACAGCCCCATTTTATAAATTATTTAAGTTTTATAAATTTATATATTTATTTATATAATTTTAATTTTATCATAATTAGAACAAAATTATGATTTTTAAAATTTAATTAATTACATTTTATGATATTATTTATCTATATTAGTCGTAAAAATTAAGATATAATTATAATAAAATTAAAATTATATAAATAAATATATAATTTTATTAAACTTAATTAATTTATAAAATGGGACTGTGGAGGCGCCATTTCACTTGGCGCCTCCCAGCCCCATAAGTTGTAAACCTAAGTTTACTGGGTAGGCACCAGGTGAAATAGCGCCTCCCCAGCGAAATTTGCTACAGCAAAGGCGCCGTGTTAGAAGGCGCCTTCAGCTCGCGCCCTGCGTATTTTGGTAAATAGTTTCAAAATTGCGGTAAAATAAAAAATAGTTTATGAAGTAAACGTATTTTGGTATTTTAACCAAGTAGATATTTATAATAGTTGTGAAAATATGATAATTAATAATATTAGTTATTATATGTGGAAGACGTCCTTATCATCATTTTTTAAATAAAATTAAATATTGCAATGATCTTCGTGATTTATTGTTATTTGTAATTATTCCTGCGCAAGCAATTAAAAAAGTGGTAGTAATTAGAAGCATCCTAAATGTTGACATTTGACAATAAAGTAGTAAAGTCATCCTAAATGTTGGTGTCTGGCAATAAAGTAGTAAAGTCATCCTAAATGTTGATGTCTGGCAATAAAGTAGTAAGATAAATGTACACAAATATACAAATATATAAACGAGATAGAAAAGAAAGCTAATGTCTACGCAAGTGATGTCCAGTCCCACATCCAGGATCGGTAATGTGGCGGCCGTATCTACTAACCCTCTGCGCAGGCTCGGGAGTCACATCCCCGGTGTCTGTGTCTGCTCTGCCTCCAGCTCCTGCTCTGCCTCTACCCCTGGCTCCCGCCCTGCCTCCACCTCTACCGCTATCTACAAGCTCTGAGCGGTCTGTCATCATGCCACCATGCGCTAATCCCTGATCCTGAGTATGCCAGTCAAATACAGGACGATATGGCTGCGCTGGACCAGCATCATCAGAAGGAAAGGCATAGAATGCAGATGAAACTCCTGGTGCATGTGGAAATGCCTGGAATGAGGATGGAACACCAGGAGGGAGCTGGTACATCTGGGGTGACGATGGCCTAAACAGTACGGCCGGGAACGTGGTGGAGGATGAAGGATCATCAGGTGCAGTAGGGTGCAAATGAGATGGAGCAGTAAGATCAGGCATCATCGTCATGGTCTCCTGGGCAGTCGAAGGTGGAATCTGCTGCACTGTCGAAGCGGACGGAACATCAGCCTGCGACGTATGCCGTGGAGCAGTGCGACGTCGTCGGCGAGAGCGAGGCTGATCATGGTCACCCTCCGGAGGGTCTGGGATGTGATGGGCCTGGGGAGCTGGCTCCGCATGTGAGTCAATGATGACATGATCAACCTGCTGAATCGCATGAAGGATGGACTCCGTCGCTGACCTAAGCGCATCGAATGTGAACATAGTCTGCCCCTCAGGGGTAGTGAAGTCCTGTAGTGAAGAAACCTCATCTACCTGCGCAAATTTTTGACATTAAAGTTAGTTATAATACTAATGCATTTAAAGAAAATCAGATACAAAAAACTAGCACGCAAAATTACCACAAGGTCAAGCGCTCCCCCGACAGGTGTAATACACCGTCTGGTAACCCGTCTGTACCATGTCATGTAATCGGAACGTGGTCCCAGAACTAGGCGTGTCGTCGGCTCGGCAGTAACGCACAAGTCTCGCCGGATATCCCAGAGTGCAATATACGGCTGATGGCGGATGTGCCACTCCTCGTCATGCCGACCGGACAAGTGAAGGCAGTGGACCTCCGCCACCTGCTTCGGTGGCTCTGGAATGGCCTGGCGGAGTCCAAACTGCCGCAAAACCCTATCAGGCTGGTGCCACTCGACAATCTGGAAGTGAATGAGCGGCACCACTGCTGTCCAGGTGTCGCTCCCGTCAAAGCAGTACTGAGGCAGTGATGCGATGACCTCCTCAGTGTACGGGATCCAGACGATCTGAAGTTACAATTTTATCATGTGATTTAAATACGATTGTGGATTGGACAAAGCCTTGAAATTAATGATTGTAAAACCCCCCTGCGTACCTGGTCAAGTCGAAGCCGGTCCAGCACGTATCTGTAATGGGGTAGGCTGTGTGCCGGACTATCCTGGAACGTCTTCTGATAGTGCCACCTGCCAGGTTCAATAACAAAGTTAGGCAACTGCGTAGCAAACTTAATTATAAGTGAAAGTTGAAATATTTTCTAACCTGCGCGCTAAGGGGCCAATCCCTGCATCCCCCTCTGGTATGTCTGAAATAGCTATCGCGGGAGCGATAGTGGGAAATCTATCCCAAGCCCAGAGCTGCAGTAGTAGGCAACAACCTCCTATCTCTCTGTAATCCGGTGCGGTGGCCTTGCAGAGCTCTCTGTACAGGTATGCCAGGCAAGCTGACCCCCAACTGTACGTCCCAGCCTCGTGTAGGTGTGCGATCAAGGGTAAGTGCATGAGGTGGACGTATGTGCCGGAATGGTCCGAAAATAACGTCCCACCAATGAGTCGTAAAATGTAAGCTCGGGCGAATCTCTGCACTGTCACCTCATCCGCATCATCTGGAAGATGAGTGAAATGCCTCTCCAACCAACTCATCCTCAGTCGCCCCCCTCGGATGACATTCTCATCCACCGGTAACTGGAGTCCCAAGTACTCCTCTATCAGGCCTCCCCACCCCCACACGGTGGGCCCCGTCACTACTCAACCGTCAATGGGTAGGCCGAGCTGAAAGGCAACATCCTGCAGGGTAATAGTCGTCTCTCCCTGCGGCATGTGAAAGGTGTGCGTCTCCGACCGCCACCTCTCCACAAGAGCACTGATCAACTGATGGTCGATCGACACAAACTCACACATCGCCAAGCCATAAAAGCCTGCCTCTCGCAGAAAGGGGACAATCATCTCCGGCGGCGGCTGGTGATGGTAGTGATGAGCTCGGCGAATCCTAAGCACACGGTCAGGCTGCAAAAGAAAAAACAACACCAACTATAACGTCTGACAATTCAGAAACAGTAAATACTCAGGTTAATTAAGGTGTAGCTATTTCCATACATGGCCTGTCCAAACCGACTGGGATATGTGTGAGGCCTGAGCGGTCAGCAGAGAAGGATCGCGTGGTCCAGGATCAACGCGTCGGGATGTGGATGCCATCTGCCACGACAAGCATTGCATAAGAATGAAATTTAAACACACACAAGCTTAAAGGTGTTGTCCAATTTAAGCACAACCTTAAGGTATTAAAAAATAATATCATAAACTGTCTTAAATTTAAGGTGCAATATATATAAATAATATCATAAAATGACAGGTGATAAAAAATTTCACATTACCAGTAATGGGGTAACCCTTATATACATAATGATGTGCAAATTTACAACCGTAAAAAATAAAACATAGTGTGCAACCGCTACACTTATGACATTGGTTAACATACTTTAAAGTATACATGCGAAAGTAAATAGTAAAAATCACGGTGTAGAAGGGCCTTCGTCCCCATGAAGCAGTGGGCAACACCTACGATTATGCCCTTCCATCTTACAATGACTACATTTTTGCTTTACACCGCTCTCCTGAGGCCAATCCATCTCATTTCTGATTCTGGTCGCCTTTGGTCGTCCCCTTGCACGTAATCTTCCATAATTTGGAACTAGGACAGGGAATGGTGGTAGGTTATTCCACTGCGACCAATCCCTAATAGGCCACCACTCAGATTTGTAACAATTGAGCAGCGTGTCAAGCCTGTATACAGCATCGACATATGGTTCCCACGATATGTTGATTGAGGTACAAGCAGCAATAATGTGAGCGCAAGGATACCTATATGCTTGGAATTGTCCACATTCACATTGCCCTTTGTCTAATAACACCTGGACGACCTTTCCACATGAGCCACTAGCCAAATCAGGGCCCTCCACCACCTCAAACCTAGTCCCTTCTCTATTGTAAGCACGAACGTGGTAAGAAGTCGCACGTGACTGGATAGTCGCAAGCTCCTGTCTGAATCTGCTTGCGTATCTGTGTCCTTGTTGTAGGTCAGCGTGCGCTTCTTTTGCCCTTTCCACAAAGTACTTGACGCATCTATAATATGTTTGTTGGACAAGGCCTGTGATTGGCAGCTTCCTTAGTCCTTTGAAGAGGCCATTGATGCACTCTACAATGTTAGTCGTCATATGACCATATCTTCTGCCTTCGTCATAAGCGAGCATCCACTTCTCGTTCGGAATACCAGTCAACTTCTTATGGATCTCCTCATTGACTTTGCTAAGATTGTCCAATCTCTCCATGGCCTTTCCCCAACTAGGCTCGTACGCTGAATAGAAAGAGACAAATAGGTTAACTAAAATGAACAACTGGGTGCACAAATTTATAAATGAAACGCTCAATAAAGAAATGCCTGCACTAACACATACCAATCTTGAGGACAACTTTCCTCACACTGTCATCCCTGCACTTCTTGCGAACGTTGCTGGCAATGTGTCTGATACAATACCGGTGATAAGCATAAGGAGGCTGCCATCCCAGGCCTTCGGTGGCTGCAGCATCCTTTATAGCTCGGTGTCGATCTGATATCAAGCATATTCCTTGCTTGTTTGTGACATTGACCCGCAGTAATGCCAAAAACCAACTCCAATTCTCATAGTTCTCCCTGTCAACAATGGCAAAGGCAAGAGGAACGGGGCATTTGTTACCGTCCTGAGTCGCAGCAATCAGTAGCACGCCCCTGAACTTGCCATATAGATGCGTGCCATCAACTTGTATGAATTGCTTGCAGTAAGGAAACGCTGCAATGCATGGCTTGAATGTCCAGAAAACTCGGTTGAAAACATGTTTCTGCTGATCGACACGGTTATCAGCTGTGACAAATTCGTGGGACTCCAACTTGAACAGCGCCTGGTCACAGTAGCCTAAAATGTCCAACCATTTGGGGAGCACTTCATACGATTTGTCCCAATCACCGTGCACCTTCACAATTGCCTTTTGTTTCGCCTTCCATGCTTTTCTGTACGAAATCTTGTATCCGTACATGCCTTCCACCCTCTCTTGTATAAGCGAGATGGGAACGTCTTGCTTCATTTTAATCATCTCCAGGATCAGGGAACTGATATACTCGGAATCCAGAGACTTGTGGTCCTGTGTCAATCTAGCATTAACACATGTGTGGGGCCATGAAAGTCTATTTATGGTCCAAGTGTTACAATTCTTCAGTTTCACCGCTCTGAGGTGGAAATTGCATTGGTCCCCAAATTTATCACACTTCAATGATAATCTTCTGGTATCCGACTCCTCCACGTAATAACTGTGGTGCCTTCTGATGTGGTAATGCTTGGCTGCAGCGATTAAAGCCTCCTTGCAATCGAACTCTTGCCTAACCTCCAAGTCCTCCATGTCGTAATCATAGGTTGGCTTCATGATTTCTGGAAATTCATTTGGCTTCCGTATCGTATCCCAATCAATGTCAGAGAAGACAGCAGCCTGGGGGACACCATACGATGTTTGTGCAGCATTACCACCCCTTACACACCGCGTTGGTACACTGTCTGCATTTGTTGCCGCACGTTCATCGTCATTTGTGTCATGATCGTCGCTGCTACTGCAAGACACCTCATCGTCTTCAAAACCAGACTCTAGGTGGGCATCCAGCAATACGGGATCGATAGATTCTTCTTGAACAACCGGCAAGGCACGGGATGAACCTACCAAGGTTTAGGGTGCATTTACCGGGGTAACACCTGCAACAGATGAGTCCAGCGCAGGAGTATGACTATCAGAAATGTGGAACTCAAATCCATCTGTGTAAGGACGGCCTTCCCCCACCATCGAACAACCAGTGCTAACATAAACTGCTGGATCCACGGGCGGTGCAGTTCTTGGAACTCTTTCATCAAAACGAAGGCTGGCAGTGCGCAACTCGGATGTGATCACGTCCACGTACAATTCCATGGCTGTCATCGTCGGATGTTGTTCGTAGCTTGCTATCGCGCATACCAAGTCTTCATCGTCATCCAATTCGTATGCCATGTACTGAGCCTCTGTTTGATGTTGTGGAAACCTGTAAACAATCTTCCCCACAACTTGATCTGCGTGAAGCTTCAGTCGAGCATGAATTCTCTCCCGCAAAGCATCCATACTGTTGCAACCTCGTAATTTCAATGCCTTTGGGGGAGGTCCATCGTACATTATCCCCGCATCCCCCTCAACAATTGTACCATTTGAATATATAAACGCAATTAAACTTTTCTTCATCTTCTTACTCTTAGCTGCACAATACTCGCTGCACCCCCCACATGGAGAAGTAGTCTCATATACAAATTTTGTTCTCATGAATAAGTATACTAGTATTTAATACTATAATTAAAAATGAACGCGGTGTATTACTATTTTGCAAGGTATTCTATTAATTCTATGAAATAACAGGATTATTTTCTTCGACCAATCTAAGGTTATTTTTTTTCCTAAACTAATATAAAATTTGACTATATAATTTTACCTATGGTTTTGTTTATCTCTTTCAATCATCATTTTTCTTAGTGATTTTACACAAATTATACTAATTAAATTAGTTAGCCAATCAAATACACTATTTGTCCACTTTTACGACTTTTTTTCTCCGTTCCCACCTACTACGAAATAGCAACCAAAAGTATGTACACATTATTATTTGTTACCTCCATATATATCTTAGTTCTTCCTAAATAAATCAAGGATACCTATATTTTTTTCGGGTACGTTTACTACTCTTCCATCTACAATATCTACTATTTAAATGCAAAAAAATCTAAATTTGTAATAACAGTATCCTACTTTTTCAAGGCTTTTGGTTACATTCACATTTCCCAGGAGCTTTTTTAGTACCTCTCTTATGATACATTAAGATCTCACATGATCCAGTTCTCTTAATATGGCTTTCCCCTAGGTCGTAAGACTTATATTACGACATCCTTCTTTATTTCGTTTGTTATTATTTTAATAGCACACCTATCACATTACATATAAAGTCCTACGACATTTTCATAAATCATAACTTCACATCTTAAATCATAATTTCAGATAATAAATCATAACAAACAAAATAAAATAAATAATTCTATATTATTAATATCATAATATTCTAAACAAATATCTCTACCGAAATAAAAAATATCTTCACTATGACTATATAAACATTATAGTATAAGCATAAAATTCCTAAAAATACTAACCGGTGAGTATTCGGAGAAGCAAACAGAAAAAAACCTCTGCATGAAAGAAAAATTTGTTAGATAATTTAATAATTTCAATCTATAAGTAAAAGTTATTAGATGTTATTGTATCAATTATAAAATTATGCAACAATCACGCTAAAATAAATTTATTTTGTAGGATAATATTAAAGGGAAAAATAATATTATATAAAGTATTTTATTGATGTATATTCAATTTAAAATATATTGTTCGAATTTTTATATCAATAAAATATTAATGAATGTTAAAAAATACCTAATTTTTATTCCTAACTCATCTCATTGAAACTAAAATATATAATTAGTTATTTCAGTCAGCGTTTTCCATAACATGAATTCCTAAAAAAAAATATATTTGATCATTAAAAATAACTTGACGCATAAAAAATATGATATTATATAAAATTAATATTATTCAATATTTTCTATTTCAACTTTTAATACAATCATTGAAGAAATAAAAAGGAAAATCATCTGCAAGGTACATGAAATGAAAAATAAATTATGTACGGACTGTAAACCCTCCAAGAACTTTAAGTTGATGTATTTTAAACTTAAAATATACTATTTAAAAAGTATCATTAATAAAAACTTAAGATATTATCATAAAGTTTAAAATATAATTAATGATTGTAAAAAAAATATTATCAATAACATGTTAGTTTTCTAATAAATATAATATGTTAAACTTTCAATATTTTCTAAATCTTAGATCATCACTTCACATTATAAGCCATAATAATCAAAATAAATTAAAAATTATAATATAAATGTAAAAAATCTACAAACACTAACCAATAAAAATCACAAACTATCACAGATCACATATATTTATAAAATTTTTTCCTAAATCCTAGACCATCGTTTCCCATCATAAATCATAATAATCAACATGAAATATAAATTATAATATACATACAAAAATTATAAAAATATTATCCAGTGAAAAACATAAACTAACACATATCATATAAATTTGTATAAATTTTTTCTAAAACCTAGATCACCACTTCACATCATATATCATAATAATTAATATTAAATAAATATTATAAAAATTATAAATTATCACAAATCACATATATTTATATAATTTTTTTCTAAATCGTCGATCATTATTTCCCATCGTAAATCATAATAACCAACATGAAATATAAATTATAATATACATACAGAAATTATATAAAAATATCAATCAGTAAAAAATATAAACTATCACATATCATATAAATTTATATAAATCTTTTCTAAATCCAAGATCACCATTTCATATTATAAATCATAATATTAACATAAAATAAATATTATAATATAAATACAAAAAATATTAAAACTTAAATAAATAAAATTTATAAATTATAACAGAAATCTATTCCTAACACTTTAATCATCACTTCAAATCATAAATTATAATAATTAATCTAAAAAAATATATGATATAATAATAAAAATTATAAATATACTAACCAAATGAGAGTTGACTAGGATCAGATTTGCTTCAAAGCAAAAAATGATTCTGAATGCAATGTACAAAAATAAGAATGGATGATGACTGATGAACGAAAAAGAAAAACAGACCTGCAAAATGGCTTCTGAGGGTTTGAGAGAGGAGGCTGCTGCGAAAATGCAAGCGACGAAGAGGAGGCTGCTGCGAAAATGTGACCGAAGGTTTGGAGGAGGAGGAGGGAGGCTGCTGCTGCGATATTGGAGAAGGAGGGAGGCTGCGATAAAATGAAGGGTTTGGAGGAGGAGGGAGGCTGCGAGAGGAGGAGGGAGGCTGCGATAAAATGAAGGGTTTGGAGGAGGGGATGGGTATAAATAGGGGGGAGGCGCCTAATGAAATGGCGCCTCCCTTTGAATTTCAAAATTCAAATTTAAAGGCGCCCTACGGAGGGCGCCAGTCAAAATGGCGCCTCCCTCCGGAGGGCGCCTACTCAAATGGCGCCTCCCTCCTGGAGGGCACCACCTCAAATGGCGCCTCCAAGGGGAGGGCACCACTTTGAATGGCGCCTCCAACCCCCAGGGGCGCCAACTTGAATGGCGCCCTGCGTATTCTGGTAATATGTTTCCAACCCGCCGTAAAACGGTAAATTGTTTTAAAAATTTACGTAATTTGGTATTTTAGCCAATATAATACTTTATATATGTTTAATTCAAGATTTATATATAACATGACTTTTAATTATATATAATTTCATATTATTAGTGATACAATATGGTTAAACATTATTTTAAAATTATTTTTATAAGTTAATAATTGTCAAGAAAATTTATTTGTAATTCAATGTGATTATTTTTAATAGAAAAATGAAAATTAAAAAATATCTTAACATAAGAATTAATAAGTAATTATTAGTGATTAAAATTAATACACTATAAATTCCCAAGAGAGAAAATCTTGTGATTTGTGGGTATGGACCCTTGATCCACAAAGTTTTGCCTTCGATTATTTTTTTCAAAGATATCTTTCGAGAGTAAATTTCATATGTTCTTTCATGAATAAAGAAGTGATATTTATCTCTATACATTATTAATAAAAAAATAGTATCTAAAATCATGGTATTAAAGAAAATTAACTTTTTCTTCAAAAAAAGAGAAAGTTATTTTTCTAGTAAACTTATTTAGTATATAATATATTAAATATTTTTTTATCATTTTAATAATTTAAAGCTCTATTTTTATAAAAAAATATAATCTATCATAATAAACGGAATCTTAACATACTTTGTGATGGTGTTAGTGCTGATACAAGGCAAAGAAAGTTAAGAGGCAGCGACATGGGAGTGATGAAAATGGAAAATAACAGGTTACGATGGAGTGATGAAAATGGAAAATAATAGGTTACTATATTTTCACATACTCCTATTGATAAAGAATTGCGGCGTCGGCAAGTTATTAAGTACAATTAGTTTGGTTGACTTCAAAACTGAATGTACCAACCGGATATTATCAAAGGATAAGGTCATGTTGGATTCTAAGATTAAGGGGAAAAAAACACGTAATGCTATGATCTGGACGGCCTCAACCAGTGTCCCGCATTATACGAAAAAAGTTACTACTTCATGGGACCATATTTATGGCATAATTGAACTTTCAAATATTTGAAAAAACTTTTAAATAATAAAAATACTTTTAAATTTTTTATATTTATTAAATTAAATTTTATAAATTTATTCTATTATTTTATATTTAAATGTTTAAAATTTAATTTTAAATTTTATTTTTCGACTAATAGAACGGTGAAACGGCGAAGATGGATCCGGCGATGTATACGGAACCAGCTCAGTACGCTGGCTTCGAATAGGACACACCTACATTAAAGAAAGGAAATGAAGCATGTGCTTTAGGATCACGCGCCATAATACTAGTGATCCGGACCCCAATTTTGTGCAACGATATTTTTTACTTTACCTCAGCTTACCATCTCCTCCCCACTAATGAGTGATGAAACTTCACCAGAATCTTTTTTTTTTTTTTAAAGACATATCCAGGGCAATCATATTTGAGTAAGACTATAATGTCCTGATATTATTTACAGGACGACTCACCCCACATATTTGGTTATTTGTTAGCCATAGGATAAGAATCAAAAAGTGATAAAGAAAAATAAATTATCAGGATATCATTACTTCTAACTCTCTATGCAAATATTATATAAAAAAAAAACAATTAATAATTTGCAAATTGATACATAAAAAAGTATAATCGTAAAAGTGACCCGGTAAGCCTTGGCCTTCTGTGGTGAAGTACGAATTTAGTGACGCATTCATTCTAAAATTGATTTTATGCCGAATATCATATGAGATGAAATATCATATTGTGATGTAATAATCAATTAGAAAATGAGAACGTATTCAATATAATAATATTAAAATTTGTGGACAATAATTTTTTTATAAAAAAATTTCCAATTTCCAATTTGATTACTATATGTACTGAAGTTTATTTTAATAAATTAATTAAGCAATAAAAATATATATAATTGCCATATATATAGGATAAAATAATAAAACAGCTAGAGTAAAACACAAATTAAAGATTTACTTATATTTACATTCAAGGTTTATATATATATATAATTTATATTATAAAATATTAAAATTTAATTTATCATGTTTATTTTATAATTATATATTTAAGTTTATAAATAATAATTTTTATCATATAATTTTTTCTAAATAAACGTATATAAAATTAACTGATTTTTATTGTAAAGCATAATCTTCTATATGGGTTCCTTGAAAATTGAATATATGAGAGAAAGTATGGTATATCATTGAAATAGTAGTGCATCAGTATATTATTAAATTTAATTATATATTAAATTTATTTTTTTAAAGTTAAATTTGGTACATTGTATAATAACATATCAATGATCAAATTTTATGGTAGCGCACTCATTAAGTTTATTTTCTTTTAAAGTTAAATTTAGCATATTGTATAATTGAAATAGTAGTGTATTAGTATATTGTCAAATTTAATTGCACATTAAATTTATTTTCCTTTAAAGTTAAATTTGGTATATTGCATAATAACATATTAACGATTAGATTTTATGGTAGTGCATTCATACATCATTATGTTAATAGTACACCGATATATCATTGTATCGATAATATAATATAATTATCTCCTAAATGTATACAAACATATCATCCTTAATAGTTTTACATTCAAAATTAATATTTAAATATTTTTAAATATAAATTATTAATTTATAATTAATTAATCTCAAGTAATATTTAGATATTAACTTGAAACTTAAAATTAATAATTTTAAATTTTAATTTAAAATTAGTTTTGAACACAAAAGTAATTTTAACAAGTCAATTTTTGTGCAATTAAATACATTAATAAAAATAATATGAATAATAAGGCTAAAAATTATGAATAATCATTTTAAAGAATAAATATAATATTTTATCCCTCATTTATCAATATAGTAATTATTACATTTTTCAAATTTTATAACTAATACTATTTGTTTCTTATTTTAACATCAATTATAATTATTTGTTCCTCTCTTTATTAATAACACTAAAATAAATGTTGAAAAATAAAGAATATAATTGGAAAATATGTATTTGGCATTAATTATTAAGGTGGAATTTATTATTTCACTTCAATATTTTTATTAATTTTAATATTCCAAGTGAAGGTGGTCGAATAATTATAACAAATATAAAAATAAAAGATTAATAGTTTTAGATATAAAATTTGAGAGATATAATTGTTATTACTTTTTAAATGAGAAAATAAATGTTGTGTTTACTCTATTTTAAAATATGATTATAATAAATATGAATAATGGTTCATAATTTTTTATAAAGTGAAAATATTTAAATACGAATAATTTGGCTAAAATTTATTCATAATTCTTATTAATAAGGGTAAAATATAAGGTTAAAAATTATGAATAAATAATTTTAAAAATTAATTATAAATTAATATTTTATATTTAGTAATATTTAAATATTAACTTTGGAAGTTAAAATTAATAACCATTGAATCTTAATTTAAAATTTTTTTAATATAAAATTAATTTTGAAAAATTATTTTTTGTATAATTAAGTATAATAAAAAGAATAATATCAAAAAGGTCCTCTACTGTTAAAAATTTAGAATGAGAGATAATAAAGGTAAATTTTCTACATAACATGCATAATTTAAATACTTATTTGTATCTTTTAAACATCAACTATTTTTTGCACATTAGGTAAAATATAAAAGGTTATATATATTTAATTTAGTAATTATGTGTCTCTTGCCTTTAATGGTAACGTAGTTCTATTTTGTTTGGTGATATTTATTATTTCATTACATAATAATTTCCTTTGATATATATATATATATATATTAGAAAAATATAAAAAATATCTTATTTATCACTTTGAATTTAAGGTTTCATTTATCATTTCTTGTTAATTATTCCTATTCCTCAGTTCTTATTTGATATTTTAACTTTATCACAAAAAGCAAAAGACAAAAAAAAGTAAAATTATTATTTTATTATATATATTTATTACCCTTTTGTTCCCAAATACTTCTGCTTATTTCCTTCTTTTAGTTCAAGTCTATTAATTATACTATATTTTTTATTTAATTTTTATTAATTAAAAATCACCAAAAATACTTATAATAAAAACTCCGATTTGTAATCATGAAACCCCAGGCTTCAACACTGCAAGGACACCCATGTTTTCCATTTCAGACATAAAGCCTTCCTCCGCTTTGCTGCCGGTCTTCTTTATTAAAAGGATATAAACAACAAATTGAAATAAAAATGGTTAAAGGGCTATTTAGTAAATCCAGCCAAAATAGGAAACCAACCAAGAAAATGTATTTTAAAAGTCACGTACACCTATTTGATTTGGTAATCAAACTGAGATGAGATGCCTTGGGAAAAATGTGACGGTGTTGTAGTTTCACCCATTATATAAAATATTAAAATAAAATATTTTATTTATTTAATATTAAATATAAAAAATTTGAAAAAAGTAATTTTTTCAATTTTAAAAAAGAATTCATTTTTATTACCATACTTTTAAGTATTATTTTTTTAAGTATTAATACAAGTAACATATAAGTCATTCATTTATCAATATGCAATGATTTTTTTTTATGAAAAATATTTTTTGACGAAATAAATAAAGTTTTAATATATTTTTATATGCATATTATATAATTATATTTAAAAAAAGATACATGATAATATTTTGTACATTATTGATGTAACTACAACTAAATTATTTATGGATTTAAATTCATTATTAGTGTAAATTAGCTTTACATTAACACCTACTCATGCATTATCATATCAATAAAAATTGCTAAAATTTCTTTATTATAATTAAAAATTCTTAATTACTATTAATTTTTTAGTAACGTATATTCTTCTAATTTGTGTGGTATTATAAAACTTTTTGTACTAACAGTGGATGAAATTTAAACTTATTATTTACATATAAAATATGATTTCCTTGATGAAACAAATAAAGCTTTAATATATTTTTATATGCATGTTATATAATTATATTAAAAAAAAGATACATGATAATGTTTTGCATGTTATTAATGTAACTACAACTAAATTATTTATGGATTTAAATTCATTATTAGTGTAAATTAGCTTTACATTAACACCTTACCATTTATTATCATATCAATAAAAATTGCTAAAACTCCTTTACTATAATTAAAAATTCTTAATTATTATTAATTTATTAGTAATGTATATTCTTCTCATTTGCAAGTAGTATAAAACTTTTTGTATTGACAGTAGATGAAATTTAAACTTATTATTTACATATAAAATATAATTTCTTTAACTCAAGTAGCATTTGATGTCCCTTGAAGGTCTTGTTGCATTTAAAGTTTAATTTCTAATTCTTACATGCACATATCTATGGTATAACTACTTATAATATTAGAAAAATTATAATTCCTTTATTTACTTTGATAGTATTTAGAAAAGAAATGTATTTTACACTAGCAAAATGTCATAACTTATGCCCAATCATGACCAATGTGGATCACAAGTCTTTGTTTCCACCAGCCTATCAATAAAACATTATCTTATCTTTGATTGTTTATTTTGTATTTGAACTTTTAATGGTAAAAGGAAAGATAAAGGATAATATATATATTACAACAATTAGGGAAGTAATTGTTCTTCCCCTTATTTTAATTGTGCATCAATGTTACATTCTAACTTCCGATGTAGAAATGGTCTTTTTTCACTTACATCTAACCCATAGTTATTGTTCAAGCCATACCATCATTCTCTTATTATACTGGGCTTTAAGTGGTAGCAATTATATTCTCAAATATCTTGTAAGGGACAACACATTAGGTGGTAAGTCTATAACTAGTGAGTAAATATGCTATCATAAAACAATAATTTAAAACTCAAGATATATCTCACTAAATTGAGAATTTACTCCCATCATTAATCCTATAAAAATTTTAATGTTAACCTTAGACTCACATTTGAATCTAAGCACCTTTGGTGGTTATCATTGTTGAACTCATTCATTTCTCAAAGATTTCACATTATCATAATATATAGTTTATATTCATTTAGCTATACTAATATAGACTAGTATAAATTACGATATACAACATCATTGTCAACATGATCATATCACTCAAAAGCAATTTAACAACAATTAGAAGTCATTCCATCATACAATGTATAATAATCATAAAAAAAATATTTACATCCACCTTATGATTCTTGATGAACTTTTTATCATTCCCTCATTTCCATCCTTATTCTTTTCAAGTTAACCTTATAACCTACACTCCTTTTATCCAAAATTAATCATCCAATATTTGTAATCACCTTCATCACATTTTAAAATTCTCAATGAGCAATGATGTCATTTTCCCATGCTATGAAATAAGCTATACTTATCACATTGGTAAAACAACATTACTTTTCATTACATATTTGCACAATGCATTCCTTTTCGTTAACATTAGTTTTTCATCACCATTAAAAAGCATACAATGCAATATCTTAATTCATAGAAAAAATACATGTATTTACCCTTTAATTATTGTATACCATCTAATCATAATGTTTTATTCTATTAAGATTATCTTTAAATTATGATTGACTCTTAATCTTAACCCATTAACTTATCATTCTAGAGCATTCTATCACTTAACTATGGAAAATAGGAAGCAATGAACGACCATTTTGGTCCTCATAGTTAGCTATTTGCTATTGAGTGAAAAATCTAGAAAATGTCCAACATAATGGACTGCTACTTAAGCTTAACTAGCAGCTATTTTATTGGGTTTCTATAAAATCTCTCTCACAAAAAACTATTATTTACAAGGGCTCTTTACCTTAGTCAAACCCATTTATTTCCTAATTTCAGCTTTCTTACTCATTTAAACTATATACAAAAGCTTAACTTGCATCATTTTTTTCATTCAACCTTACTGATTTCAATACTAATTCAGGACCCCTAAAACATACCAATTTTGTTAATTATTCTGCAAACATTTAACCATTTCGAAGTTTCCTAAGATTTGAGCTAAACTATTCACTTACCTTATTTAGAGAAAGGTTGTATTTGCTACTTTCTTGCTTTAATCATCTAGGGTTCTAAGATATTTTAGGATTAGGGTTTCATTTCTCCTTTAAGCTCAAGATTAGCTTTATTAACTATTCAAAAGAAAAAAATGACACAAAACTAGTAGGGTTTATAGACTCTTACCTTAAGTATGTATTGATCTTAGCTTAATTCTTTCTTTATTTTTATGGATTTATAAGATTCTTTAGAGAAATAGGGAAAAAAAGGAAGAAAAAGAATGAGGGAGAAGTGCTCAAGTATAGAGAGAGGAAGGGTGGGGCTGATTTTAAGGTTATATGGGTCATAAGCATTTTCATACTATACCCAAAAGCAATGAGAAGCCATTCTAGTCATAATGGTTAACCGTTTACAAGTAGAAATTCTAGAAAATGTTTAACATAAGAGCTATTGTTTAAGCTTAACATGTAGTCATTTTGCTTGATTTCTGTATAATTTCCCTTAAGAAACTATCATTCACAAAGGCTCTTTACCCTATTCATTTCCTAATTTAAGCTTACCCACTCACCCAAACTCAATATAAAAGCCTAGCTTACACTATTTTTGTCATTTAACCTTACTTATTTTAATACTAATTCAAAATCTTTAAAAAGTGCCAATTTTATGAACAATTCCACAAACATTTAATGTTTCAAAAATTTTCTAATATTTAAGCTAAACTATTCACTCATCTTGCTTAAAAAAAGGTTATATTCGTTATCCTCTTGCCCTAACGATCCTAGGTTCTAAGATAATTTAAAGTTAAGGTTTCATTTCTCCTCCAAGCTTAAGATAAGCTTCATCAAGTATTCAAAAAAAAGAAATAACATAAAACTAGCAAGGTTTATGGACTCTTACCTTAAGTATGTATCGATCTTAGCTTAATTCTTCACATGTTTTCATGGATTCATAAGATTCTTTGGAAAAATGGGGAAGAAGAGGAAGAAGAAGAATGTAGGAGGAGAAGTACTTGGGTATAGAGAGAAAATAAGGAAGGTTGGGGTTAATTTTAAGGTTATATGGCTCAAAGGCATTTTCATTCTATACCTAAGGTTTCCTCTCACACTTATTCACACTCTCCCACTCATCTATTTTATGTTTTCTCATATTTATCACCTTTATTACCCATTATTCACCTTTCTTATTCTAAATAAAATTTTAAATTGTTAAGAGGTGTAATAATTCTTCATTTTTTAAAGAATTCATCATCAAATTCTAAAAGTTGGTGAGAACTTACTATAGTTAAAGGTAAAAGAGTGTTTTACTAACTAAGTTAGTGGAAACCAAGGTTTGAGATCTACTCTAATCATGACAAGGCATGAGTTATGACACAAAGATGGCAAGATATACATAGAGGTGGCAATTTTTAATGCAAAATGATAACTTCACATGAACATGAAATCTTTATACAAGTTTGGGTTAAATTTATACAAGTTTTAGTTATAAACGAGTTGACCTATTT
Organism: Sindora glabra; assembly: GCA_020226215.1. Classification (NCBI taxonomy): domain Eukaryota; kingdom Viridiplantae; phylum Streptophyta; class Magnoliopsida; order Fabales; family Fabaceae; genus Sindora; species Sindora glabra. The sequence goes on along the minus strand of CM035231.1, from coordinate 72,434,416 downwards.
AACATGAATAATAAAATAGTACATGTTAGAGTTGTAAATGAGTTAACACACTAATTCGTTTAGAATTTATATTAAAATTTAAAAAAAATATTATATGAGATATAATTAATAACTAATTTATAAATAATCATATATAATAGAAATATAAAATTCATGTTTTGATAAAATAATAATAAAAATTTTAAAATATATTTTATCAATGATTAAATATATTTTTTTATAAAAATAATAAGTAATTAAATTTAATAAATTAATTTATAATATAAATTTTGTTAATTAAAATGATTAAATAGGTTAGATGGGTTGACTCATCTTAACATATTTAATAAATAGATTAACTTGACATAATATAATTATTATTCAAATTGAGTTTAGGTTGAGTTTATTAGGATTATTGCTAGTCTTTGATATGATATGAACTTAACATATAAACACAAATTATCACTCCTAAATGTGCAAGTTTCATCTCTTTAAAAATTTTAATATTTTATTAGAATCTTTAGTGGTATAGTGACATACAATATCACTTTAGGAGCTTTATTTTTCTCATATCATAGGTTTAACCCTTCAATTTTACATGTATACATTAAGTAGTTTACCACTATTAGGATTATAAGAAAATAAAAATGTTAATACTTTCAATTTTTATGTATAATAATTTTAAATTTTAAATTTTATATAATTTTAATATTTTACTTTCCAAATTAAAATTTTTCATTTCAATATTGACCATTGAGATTAGATTTTTAAATTTAAAATAAGAGAAAATTTAGGTGAAGTTTTCAATCACAATTTTACATGTGTATTATTTTTCAAATGCACCACTAATAATTATAATTTAATAAATATAATTATTGCTAAATTAGTTGGGAATTGGATATACATATAAAATTATTATTGAAAGCATCATAGCAAACATTTATAAAATTTCACATAAATTTTGTACTCTAAAATAAAGTGAAATAAAGATAGGAAGACTTGGAAATTCTTTTACAATCTGCATATAAAAAGGGACATATAAAATTCACATCAACAAGCAATAGAAAAAAAAGGTAAAGTATTTTTAGTTCAACAATAACATTGTAAAAAATAAAGGCAATTTAGTTAATACTAAATATTAAATTTTTACAAGCTTTTTGTGAATTAAAAACTTATGTAAAAAGTATTTTCACTTAGAAAGAAATAAGTAAACAATTTCCTACATTTTATAAAAAATAGTTGTTCCTCAAAAGCCATATGCAACTTTTCCTTAAGTTATACTTTCTTCCTACACAAATGATGAAAGAGTTAGAATATATCCTATTCTCTTAAAAAATTGTCAATGTTCAAAATTGAAAATAAAAAGATGATGAAGCAAATATACAAGCAAGAGAAGAGAGGTATTTATGTTAACCATATTTTGGTTTCCACAAACATGCTATTATGTCACAAGTTAGCCTTGTGACTTAATTTAGTAAGATAAATGAGTTTTGATTAAGATAAAAACTTTTCACAAAATTCAAGTATCGTATGGAGATCTTATGGCACAAATTTGGAAGGATTTTCATTTACGTATGATTTTTAGGGCTTTTCCCCATTTTAGGGGTATTTATGTTATTTTGAACAAAATAAATTATCTAGTGTAAGTAGATAAGTATATGACTATGATCCTTGGATTTTTATCTGTAGTTTGATGTATAATAGGATTTTAGATCTTTTTTAAGCTCTAAGACAAAACCTTATAATAATTTAAAAAAAATATGTCTACTCTTACCAATAAAGCTTTAGCTTAGAATGATCTTTAAGGGGGCATATCTAGTAGCCTTAGTGGTTACTCAACAAAATTTAAAGTCAAAGTGTGTGGCTGGTAACCTTTTCTATACACTCTAAAATATGTAATAAGGTATATTATGAATTAAAAAAAATAGCCTTTCTTTAACTAAATTGATCCATAATTTTATTCATTTTCTGCCTTATTTATCCACATTACTCAAATGTTTATCCATATCTTAAAATATGCTCATATGGTTAGTTGTCGTATTATTATGTGCTATGTGCTATCTTAAGATTGACTCGATGTGTCTATTATTATGGGTGTTGCTTGTTATTTCAAAACCTTGAATGGTGAACAACTAATTGACTAACTTATTCTTAAGTGTTAAAAATTCAACATTACACATTCTACAATCTAAGTTGCTAGACCATGACATTTAGTATAAGAGGGTGGTTTTAGCCATGCTTCTTATTCTGCTACCATTTTTCAACTCACCAAACAATGTTAAAGAAAATGAATTTTATTGATGGTTTAATGCATTTGGAAATGCATTCAAAAATCTTGAAGTAATATGTTCATTTTATAAAGGGATTGCAAATTGAGGAAGTTGTTGAATTCTTTTGAAAGGATAAAGATTAGGATGCATTTAAGTGTTGAGTGAGAATCTCAAAATGAGTAAGAAGGTTAGAAGTTTAGGTAGTAGTAGTACTCCACAAGTCAGTGAGTGGCTTATTGTGATAGAAAACAATCAAAAGGAATTAGCAAATCTTTGAAGGACTTATCTAATGAGATGAAAGATATTGTAACACCTCTTCGAATGAAGGTAAATAACCCCGCAGTCTCTGTAAAGGTAATGATAATGGCCTTTGGTAATGGTTTGCAAGAGGATGGTGCCTCCAATTGAAAGAGAAACTTGAAAATCCTAAGCCAAAGCCATCATAATGAAAAGGATACATAAAAGTTAAAGAACTTTATGTTTAACTTAGATTAATACTTCCATACTGTTGGCATACAGTTAAAGGAAGCTTAACTAAATCATGCCATTATATTCCTTATGGATAATGCAAAGGTCTAAGGGAGGACTAAGTACTAGGAGATTTAAAAAGGAAGGTGTCATATCAACACTTAAAAAGAGCTCAAGCAAAAGTTAAAGGCACATTTCTATCTTGAGAATATGGATTATTTAGCTAGAGGTAAGCTAAAAGAGTTATGATAGATAGGATTTATGCAAGAATATATGAAGAAGTTTATGACTATTATGTTAAATATACGAGATATAAATGAAAAAGATAAAATTTTCTACTTTGTTAATGGTCTTTAATGGGAAATTGCTTAGGAGCTTTAAATAAGAAAAGTTCAAACCTTTTCAAAAATGGTGATAGCTACCAAGTGCTTGTTTGACTATAATTTCCACAATCCTTAAGTCCCTTGAGGAAATAAATCAAATTTTGGTAGAGGTGTCAGATAGTTGAGTAAAAGTGGTAAGCATAAGAGTAGAGGAAGGGTTTCAATAACATCCATCTACATGCAAAACTCAACATTATCTTAGCCATCCAACAATAAAAGGAAGAAAACCTTATCCTATTTCTTATGCTACAAACCATATAAGGTGGAAAAATATTCATAAAAAACTATCATGAATGCCTTACAAGCTAGACTTCAAGGAAAAGGATTAGGAGGTAACAAGGGAGGAATTAAAAACTTAAATGGGAAGGATAAGACCTACACTAGGATTAGTGCATTCTAAATCTTAGCACCCTAGAGTAGCTAAAGAATGGAATGGTAAAGTATATCCTTTTTCCCTATTAGGGATTTATTTATGCAAAGAGTTATATGGGATCATTGGTACTAGCCTATATAGTAGGAAGCTAGGTAGTGAAAGTGGCGAAGATCCCTTTCTATAGGTTTCATTAGGAGTTATAATGAAGCAAGTTTTTTTGAGAAGGAGTTTATGGAGTTGTTAGAAAATGAGGATACATGTTTGATGAGTAGTTATTTAACATATATAATTTTCTTTTGTTGTAATTGCTATTTGTATGCAAGGAATCATATAGTCATAAATTTTCACTTGCATCGATGTCAAATGGCTTGCATAACTTCAAGAATATCGGTGGCTAGTCACAAAAGTAACTTATCGTGAAAAACTTAGAGTGCATAAGTATGAGCAAGCTAGAATAAGAGTATGAATAATGTTTTGTTCAACCTTATGAGCTATGATAGGGAGACACTATGAGTGTCATGTTTGAATGCTTTAGAGACACGAGGCAGGTGGTGGATTTAAGTTCAAGTCTTCGAGAAGAATAATGATTTTGTTTGAGTAATGGATGCAAAGTGAAATGTTAAGATTGATTAAACCTAACATAAGAAGACTTATGAGAAAAGTTATAGGACCTATTCATAGATCAAGCATAAATCTTGGCTCTTGAATAAATGTAATGTAACACTAAGTATAAAACATTTAACAGTAGGTAATTTCGAAACACCTCGCTTGCACAATAACTATGAAGACAAATAGCTCAAGAATTATGGAGAGAATTCATTGAGCCTAATGGAGTCAAAGGAGAGTTCTATCGTTAACAATATGTTTAAAGAGATAAGTGTGAAGGTTTGAGAGCAATAAGTAGAAACTTTATAGGACCAATGTCAAATTGAAGTGTTGAAGAAAAGCATCAGTGAAAGGAAAATAGACAAGCTAAGAAGAAACTAAAGGAGGAGCTTTAGAAGGCAGGTTGAAGATTCTTGTAAAGTTATTAGCTTGTATTGTTAAAGAGGACATTGACTTTTTTTTTAGTAAAGGAAATTGTCACAAGTCAATCTTGTAACCCAATTTAGGAAGACAAATGAGCTTCAATTAGGATGAAACTTTGCACAAAATTCAACCATCATGTCAGATCTTATGGTACAAATTTGGAAGGATTCTAACTTATGTATGATTTTTAAAGTTTTTTACCCATTCTAAAGGTATTTTTGTAATGTTAACTAAGGTAATTTGTTTAGTACAAGTAAATAAGTATATGACTATAATCCTTAGGTTTTTATCTTTATTTTAATATATCATAACCTTAGATCCTTTTTGAACTTTAAGAAAAAAAATCTTATAATAATTCAGAAAAAGTATATTTATTCTTATCAATAGGACTTTAGTTTAGAATGCTTTTTAGAGAGGAGTGCCAGGTGATCTTAGTGGTCACTTGGAAGCCTCCCCTATATGCTCTAAAATATGTGACGAGGCATAAAATGAGTAAAAAAATAGCCTTTTTTCTACTAAATTGATACATAATTTTATTTGCTTTTTGCCACAATCATTCACATAATCCTTGCCTTAAAATGTGTTTACATGATTAGTTGTTATGTTATTATGTGTTACCTTGAGATTGACTCGATATGCTTGTTATTGTGGGTGTTACTTGTCATTTTAGAAATCTTGAATGGTGAGTAATCAATTGTCTAAGGCATCGTATGTTCTACTAATTAAGTTATCGGATTATGACACATTGTTATGCTACAATTGAGAGAAAGTTAGGTACGTTAGGATATATTTTTCATTTGTTATTTTTGAAAATTTATATTTATATTTTTAAATTTAAGAAAAATAAAAATATTTATTATTATAAATAATGAAAAATTTCGTATAATTATAAAATTGATATAAGAAAAAAATATTAAGAAATATTTATAAGTTGTTTTTGTTTTTCAATTTTTAAACTACATATTTAAATCTATAATTTTTTTAAAAACAGATTATGAAACCAGTTATCAAACAAAAATTTTATTTTTAAAAATAGAAAATGATGTCCTCAAATGTTGGAAATGGCGTCAAAAATTTTCAACGTACCTAGACATCAAAAAGGTTTTTCATCAGGTTGAATAATGATGTCCCTTAGATATCAGAAATGAGCTACTTTGTTATAGTGTTAAAAATGGTAAACAAATAGATACTTAGAATGTGTTGAGGTATATCTTTTCTATTTTTATAAATTATTATAAAAACTATTTTTAATTTTTAAAAAATTTACAGATTTAAAAAAAAATAAAGAATAGGAGGTGGTCGAAAGGTTTCACTTAATTATTAAATTGATATAAAGAATTAAAAAAATCAAGAAATCGTTCAAAAGTTTTTTTTATTTTTTATTTTTAAATTATATGTGGAGTTATAGTTTTTAAAAATAAAAAATTATTTTTAAAAATAGTCAGCATACCTTTAATTATGCTTATTATATCTAAATTATGTACAGTTAATCAAATTATAAATGAACACGTCAATGTATTTCTCTTCTCTTTACATAATGGTAAGCTCTTTTGTGATTACTTCAATATATATAATTTGAGTACATCGCATGTAATCAAGACTATGTTTAAATGCATTTTTTATAATTTGGTTTTTTCTATTTCCAAAAACGAAAAGAAATTTCTATGTAAATGTTTTTATAATCAATTTTTAAAAATTTATAATTTAAAATGTGCAATTTAAAAATAAAAAATATAAATAAATTTTAAATGTTTTTTAATTTATATTTATCTTTAATAAAAATTTTATAATTGAATGATTTTTTTTTTCATTTTGTACGCCAACTATGCCCAGTTTTTTGTTTGCCCAAGACCCAAAAATAGTTTTTTTTTTTAAGAAATCTTTGAAGACAATTCTTAAAAATAAGTTGAAAAAATAAAAAATAAAAATATATCTAAACATTCTCTCCATCAAGTCTCTTACGTCATAGATCCATGACTGTTTTAATCTTTATGCATTATTTTGTAATAATTTTTATATTTTTTCAATAATAAAAATGATTAAATTATTAAATATATATATATACATATATAAAAATGGGAATAGAAATCACCTAGATCCCATCAATCTTAATGCATTTTTATTAGTAATATCAGTAGAAGCGGTAGAGCTTAACAAAAATTTTTGAGGTTAAATTAGAAATATTTTTAATATATAAAAATTTATAATATTATATAATTTTATCATTTTATTTATTATTAAATATTTTAAATATAATTTTATAATTGATCAATACTAAAAAATTTAAGAGAAAATGAATAAGCTATTAATATACTAAAAATTGCCTCCATTCAAAATGAATTTCTTTATTTTTTCAAGGATTTGAAATTATCAACGATGGAATAAAAAATAAAACTTATAATTATCTTTTGTTAAATATTAATTATCATATGATTAACAGTAAACTTTCAGTTTGGTTATTCTCCTTTATGTTACTAATTTTCCTTTTTAAAAATCTATCAATTATCTCATTCTTGATCATCTAAAAATTAATTAGTTGAATATAAGTTAAATTAACTCATATAAATATTAAAATAAGAAGAAATAATATAATAAATTTATGCAAATGCAATATCAAGGATGACATTGATTTAATTAAGCATTTTAAAAAAATTAACACTATCCAAAAATTGATTGTAAAGAAAAATAGTGAAAATATTTATTATATATTAACAACATGTAATAAGAATTAAAATCATAAATAATTTTAAAAAGTTTAAATCAAAATTTTAAGAAGTTGATATGTACTGCTCCACATTATGTTTGAAGAAGTTGGAACAATTCACTATTATGTTGTTTTCATATAAGAGATTTAAAGAAGTTATAAATATTTTAAATTTAAATTTTCAAAGAAGTTAACTTAAGGTAAAAAAACTATCAAACATATTACTTTTCAATTAGTTAACTTGAGTAGAGTAACAAAATTATTTATTTATATTTCATTTAATATTAATTTTTATTTTTTGTATGGTTCAAATAAGTGTTTAAATAATATTTTCAACTTCAACTTAATAAAATTATTTTATATTTTTTGCATTACATCATGTTAAGTTCATAAAATATTACAATTATGCATTTTAAACTTCATAAATTTTAAATATGTAAAGAATGAAAATATTTTGAGGAGTCAAATAATACATGTGAAAAATTTTAACTAATAATTACATTATACCACTATTTTTAAAATTTTTTCTATTAATTCAATAATAAAATAAGATATAAAAGTTTGATCTAATATTAAAGTGATTATATAAATTAGGTTCAGTGGCAATTTAATTCATTAACATGGTAACAAATGATTTTCAACGATTAGTTGACCCATTAACTATTACAATATAAAGAAGGGTCACTACTCACTTCTCATTAATGCTAGATTATCTCCCCTAATCAAATACTAATTCAAGATTGGTAGGAGTAAGAAACCCTTATTGGAATTTATGATAAAGATTGATCATGAGTAGCATATGACCTACAGGAAATTCATATTCATCATTCATCATAAAGGAATTTTTCAAGTAATTATTAATTTATTTCATCTATATTTTAATACTATATTTTTACATGATTCAATTGAGATTATCATTGTTAAAAATTTAATTTTAATAATTAGTATTAAAGCTTGCTGAATAATTTGGATTAAATATATTATTATATGGCTATAGAATATAATTTTATTCTTGAATAATTTTATATTTTGTGATTTTTTTTAATGAAATTTTGCTATGAATATTAAAATTATTTCACAGCACTTATACTATTTATTTTATACTTATATATGTATTATTTTTGTTCCTTATAAAAGTTATGTACATTGTTTATAAGGAAAATTTTATATATGATTCATCCATATATGGCTTATGTATGTGTTTTTTTGGATGAATTCCATGTGTTCTATTTAGATATGGTGTATTGCAATTTATGTATTTTTATCTATTTTTCCCAAAAAATATTTGTTTTTCATGTATATATTTTAGAATTTTTCACACTAGTTTTCTAGAATATTAAAGCATATTCATGTTTCTTTGAAATTGATGATTTCAATATATTGGCATTAAAGTCCAAATATAATCTATTATTGATTTTTCATATTTCTACAGTATTGTAGCTTTTTAAAAAAAAAAAGAAGAGGAAAGGCATTCAAAAACCATAATTGCCATTTTCAAAATGGAGAATTTTTTGTCAAAGCCTTAGTGAGAAATTGCTTTTTCATTAAAATATGATAGATTTAGAAGCAAATTGATTAATTTTTGGCAAGTTTTCAATTTCAAATTGTCAAAAGCCATTAATGGAATTTTTTCTAGAGAATTGGCACACAACAAACTAATTTTTAAATGCAATTCTTTTTTAAAAATACTTGTATTAAATGTATTAAAGGAGGATTATGAAAAATGAATTGAAAAATGTAAAAAATTGCATAATTTTAATCCTGGGTTGCATAGGTCTATAACTAAGTTGCTAGGGTTTGCAAACCAGGTTGCCTAACCTAGGTTATAGACTTAACTAGCTAGGAAAGATGACACTGTGCCATACATTGGCAATGCCCATGTGCCATCGTGTTAGTGTTATTTGATGGTGGTGAAATGTGTTTCAGCTCCACTCTCCAAATTGAAATTTTTGGACATTTGTTCAAATTTTTCCAAAATTAAAAATATTTTAACTATTTTTTACCTATTTAATTGAATGGCTAATTAATTTTATTTTTTACTAAAATTTTTGTTATAATATTCCTACATTTTAGGCATTTACATATATTTTTGTAAAATTTTTTTATGTTATTTGGTCTATTAATTATTTTTCTATATGTATGTATGTATAGGAAAATAATTTTAAAAACTATTTGAACTTTCTGTCATACTATGAAATTTTGTGCAATTGTAAGCTTATCGATTATGGGTCCAATTATATAAAATTTTATTTAGTTATATAAAATGATAGTTGGATTAAGGAGAGTGTTATATTAATAATTTTTAATACTTTATTGATATAATATTATTAATGTGATTTATTGGTGATAATATAAATGTTGGAATAAATATTGTATTTCTAAAATTTTTATCACACTATCGGTATTAAAATTTTAGTGATAAAAATTTTAGAAATATGATATTTAGTCTTTCTATTATATTGTAAGATATTTAATACCTATCAATATTAAGCTTTATAATATAATATTATGTTCAATTGCATAGTTTACTAATAGAAATTTCTAGCATGATTAAGATTAAGCATACATTAATATTTTAAATTTGTTTCCTCAGCTTCTTTACTTATGTAATTAAATAGAATTAAAATGTTTAATAGGATGAATCATGAGGATTGGACTAAATTATTAACATTTTATCTCACAATCTTTAACTTTAATCTGGCAATTAGAGAAATAGGACCTTAAATTAATGTTGAATCTACAATAGATCAAAGAAATCATCATGAAAAGTAGACCTACTTTAATAATGTATTTGATGGTAACGAAATATACAATGGATAAAACTATAAGAAAGAGTATTCTTGAAATGATTAATGCAAAAATATTCCTAAATTTTATAGTCGAGAAATATAAGTTTGATAAGGTTAAGAAGAGATCATATCTTTTATTATTTAAAAAATCTATTTATGATGGTATCAGTGGGGGTGAAAGAGCATATTCTGATATTATTCAATTATTATAACAAGCTAAAAGCCATGTAAGTTAATTCAGATGAAACTTATTTAACCTAGCACATCTTGGAATCTCTTTAGTCTCAATATGACATTTTAAAGATGTGTTATAACAATTAAAAAAATAAAATGGATTATCAATGAGCTTATTTCAATTGTTACATAGGTCAAGGAAGACATGAAGAAAGGCAAGGCTCAAGTAATTAATTATACCTCACATGACACAAATTCAGATCATGGTGTAAGATTTAACCAAAAAGACAATAAAGGTTATTACAACTATGGAAGGAAGAAAGATAAGAAAAGTGAATCTATTGGACAACAACATTATAAATCCAATAAGGCATAATTTAAAGATAACTATTGATTTTACAAAAAGTATAGGTATAAGAAAGTTGATTGTTTCAAGTATAAAAAATAGGTTAAGAGAAAAAAGAAAGATACTTATTTAGCTTTAGTCTATTTTGAATAAAATATTATTAATGTACTATCAAATTCTTGATGGTTAAATACCGATGTAACTATTCATGTCATTAATTATTTTCAAGCATTGACAAACTTGAGGAAGCTAAGTAAAAGAGAGCTAATTGTGAGACTCAAAAATGGAAATAAAATTAAAATGAAGCACAATGGATTAATGAAGTTAAAATTGAAGACTAGATATAAGCTATTATTGAATAATATAGTTGATGTACCTTCTATGAGAAAGAATTTAATTTTAATTTTTGCTTTGAGTTTCATTAGATATTCTTATTATTTTGGAAATGAAATTTTAAATTGTTTTATAAATCCTTTATTGTGGGTATTGGTTCTGTGTGTGATGGTTTATATCAAATTGATTTAGATTTTAATTTTATGAACTTAATAAACTCTGCTTTTGGAAAGAAAAGATGTCAAATTGATGAAAGATTCTCACCATTGTGGCATAGATAATTAGAACATATTTCTGAAAAAAGAATTAAAAGACTTGTAAAGGAAAAAGTACTTTATGATCTAGACTTCTCAAATTTTAGAACTTGCGTAGATTGCATCAAAGGTAAACTTATAATTAAAGCTTTAAAAGGTAAGAGAAATAGAAAGAAGAATGTTCTAAAACTAATTCATACTAATATTAGCAGGCCTATCACACCTAGTGCAATGGAAGGCCACAAATACTTTATCACATTTATCATTACTCTAGATTTGATTAGGTAGAACTACTTAGTGAGAAGTTAGAATCATCGAAAGCTTTCAAGTCATTTAAAAGCTGAAACTAGGGAAATAGATAACATGTATTAATTTTGACAAAGATAGTAAGTATTATGATAGATACAATGAAATAAAAAGAAACCCTGGCTTTTTTGTGAAATACCTACAAGAGTGTAGAATTCAAGTAAGTTACACTATGTGTAGAATGTTAGAACAAAATGGAATTATAGAAAGAAGAAATCAAACTCTCATAGACATGATAAAATGCATGCTAGTCCATACTTTACTACCATAATTCTTATAGGGTCATGCATTAAGAACAGTAGCATACATTCTAAATTAGCTTCCTAGTAAGTTAGTATCTAAGATCTTTTATGAATTATTGTATAGTAAAAAGCTTAGTTTAAGGCATTTTTTAGTTTAAGGTTGGAAAGTTGAAGTAAAGTCATGCATTCCATCCATAAGGAAACTTAATTCAAAGGTTGCTAGTAGATATTTCATTAGGTACTTTATGGCTTAAAAGGAAGCAAATTTTGCTATTTGACTCATATGATTAAAGTAATTGAATTTTATTAAACTATCTTATTTAAGGATGAGTTAGATAATAAAAGCCAAATAGCATACATTATTGATTTCATTGAAGATAGAACAATTGTTTCGCTAGTACTAACATTGGTAGGTTTATCTTTTATTATTCCACCAGCTAATCCAGTAGCTAATGGCAAAAGATGTTGAACTAGATTAAATAAATGAAGAAATTCCATTAAAGAGATCTTGTAGAGTTCTTAGATTGACAATTTCTAATGATTATCTTATATAGCTATAGGAGCATGAATTTAACATTAATAATAATACTAATACTAATCCTACAAACTTTTTCTCGAGCCATATCCAATTTAAACCATTCTAATTGGATAAGTGATATAAAGGTTGAGCTGGCTTTAATGCATAAGAATCAAGTATGAGATCTAATAGTATTTCCTGTAGGTTATAAATTGGTTAGATGCAAATAGGTCTTCAAGATCAAGAGGAATGCTCGAGATGAAATTGAGAGGTACAAGGTTAGATTAGTAATTAAAGGCTACACCTAAAAGAAAAGCATAGAGTACAAAGAAATATTTTTATCAATTTCAACTAAAGACTCATTTCAAGTTATCATGACTTTGATGACTCATTTTAATTTAAAGTTACATCAGATGGATGTAAAGATAGCCTTTCTAAATGGTAGTCTATCTGATACTATTTATGTGAACAAACCAAATGGTTTTCAAGAGAAGAGAAAAGAGCATCTTATGTATTAACTTCAAAAGTCCATATGTAACTTAAAACAAACTTCTAAATAATGGTATCTCAAATTAATGAGCTAGCAACTTTTCTTAAGCCCAAGGGAAATGTAGTGGATTAATGTATTTATATGGTGATAAGTGTGGATAGTTTTATTATTCTGGTAGAATACATGTATGACATTCTCTTTGCAAGTAATAATGTGAACTTGTTAACTAAGATAAAATAAATATTATCTAAACATTTTAATATGAAGGATCTTGGAAATGCCTTTTATATTCTAGAGATAGAAATTTATTGTAACAGATTTTAGGATTTACTTGATTTGTCTTAATAGATATACATAAAGAAAGTATTGAACATGGTCAATATGTTAACATGCTTTTAACTTTCTACACCTATTTTAAAAAGGAAAATTTTTGTCTAAGTTTCAGTGTCCTTAGAATGATGTTGAAATAGAAATAATGAAAAATGTCCTATATTCATTAGTTAGTGGTAGCCTAATGTATAGTTAGGCATGTATACATCTTGATATAGCTTATGCTATTAGTGCATTAGGGAGATATTTAAATAATCCTGATCAGAGAAATTAAACTACTGTAAAAAGAGTCATAAGGTACCTATAGGGTATAAAAGATTATATGCTAACTTACAAGAGATCTCATAGTTATAAGATGCTTAAATTCAAATTTTATGAGTTATCTAAATGAATATAAATCGATATCTAGATACATCTTTATAATAGTAACAAGAGCTATGTTATGAAAAAGTATTAAGTAGTCCTTGACAATAACCTCCATTATGGAAGTAGAATATATCGCATGTTATGAAGCTACTTATACTGTGATATGGTTAAGGAATTCTATGACTAGTTTTGAGATTATTGAGAGCATCTCTAGGCTTTTGACCATCAATTATAACAACAATATTTCTATAAACTTCTCTTGTAATAATAAAAGTTTTTCTTGTACGAAACATATTAATATAAAGTAACAGTTTGTATGAGAGAAAGTACATAATCATATCACATGTATTGAATATGTTTCCATGAATCATGGGCTCATGGATCCACTAACTGAAGACTGCAGTAGGAATATATTATAATCATATAATCAATATAGGATTAGTTAAGTTTTTTAATATTTTAGGTTAATAGGAGTACTATGATGTAAACTATTTTTTTTACATGTAAATAAATGAAATATTCATATTTTCCCATATATTATGCACATATTTATTATGATATATTTATAGAAATGTTTAGATCTTATCTCGATACTGTATTAGGAACCATAATTCTCATTTAGCATATTAAGTGAACGTTTCGAACTGTACTATTAGGATTCGGATTAACATACGCAGCAAAAATTTAAAATTTTAATCCAAAATCTTCCTAGGATCCATGCAAAAGTCATAAACCAGTATTAAGATTTTACCTTATTTGTACTTGTGTTCTTTTTGAATGAATTCTTGAGAGACTGAGATGAATCAAACGCTAGCCGGAAGGTACAACGTCTCTATGGTATTCATATAGAGTAAACAATAACTTCTCCCCTCTACGAAACTGCTAGGATTCGTTTCTTTCACTAGGATTGGGTTTGGACATTTTCTAAAGTGATTTAAGATTTGATTGAAGCCAATATGTGTATTGTAATGTGCTGCCTTATAGTCCTTTTATAGAACTAAGGCATATCAAAATCCTAATTCCATTAGGAAAATCTTCAAAAAATTCTAATCATACTAAATAACTATCACCTTATCCTTATCCTAGAGAGAGTGAGGAGAGATAGGACTTATCTATTAATTATCTAATATTAAATAATAATATTATTTCATAATATAATTATATAATATTAAATTAGCATATAAGTATCTTATATTAGATAATAATAATAATATTATCTCATAATATAATTATCTAATATCTAATAACATAATTATCTAATATTATTTTAATATCAAATAATATTACATAATATATAATATATATTATGTGAATAAATATATATTATCTTAATAATATCTATATGTACGAAAATAAGTTTAATTAATTAAATTTTAGTCAAACTAAAACCCAACTAATTATTATCTCATTCCTACTCCTTTTGTGTGACCTTATAAGTTTTTACTATGTTGATAATGACTTATTATGAATCATAAACAGTAAGTGATATCTAGCAATACATCACTGCCACTCAAGTAGTAAGAATGTTTATTATTCAATATCTACCTAATATATGATCAATATTTTGTACCATAATCCTTTTTGTAACAATATTCAAATCGAACTGGAGGCATGGAGTGTGTCATCCTCGTCAATGTTTAATTTATATTTCTTAATATTGAGTAAACTTAAAATAAATTATCAATATCACATATTGATCTAATTGAGTATGGCCATGCATTTTTAAATCTTACTCAATCAAGGGGCTCAAGGATATTTCTCTTTTATACAAGAGTAACAAAATTTCATTTACATCACTTACTTCTCTCTATATGATTCGTGACATACCCAATCAATGCTCTACTTGTTATCCTGATTAAAGGTGACATAGGATGACATCAAAGTGAGTAACTCCTCATGTAGGAAACCGTAGTGACTTTAGGTCAAAGGACTATGCGCATTTGTGATCATATGAGAATAACTAATGATATGTTTATCCATGCAGTATTCTCACAGTGGGTTAATCCAGTACATTATTCACTAACAATGTACTCATGTATTGACTTGATATCACTTATCCATGATTTATAATCATCAATCACTATACATGTCAATCTCGATATATTATTACTATCCTTTTTGTAATAATAATTAATTAGGGGTATTTTAGGAATAGCAAAACTATTCCAAGGATAATTATTATATTTAAATTATAATTTGTGTAAAATAAAATAAAATAAAATATAATAATTATATTACCAAAATGAAATGTAATACATTATGTAATGTTGTAATCATCTATATGATTGGCTTCTAAGACACATACCAACAATCTCCCACTTGGATTAGAGCAAATCACTCATGTATCTAATACCAAGTGACAAAGTATGACCATCATACTTTTTCTGCACTAATTATCATCAGTTGGTACTTTACATATCTTCACATCTCCTCTATTAATGATTTCACGAATGAGATGGAAGCGTTTAATTATATGTTTTGATCGCTGGTGAGATCTAGGTTCCTTAGCTTGTGCAATGGCTCCATTATTATCACAATAGAGATCCACTGGGTTGGCAATGCTAGGAACAACACCAAGTTCAATAATGAACTTTTTGATTCAAACAACCCCTTTTGACACATCAGATGTAGCAATATACTTGGCCTTTGTAGTAGAATTGGCCATTGTTTCCTGCTTTAAACTTTTCTAACACACAACACCACCATTTAGGCTAAATATATAACTTAACTACAATCTAAAGTCATCCTTATTAAATTGGAAACTGGCATCAGTGTAACCTTTTACAACAAGTTCTACCTCTCTTTCGTATATTAAGAATGAATTCTTAATCCTTCGCAAGTATTTAAGGATGTTCTTAATGGTAGTTCAGTGATGTTCACCTGGATTTGATTAGTACCGACTTATCATGCTCAAAGCATACGAGACATCAGGACAAGTACATATCATGGCATGCATGATAGATCAAATTGCTGATGCATATGGTATCTTATTCATGCGGTCCTTCTCATTTTGTGTCGAAGGACATTGAGTTTTGGACAAATTTATGCCATGTGATATAGGCAAAAACCCTCTTTTGGATTCTTGCATGTTAAACTGTTTTAACACTTTATCTATATATGTACTTTGACCTAGGCTAAATAATTTTCTTAATCTATCTCTATAGATTTTAATACCTAATATATAGGTAGCTTCACTAAAATCTTTTATCGAGAAATAATTCCCTAACCAAGTTTTTACTATTTACAGTGTAGGGATATTATTTCCAATGAGTAGTATGTCATCCACATACAATACGAGGAAAATAATTATGCTCCCACTAACCTTTTTGTAAACACAATATTCATTTTCATTTTTGATGAAACTAAATTCCTTGATTGCTTCATCAAAACAAAGATCCCAACTCTGTGAAGCTTAATTTAATCCATAAATGGATCGTTCTAGCTTACATACCTTTCCAATATTTTTAGGAGTGACAAAACCCTCGGACTGTGTCATATACACATCCTCGATAAGCTTTCCATTAAAGAAAGTATTTTTGATATCCATCTGCCAGATTTCATAATCATAAAAAGCTGTAATAGCAAGCAAGATCTGAATGGATTTAAGTATGGCAATTAGGGAATAGGTCTCATCATAATCCATACCATGAATTTGCCTATAACCTTTTACAACTAATCGCCCTGTAAAGGTTTGCACGTTACCATCTATATCGATTTTCTTCTTGAAAATCCATTTACACCCAATAGGTTTTACCCCTTTAGGTGGATCAATCAAAGTCCATACTTGGTTAGTATACATGGAATCCATTTCAGATCTCATGGCCTCAAGCCATTTCTCAGAGTTTGGCCCTTTAATAGCTTCTTGGTAGGCTGTGGGCTCATCTTGATCCATGAGTAAAACATCGCCATTTTGAGTCATAAGAAATCCATATTTCTCGAGCTCATGGCGTATCCTACCAGACCCTACGTGGGCCTTGTGTTACTTGGGCTAGTTCCTAAGCCACATCATTTTGTGGTCGTTGTTCAGGCTCTATTACAGGTTTAATGTTACTTTGTAAGTTTTGCACTTCTTCAATTTCTACTTTCCTCCCACTGTTTTTCTTAGAAATAAATTCTCTTTCAAAAAAAATACTAGTTCGTGCAATAAACACTTTGCCTTCACAAGGATTATAGAAATAGTATCCTTTAGTTTCTTTAGGATACCCTACAAAATAGCACTTATTTGATTTGGGTCCAAGCTTATCAGAAACTTGACATTTTACATAGGTCTCATAACCCTAAATCTTCATAAAAGATAAGCTTGAACGTTTCTTAGTCCATATCTCATATGGAGTCTTTTAAACCATTGAGAGGGAATACGGTTAAGTATAAAAGTAGTTGTCTCTAAAGAATGTCCCCAAAAGAAAATTAGAAGATCTATATGACTCATCATAGATCGTACCATGTCTAATAAAGTACGATTCCTTCTTTCTGAAATACCATTCCATTATGGTGTTTCAGGTAGAGTGAGTTATGATACTATACCACACTCCTTTAGATAGTCATCAAATTCTTGCCTTAAGTATTCTCCACCTCGATTTGATCGAAGTGTTTTAATACTTTGGTCAAGTTAGTTTTGCATTTCATTCTTGAATTCCTTGAACTTTTCAAAGGATTCTGACTTGTGTTTCATAAGATACACATATCCATATCTACTGAAGTCATCAGTAAATGTAATGAAGTATTGAAAACCTCCTCTAACAGGTGAACTAATAGGCCCACATACATCAATATGTATAAGATTTAATAAATCATTAGCCCTTTCACTGTGTCCAGTGAATGGAGCTTTAGTCATCTTACCTAATAAACAAGATTTGCATACTTCATATGATTCAAAATTAAATGAATCCAAGAATCCATCTTTATGAAGCTTGGATATGTGCTTCTCATTTATATGGCCCAAACGACAATGCCAGAGATAGGTTGGATTTAAATCGCTTGGTATTTATGTTATAGACTAACATTTCAAGATCAAGAATATAGAGTCTATTGAACATATATGCACTACAGTAAAATATTTCATTTAAATAAACTAAACAACTTTTGTTCTTTATTATAAATAAAAAACCTTTCTTGTCCAAACAAGAAATAGAAATAAAATAGTAGGCACAAAATAACAATTCTTTAATTCAATTACTAAACCAGAAGGTAAAGATAAATGATATGTTCCTACGGCTAGGGCAACAACTTTTGTTCTATTGACAACTCGTAGGTCTATTTCACTTTTAGTTAGAGTCCTACTCATTTGTAGTTCCTGCACATTTGTACAAATGTGAGAACCGCATCCGATATCTAATACCCAAGATGTAGAAGCAAAAACATTAATTTCTATAACATAGATACCTGAAGCGGAAGTCTCACTTTCCTTTTTCTTTTTCAGATCTTCTAGATAGACCTTGCAATTTCTCTTCCAATGTTTGGTCTGACCAAAATGGAAGCATGTCCCTTCTTTAGCCACATCCCCTTTTGGTTTCAGTGCAGAAAACTTAGACTTGGGCTTGCCTTTGGATTTAGAATCCTTCTTATTTTTGCCCTTGCCCTTGCCTTTGCCTTTGCCTTTACCCTTTTGAACCATAATTATGGTATTGGGTTTAGTCTTTTGTAAATTTTGTTCAACAGTTCTTAACATGCTTAACAATTCTGGCAGTAGTTTATCAATTTCATTCATGTTGTAATTCATGATGAGTTGACCATAACTCTATGACAACAATTGCAAAATTAAGTCAGTGGCCAACTCTTGGCCTAATGGAGCACCCAATCTCTCAAGGTTCTCAACATATCCAATCATTTTGAGCACATGAGTCCCAATAAGGTTTCCTTCTACCAGTTTGCACTAAAACAATGCTTTTGTCATCTCAAATCTTTCATGCTGAGCTTAGCCTTCATAAAGCTTCTTAAGATGCTCTAGCATGTCATAAGCTTCCATGTTCTTATGTTGCTTCTGAAGTTCAGAGTCCATGGTAGCTAACATAAGACAACCGACGTCTAATGTGTCATCATGATGCTTCTTATAAGCATCCTTTTGAGCTCGAGGGGCACTCGCTTCAGGTTCTTGGGGAACAGGTTCCTCTAGGACATACATTTTTTGCTCATGTTTGAGGACTATCATCAAATTCCTGTACTAGTCCAGGAAGTTTGTCCTATTCAATTTGTCTTTCTCAGGGACTGATCGTAGTGATAGATTATTTGATGTATTAGCCATTGGTTATTTATGATAGAAATATGCAAAGTATTAAGTTTCAAATATTTAATAAGGTCTTTTATTTAATGTACCTCATACTATTTTATTTAAATTAATAGCCCTCACTATTAATTCAAAAAGTCATATTGTTTAGGCTTTCTAGTGGGCTAAGATCCATATTTCACTAAGCCTTAAGTTAGCTTTGGCTAATCATTTAAAACTTAGTTACTTAGGTAGGCAATACTTATCAATTGTATCATATATAACTCTTAGATAGTTAGGTGAACAATACTTATTTTAGTCCATCTTATGAACTAAAACTCAACTCTATGCCTCTAGGTCTCAATCCTATTGAGATATCCTAGTTAAGTTGGACCCAATACTTGACATTCAGATATCACTACTATCCAGTCGCGTTTCACCAAGATAAACTAGGTACTTTACTTTGATAAACTTACTTTATGTTGATTAAGGCCTTGACGAGTGTCAAGCATTAGAAGACATCATTTAATTATTACTGACTTAATATTTTAGATGAGAGATTTTAACTTAATCATTATTAGATCTCACCATAACTAGGCTATTTATTCATGCAATATATGTAGCATCTCTCATACATTATCTAAAGTAAATGAATAAAATAGACTATTGCATATCACATATTAAGCAATGGATAAAACTATCATATAGCAGGAACATATGCTATCACATAGTAAATGCATGCTCATCAATATCATCACATAATATAGAAATCAAAATGTCACATAGTATGGCCTAGAATTCTATTTTCTAATGATATTCCTAAACTAACTCCTTAGCTTCTTCTTGTCCCATAGCTCCTAAGCTTCTCCTCATTCCAAGCAAAGGTTGCTCCATTGTGATTACAATTTTATAATAGAAACCCTAAGTTACATTCAGAGGGAGTGAGATGAGAATATAATGTACATTAGAAAATTAAAGGAAGACACAACACGACACGCAGGTCGTGTTTAAAATCCATCCATAAAAAACTCCAAGGGCCATACTATGCAACACAATTATGCATCATATGTAATAATTGCTAACAAATATATATGTAACCAAGATAAGCAAGATGATTGACATATATATTTCATAACATAATCATCATCAAAATTCATGTTTTAAAATAACGCCTTAAGAACAAAAATAATTTTTAAATGCTACATAGAGTTAGCACGGTAAAAAATTAAAATTCATTTGACATTCAGATTGCAATTTTTCTATTAACAATTGACACACCCTTTTAGTCGAACAATTTGACATTCAAATCACAGTCCCGTAATTCAAACACATTAAGTCATACACTTATATACTTCATACATGAGTTTAGATTTATTCATTCACATTAAACAAATTTAAATGGATCTATATATGAAGACAAACTCAGAACTATACATTCTTTAAATGCAAAGTATATCATATATATATATATATATATATAAATGATTTAAGGAATAAATCTTATTCACTTTGATTCATAACAAAACCTACTTATTTTAGAAAAATAATTTTCACGTATTAAATCATGTACACGCAATTAATCTTATTTGTTCTTACCAAAACAAAACCCAGAATTAATTATGAAAATAAATTCAGATTCAATTCAAAATCCAGAATTACACATGAAATAGATTTGAATATGAACACATAATTAGATTCGTCCAATTAATCTCATTAATTCCTAATCAGAATCAAAATACAAATTATATATATCATATATATATTTACGAAATCAAAACCAAACACGAGTTTATATATATCACATATATATCTGGTTTAAATAGAAACTAATTTGATTTTATTTATCACATAAGTATTTATTAAAACACACAATTCTGATTTAAACTGAAATAGAATATTTATCATATAAACATTCAGAAAAATAGTAAAACACATAATCGAATTTATGTTTTTGCAAGAAGCTCTGATACCATTGTTAGGATTCGGATCAATATACACAATAAAATTTTAAAATTTTTAATCTAAAAATTTCTTAGGATCCATGCAAAATTCATAAACAAGTATTAAGGTTTTACCTTATTTGTGCTCGTGTTCTTTTTAAATGAATTCTTGAGAGACCAAGATGAATTAAACATCGGTCGAAAGGTACAACATCTCTACGGTATCCACACTAAGTGAACAATGACTTTTCCCCTCCACAAAGCTGCTAGGATTCATTTTTCTCACTAAGATTGGGTTTGGACATTTTTTAGAGTGATTTAAGATTTGATTGAAGTCAAAGTGTGTATCGTAATGTGTTGCCTTCAAGTCCTTTTATAGAACTAAGGCATATCAAAATCCTAGTCCCACTAGGATAATGCTTCAAAAAATCCTAATCACACTAAATAATTATTACTTTATCCTTATCCTAAAGAGAATGAGGAGAGATAAGACTTATCTATTAATTATCTAATATTAAATTAGCATATAATTATTTTATATTAGATAATAATAATATTATCTCATAATATAATTATCTAATATCTAATAATGTAATTATCTGATATTACTTTAATATCACATAATATATAATATATATATTATGTGAATAAATATATATTATCTTAATAATATATATATGCATGAAAATAAGTCCAATTAATTGAATTTTAGTCCAATTAAAACTTAATTATTTATTATCTCATTCTTACTCTTTTTGTATGATTCTGTAGGTTCTTACTACATTAATAATGACTTATTTTAAACTATAAATAATGAGCGGTATCTAATAATACATCACTACCACTCAAGTAGTAAGAATGTCTATGATTCAACATCTACTTAATATATGATCAATATTTTGTAACATAATCCCTTTTGTAACAATATCCAAATCAAATTGGAGGCATAGAATGTATCATCCTCGTCAATATTCAATTTATATTTCTTAACACTAAGTAAACTTAAAATAAATTATCAATATTATATATTGATCCAATTAAGTATAACCATGCATTTCTAAGTTTTACTCAATCAAGGGGTCCAAGGATATTTCTCTTTTATACAAGAGTAACAAAATTCCATTTATATCACTTACTTCCCTCTGCATGATTCATGATACACCCAATCAACACCCTACTCGTCATCCCGATTAAAGGTGATATAGGACGACATTAAAGTGAGTAATTCCTCATATAGGGAACCGTAGTGACTTTAGGTTAAATGATTATACGCATTTGTGATCATATGAGAATAACTAATGACATGTTTATCTATGCAATATTCTCACAGTGGATCAGTCCAGTACATTGTTCACTAATAATATACTCATGTATTAACTTGATATCACATATCCATGATTCATAATCATCAGTCACTATACATGCTAGTCTTGATATATTATTACTATCCTTTTTGTAATAATATTTGATTAGGGGCATTTTAGAAATAGTAAGGCTATTCCAAGTATAATTATTATATTTAAGTTATAATTTATGTAAAATAAAATAAAATATAATATAATAATTATATTACCAAAATGAAACGTAATACATTGTATAATATTGTAATCATTTATATGATTGGCTCGTAGGACACACACTAACAATTACCATAATTTGTTATGTAAATTTTATTTGGCACAATCTTGTTATAATTATCCCTATTAGATATTGTATATAGTCAATAAGGTGTAAGTGTATAGTACATATTTCATTGATATCCTTATCAAATATTATGTTTTATGTTACTAAATACTTATGATCTCAATTTAAACTAAAAGGTATGAAGGTGCAATAATTTTTCTTTTACACCTTATTAAAATGGTCACTATTATTGAATCACACAGTTTAAGTGGGACATTATTAGATGTTTTTTTATTGTAAACCAATAAATTCAATAATAAAATAAGATGTAAAAGGTTTGATTTAATATTAAAGTGACTGTATAGTTTGGGTTAAATGGTAATTTAACCTATTAGTGTGGTGACGAATGGTTTTTAGCAATGAGTCAATCCATTAACTAATATAATATAAATAATGGTCGTTACTTCTAAACCTTAAGATTAATTTTAATTGCTTCCTATTGGTGCCAGAATATCTCCCAATTCAAATATTTATTTAGGATTAATAGGAACAGCAAACTCTTATTAGAATTTGTAACAGAGACTAATCGTAAGTAACTCACGATATATAAGAGGTCATCTTCATCATTCATCAAAATAAATTCATCAGACAATTATCAATTTATTTCATCTATGTTTTAACACTATCATTTCATATGATTCAATTGGAATTATTGTTATAAAAAATTAATTTTAACACTATAAAAATATAATTGTTTTAGCCTACCTTAAAAAAAGGAGGACATTGCACCTATGTCTGATGAGTATCTAAATTATAAGTTATTTTACTACTCTACTAGAGGCACATGAATTGAATTCTTTGTGTTGTTAAATTATATTTAGATAAAATATTTAAAAAATATTTAGGATTTTAAAGTTTTATATTTGAAAAATAATAATTTTATTTAGTTTTCATGAATAATGATGACGATTAATATGGTATTTTAAGAATAAATGTGAAATTTGTAAAATAATATTTATTTTAATTGAATTTAAAATATCAAATTTAATAACTTAAAATTTTCAATTAGAATATTTAAGTATTTCATAAATTCAATTTAATTATTATTATACAAATTTTTTTAATCTATAAAATTAAAATTTATTGATAATCAAATAATCAATTTCAATTTTTAAATCCAAATATGTTATTTTTAAGAAAATTGAAATTAGAGGAGCCTCGAAATACTCACTTAGCTGCAAAATGCAACTAAGCTACCCACGATTTGCCCCTGAAATATCTAATTTGTTAATCTTAGATATGAAAGTTTGACTCACAGGTCGTTTTATTTGTAGTAGTAATACGAGGAGTGCCGTTTCCTAAAAAATAAAATTTTTTGAATTATTTAGTTACTTATTAACTATTAAAATAAAATAAATAATTTTTTTTAAAAAAATTATTTTTTATATGAAATGTTACTTATTCACACTTTCTCTTAATAAGAAGAACTTCCTATATTATTTATAAATAAAAATACAAAATCTTCCTTACTTAATGTCAACTAATAATCATTTTAAATTTTTACCCTCACTAGTTAAAAATTATAATAAATAAAATTCAATAATTATAAAATATAAAAAATTTAATTGTTTTATAAATTATATAATAAATATAATGAGTATTATATAAAATATCATATCATAAACATAAATTGTAAATATAATCAAATCTATAATTATAACAAAAACTTAATCCTAAATATAATAATATTTATTAAATATCTGTTATATTGTTTTGTATTTAATATGGTTGTTATTTATTGTTCTAATATTAAATTATAAAATTATAAAATCGTATATTTCTTACCTATTCTATATAAATTTGATGGAATTATTTTTTATTATATTAAATATTAAACTAATAATTTTTTTTAAATTATATATATAAGACATCTAATTTTTTTTATATAAATATGTTGTATTTTTTATGGTAGATTAAAAAGTTAAAATGAAAAATTTAGACAAATTATAATTGAAAAATATATTAGAAATATAATTTTAAAAAATAAATAGAAATAATTAAGATTCATCAATATTTTATTAAAAGATATATTAGTTATTTTCATAATATTTTTAAGAAGTTTAAAATTGAATCAAATAAGATACAAAAAATTAATTCTTGAAAAATATCAATTTTTAATATCAATAAATATTTTTAAAAATTTCATATAAATTAACAAAGAATTTTTTTAAAAAAAAGTTCAACCACCAGTAAAAAATTTTACTTTTTACGTAAGTCAAACGACTCTTAATGATAATAATTATCATCATCATCATCTTTCAACAACAAAAATCAATTCAACCGCTAAACGGGTTTTGACGAAGAAAAAAGAATTCAAACTCCTAAAATTGTCAACCCATACCACAACCTAAATTTATTGAAAAGTTGCAAACTTTGTTATGTTTCCTGTGCTGCCTAGTGGACTTCTACCATCCAATTAATCAAACAAAGTCAAGTCTCCACATGGATTTAATACAACTTTTTTTGACCAGCACAATCAAGTATAAGACAATTTCTAATATATTCAGTCAATGGATAAACATTTTTGTTGTAATAGAAAGGAGACTGACATAAAATTAAAAAAATAAAATATATGAATTTTTTTAATAGTAGAAATTTTCTCTATATTTAAAGCTCCTCCTACTTTCTGTCCCTTCCAAGTCAAAATTAATGTGTAAGCGGACATTTCGTTGGGGGTGGATAAACATGATAGGAAGCCAATCCAAATCACATGGTGTGAACAACCGCATGGGAAAATGTCACCGTCACGCTTCTCCATCAACCTTAAAAACCAGCAATACAACAACGATCGGAGAACTCACTCCCTAACCGAATCAAGTGGATCCACGAGAGGCCTACCTCGGCAAATCAAATACATTGAATTAAGTAAATCATGTGGTAGAACTGACCTAACAGCCTGACCTACAAAATAAAGGCTACCGTCGTCACAGAGGGACCAACCCGTCTTCCATCACAGTGTTTTTGGTGTTAATATGGCAAGAGTGTAGGGCACATCGAGTCTTTAGGTTGTTCCCGCATCACCGCCACATTGGCAACAAACGATACAGGTGGCCCTATATTATATCACTGTCCAAATTGTGTCGCGTTGTGAGACGTACGATTGCCATACTATTTTGGTTCCGAGAAGGGCAGAGAAATGTTGACCCCTTCTCCTATCCATGAGTTGGATCCTTCCGCATGAAATAGATGGTAAAATATTTCAAATTTATAATATTTTGTGAGAATTATTTTGATAAAATTTGCGGGTGAGATAATTTTATGTTCTGCAAGAAAAAAATATGAGGTAAGTTTTTTTTCTCTAAACAAAATATTAGGGATAAGATAATAATACTTTATATTGTTTTGTGATATCTCATTATTATATTTTTAATTTATATATTAACATATATCCATATGCATAAATGTATAATTTTTTCAATTATTTTAATAATTTAATTATTTAAAAATTAAAAATATATTAATTTTTTTACTTAAAATGATAAAGGTAAATAATAATATTTCGTCGGCTATTATAAAATTATTATATTTTTAACTTATACACTAACATATATATATATATATATATATATATATATATATATATATATATATATATATGTATAATTTGTTTAGTTATTTTGATAAGTTAATTATTTAAAAAATTAAAAATATATAAAAATTTTAATTAAAATTATAAAAATAAAAAGTAATAATATTTTATTAATTATGTATCAATTTATTTTATAAGCTTTAAATTATTTAAATTAATTATATATAACTTTAAATATATATTATAATTATGCATATGATTTGTAATATTTAAATTTAAATTTTTTTCTTTCTTCCTTAATTATCAATGTTTGAAATTACATAAAAATTATATATATAATTATAATCCTAAATTTTAATATTTATATTTTTTATTTTTTATCATTTTTTCATAAATCTTAATACAAATTTATTGTCCGGTAATGCATGAAAATAAAATAAAATTTATTCCTAATAATAAAATATAAAATAAGATAATATTTTATCCGGATATTACGCTGATCCGCGCTCTTTCCCCGCCGTCGCCATCCTTGGTATTAAGTGAGGCTTAGATGGACAGCTAGACCATATTTGCAATAACTCACTGCCCATTCATCGCAACTGGTGCAAGGCCGAGTTCAACTTTTTTTAGTACTGTTCTGACTGGGATTTTGTCCCAGAAATTGTCGGCAGAAATCTGTTGTTGCCCTCTTGCCGCTAGAAAAAATTCCAGGCAAATACTGTCTTATTAGAAGTAATTTTGGTTCTTTAATAATGGCAATGATAATGATGCCCTTCTTCGTGTTCTGATTAAATTGATTATCCTTAGGATTATGAAATTAAAGTATTAATTTCTTTTTCTTTTTGTCACACAGAAAACAGAATGAAGGAAACGTTACCTTAGTCTAATACACGAGATTAATCTACACTTCATTTTAAATGTGTTGAAAAATAGACTTCACTACAAATGGATTAATTTCCCACTTTTTTAATGTATTACCGATAATTATTACTCCTCCCCCCCCCCATAATTTGTAAAAAATATTCTCCTTCAATTATTCCTAATGTACGTACAACCTTGTAATTTATGAAAATGTGTAAATAACTTCTTTAAATTTTAATTCATCAAATTTAAGAATATAGGTTATTTCTCCTATAACCAATTAATGCTATAAAAATGCATTTTTATCATTAAAATTAACTTTGGAAATCTAATTCAATTTATTTTCATCCTCAACAATTTGGATTCTGTCTTCTCGATGACACAAGAAAAGAACCATCTAGTTCTAAAGTTTGGCAGTGTTTATTCTGAACTTGGACTACTGCACGAATCCATCCCTCATTCATGCCATGAGTAGGGGTGCAAACGAACCGAGCCGAACCGAACATTTGAATGCTCAAACTTTAACTCGTCAATATTAAACGAGCTTGAGCTCGAGCTCATCAAGCTCAAAAAAGTCGAGCTCGAGTTCGAACTCAATTCGAACATGAGTTTAATTGAACTTATTTGAGTTTAAACGAGTTTTAAATTCTTTACTCTAAATTTTTAATCGAACCTAAGTATTTAAGCTTAAATTCAAGCTTAAGTTATATTCAAGTTTAAACGATCCTAAATGAACTTATACGAGCCTAAAAGAGTTTAGTGAATTTTTTATATTTACATTATATATAATATATGAGTTTAAATGAGCCTAAAAAAGTTTAGTGAGTTTTTTATATTTACATTATATATAATATACAAGCTTAAATGGGCCTAAAAGAACTTAGTGAATTTTTTATATTTACATTATATATAATATAAAATATAAAAATATATTTTATATTAAACTCATTTAAGCTCATGAACAATTCTAATCGAGTAATAAAAAGTTTAAGCTCAACTCGTTTAATAAATGAGCTAAACGAGCTGAGCTTATTTTAGCTTAACTCGTAAAAATTTGAACTCGAATCGAACTTTTTACAAATCAATCTTGAACTGCTCATAAGTATCTCTACTCGTTTGCACCCCTAACCATAAGGAGATGTCACGTGACAAAGTCGTGTTCACTGGCGAGTAGGCGGGCGACATTGGCATTGGCATTGGCATTGGGCTTAGGCTTAGTAATATAAAACTGGTTTATTTTATCATTAAATTATTGTGATACTTTATATAATTTCATTGGTTCATAAGAATTAATTGCTAACAAAATTTAATAAAAAATAACTATGGATATCCAATTAAAGATGAAAATAATTATGAATATTTAAATTAAAAATTTTAAATAGTATTGAGTTAAATTAGATAGAGTAAAGGATAATTTAACCTTGCAATAGTGCAATGGAGTAGATATTGGACATCAAAGTAGATGATGCATTGAGGTAGAGTTTGATTCATGGAATGTTTTTAAAATTTTCGAAAATATTTTAAGGGAATGTTACATTAATATGTTTGGTTCAAAGTTTAAAAAAAATATTTAAAAGTGTCTAAGAATATTTTTTATCCAATTTTTCTCCAAAATATTCCCATAGGGACGGTGGGAATCTCAAATTCTCATGTGGAATGTTGATACTAAAATAAAAGAATAAAATTATTTTTACATTTAATTATTTTTCTTATTGATCACTTTATTAAATAATTTTTAATTTAAATTATGAAATAATTATTTTTAAAATATTTTTTATTATTAAGAAATATAATAATATTAATATTTTAACTATAATTTCTTTTCTATTGTTCCTAATATTCAGAAGATTATTTTAATATAGTTATATATACATATAATTTTTCATTAAAAAATAATATAATAGGCTTGGAGTTTCTTTAAAAAAGATATATTTATACATAATAAAATAATGATATTTTTATATTAGAGAGAAAATTATAATATAAAATTTAATACCAATATGAAATATAATTGTAAAAATAATTTAAGAATAAAAATTTATAATTTTATAAAAAATTACAAGTATATTTAATATTATAATGATAACTTAAATAAATTAAGCTCATTTTATTTTAAAAATTTATCTAATAATAATATTATTAATAATAATTAGAATAATAAAGTATAAAATATTAAAATAAAATATGTTAAATATTAAAATATAATAAAGTGTAAAATATTTATATATATATATATATATATATATATATATTTTTAAGATGTTAAATATTGAAAGTTAATTTATTATGTGTTAAAATTTTTTAATTATTTTTGTAGTTTTAAATAATAATATGATTTACTATATTATATTTTCTAATAAAAAATTTAACAAGGATATTTTTGAAATAATTTCAAGATTACCGAGACAATCAAATATGAACCAAATATAAAAATATTATATTTTTATTAATTAAATTTCTAGAAATATATACTTTTTTGAAAATGTAAGATTTCAAAAACTAAACATTACATGAAAATATCAATAGGTGCAAAATCAAAATATAACGAATTAATTAGGTTTTCACATATAGTTCGTGGCATGGCTGAACTTTCATCCTCAAAATAAGTTGAAAGGCCAATAACTTGCATTTAACTTTTTGATGTTTTACTCAAATATGCTTAACACTCTTTATTTTTTAAAATTATACATTTTCACTTTTAAAATATTTTTACTATAATAAAATGAGATTGCGTTAACTTTTAAATTATAAATCACAATATAAGATTCAACTTTTTCTTTAATTGTATGAATGGTAATTTATTAAATACACACATAAAGCTAAAAATTTAAATTCAATACATAAAAAAAATAAGACTCTTAAAGTAACATCGGTCATTATGATACTATACATAATATCAAAGACTCAACTATTTTCATGAGTTTAAACAACAAACGGTCAATGTTTATAAACTAGTATGAAACGTACAAAAGATTGCGAAGAATGACTTTGGAAGTCCTAATAGCAATTGAATTACTTGAAAAAAAAAAGTTGTTTGTAAAAATAAAAATAAAATAGCAGAATGCTGTGAATGCCAGCAAATTATTATAAAAGGGAAATGCTGAGTGCCTTGATTTGAGTCGGGAAAATGGCCAACGAACCTGAAACCTAATCAACTTTCAATATTTGTGTTAGTTTGAGAAGATGGGTCTGTTCATAGTAGGGAATAATAAGGTCGAGATGAAGTGATTAAAAAACATAGTGAAGAGAAATAAAATAATAAGGAAATAATTTTAAAACATGTATTATATTTTATAAAGGTTGTTATTTATACTCTTAAAATATAACAAAACTCAAAACTTTTTAATTTGAAGCAGTAAAAATAGTACAATAGAAAATTATATATATAATTATTGAATAAATATGATTTTTCACTAAGCAACTACTACAAATTGTCATGTGACTTCTTATTTGATAATTATTACAAACAATTATGTTACTATTGCAAATAGTTATATTTTTCATAATGACTTCTTACTTAATAACTATTATAAATAATTATGTCTTTTCAAAATTTCAAATCTTGAAATAAAAAAAATTTATTCACCAATTTAGAGGCCAAAGTCATTTTTTTACTTTTTATGTATATAAAATTATCATGAAAAGTTCATTAATAAACTCATTTTGAGTTTTTATTTATATATCCTTTAGTATCAGGTTTTCTAAGTATTGTAGGACATAAAAGTCATCAACATTCATAAATTACCAAAAATCTCTCACTAGTTTGGAATTTTGTTGTTTATACTTGATTATTCACATAAACAAGTGTTATGCAAGAAGATATCTCTCCATTTGACCCTTTAATATATATATATATATATATATCTTAGGTAGCATTTAGTTCATAAAATCTTATATTTTCATAAAAGTGTATATTCTTAAGAATATAATTTTTGAAAATTTAATTAATAGAAATATAACATTTCTATATTTAGTTTACTATAATTTTTTTTAGGAATATTTGGTTTACTATAAATTTTTTTGAGAATATTTTGCTAGATTCCTATATATGTTATATTACTATATTTGATTCATATTTGATATACTTGAAAATTTGGAAATTATTTCAAAAATACCATTATCAAGTTTTTTTTTATTATAAAGTATAATATAATGAATCATATTTTTATTTAAAACTATATAAATAATTAAAATTTTTTAACATGTAATAAATTAAAATTTAATATTTAACATCTATAAATTCATTGAAATATATATAAAAATATTTTATATTTTATCATATTTTAATATTTAATATGTTATATTTTAATAGCTAGTATATTCTTTATTTACAATAGAATTTGGTTACTACCCTTAATAGTAATTAAATACTATAATTCTACTTAAAAATAAGTTATATATAAATTAGTTGTTTATTCATTGTTCTACACTTTTTACTTTTACAAGGTATATTTATTATTATTATTATTATTATTATTATTATTATTATTATTATTATTATTATTATTAGATCAATTTTCAAAATGAAGTGATTGTAATTTATTTAAGTTATTATTATAGTATTAAATATATTTGACATTTCTTCTTTTATAAAATTATAAATTTTCATCACTAAATTATTTTTGTAATTATATTTCATATTAGTACTATATTTTACATTTTAGTTTCTTCTTTAATATAAAAATATTATTATTTTATATTTTTATGTATAAATATGCCTTTTTTAAAAGAAATTCCAAGCTTGTTATATTATTCTTTAAAGAAAGAAATCATGTGTATATACAAATATATTAAAATAATCTTTCAAACATTTGAAATAATAATAAAAAAGGAATTACAATTAAAAAATTAATATTATTGTATTCTCTTAATAACGAAAATATTTTAAATAATAAGTGATAATTATTTTTAGTTTAAATTAAAAATTATTTAATAAAGTGATAAATAGGAAAGAGATTTAAATGTGAGGATAATTTTATCTTTTTATTTTAGTATCAACATTCTTATTTCATAAGAATTTAGAATACCCATCTTCTCCTATAGGAATATTTTGAGGGAGAGTTAGATTAAAGATATTCTTAGAAATGTAACATTTCCAAGTATTTTTTTTAAATCTTAAACCAAATATAGGATTGTAATATTCTCCTAAGACATTCTTGAAAATATTAAAAACATTTTATAAACCAAATGTTCCTTTAGAATTCTAACAAAGTTGGTGGTGTTCATAGATTAAATCTTGACTCCTATCATTAAAATTGAAGATATGACACACAAAATTCATTTAATTTTAGTTAGAGGCTTATAACTGGTTTAGTATTATTATAGGCATATGCTTATCCTATTCTTTATAAATATTTACAACAAACACCCAAATTTTCTTGTTGAAATAACACTACTTCTATATTTATAAATATATTATTTTCTTTATGTCCTTATTGCTTTGGAAATTTGATTAATTACTTAATTAAGAATTTAAAAACTGCACAACTATTGATACATAATGATCAATACTAGTTTCAAATATGTGAAATTGATTAGTTAATGCTAATAGGCACATATCAGTAACTTGTTATTACCTATTGAACTTTTTAATTAAAGGTGAAAATTCAAGGTTGAGTTCCAATTATTCATGCCTGAAATCAGAGGTTTTAAATCCATTCTAAAAAGAGAAGCTTTTCATTATTTCTTTAACAAAGTGTTTAGAAATTTGGATCTACTAAATTCATGCTAACTTCTTATATATCCTTGTTATGTTTATACCTTACCACAATAATTTCTTTGTAAAATTAAGTTTTAAGCTTAATTTTTACAAAGAATTAAGTTTCAAATATCTATTATTCAAAATTTTTGAATTAGCTTTTTTATCATAGATAACATTGCATCTAAATGTCATTATCACTAGTTACTTATCCAACTAGCATTTATATTTCCACCTTGTAGTATTAAACAATCCTAAATTTATGAATTATTTATATTCCCTATAGGACTTTTTTAGCTATTAGTATTTGAAATACTTTTTTCTTTCAAATTTGCAAGCATAAAAAACTCACATATAACTTGTAAGGAGTATATGTATAACTATCAATGACATTAATATTATCAATGTAAACATTTTATTTAGAGCACTTTTGAATTTGTTTGTTTACTATTTTCAAAAGTAGTTTTCTATTTTTTTTTAAAAAAGAACCTATTTGATAATTTATTTTCAGAATTTGTCTTTAAAAATTATAACTTTAAATGTGTAATTTAAAAATAGAAAAATAGAAAAATAGAAACCAATTTTAGTTATTTTTTAAAATTTATTTTCTTATTCTAGATATCAATTTTATAATTAAATAAAATATTTTATTACTTACAATGTTGACTATTTTTTATTCTTTATTTTCCTTCAATCTAAAAATAATTTTTAAGAATAAGAAAATAATTTTTGAAAATAATTTTTAAAAATATAAAAATAAAAATATATCTAAATACAT
Source organism: Sindora glabra (assembly GCA_020226215.1). Taxonomy (NCBI): domain Eukaryota; kingdom Viridiplantae; phylum Streptophyta; class Magnoliopsida; order Fabales; family Fabaceae; genus Sindora; species Sindora glabra. The sequence continues at coordinate 72,400,372 of CM035231.1, read as the reverse complement.
CCTTTATTTATTTTGAAATTTGCGAATAATAGCAGTACTCATATAACTTATAAAGAACATGTGTATAGTTATTAATGATATTAACATTATCAATGTAAACAATTGATCAATGACGAATTGTGCAATACAATTATAAGAGGGATTCTTATCTCTTTATTAATCAAGAGATAAATAGAAGAAAGATTTTTTTTAAAAAATTAACAAACTCATTCTTTATTTTTTTCTATTTAATTTGTAAAATTAAACAATTTCTCAAATAATTAAACAATTTCATGGATAACTTCCACTATACTTTTAATCTTGTATATTCAAGATAATATTTATCTTTTATTTAGCTTGAAGGTAAGATGTCTTTTAACATTATTCACGCAAAACAAATTTATTTTGATAACAAGTATGATGCACCCAAAGAATAAATATTATTCATATGCTTAAAATCATAGGACTCCATTATAAAATCAAATCAAAATTTTGATATAATCATTATGCCTTTTGATTATAAAACATCCTATTTATTACATATGAACCCTTGTGTCTTTCAAACTCAAACCATTATATCTCTTAGACATGAACCAATATGCTTCTTGAATTTGAATGAATATATCTTTTAGGTACAAACCATCATATGTCTTGAATATAAACCAACACATCATTTTAATATAAACTAACATGTCTTTCAATATGAATTAATATATGTGTTCATTCAATACATACATTTGGTCTTAATATCTTTGTAACATTGCCTATCTCTTTGACATATTTACTTTAATGCATTTCTTAAAAACTTTTCAAATGCTTGTTAAAATGAACATATTATTGGCCTTGGCAACCTACATCTAAGAGGGGGTGAATTGAGTATTTTTAAAACTTTTTTTATTTTTGAAATCTCTTTTAAAAACCCTTTGATTTTGGGAAGTCATAACAATGATTTTGATTTAAACATTTCAAAGAAAGTTTTATAAATATATATGTATTCAAGATATAATAATTCAATATACTTATGCAAAGCAACTTATTCAATTATGCATAGATAAGAATTAAGAAGCCAATGTATAAATGAATTTCTCTTTCAACCATTCAATCATTTAAAGATCAAGATCTATATTAATGTATAATGTATTCAATAATTAATAATATCAAGAATAGAGCATACAACATTATATCTCAACAAACAAAAATAGCAAAATAGAGATGAATTTCTTTTTTAATCATTCAAAATAGAGTAAGCATTACAACATAAATATCAACAAAAGATAGTAGCAAAATAGAGTATATATAGCAGGAAAAATAGAGTATAATACAGATAAACAAAAGGATAGAGTAGAGAGATCAAACATAAGCATTTATAGTGATTCCTTTCTTGGATATTCTCACCAAGGTGTACATCCACACTTTAAACTCTCCAAGCTTATGTTTTAATCTAATATCCCTTCAAGTTTAATCTAGGCACTTGAAGAACCCTCTTTACAAATCCTTACTCTTCCTTAAGCAAAATATCTCTTTATAAGGAATTCCTCCTCTTTTCAATAATTCTCTAAGGGATACCTCACTCTTTACAATTCTAAAGTGATACAAGATGGATATTAACTCAAATAAACACTATTATAGAGTATATGAGACCAATGAAGCACTAGAATAGAAGAAATTTCATAAGAAGAGCTCAAATCATGATTTGGATGAAAAAAATGTAAAATGATGTTTACAATTGAAGTTTAGACTTTCTTTTCTATGTAGTTAATGTTTCTTAGCTTATATAGAAAGCCTATGGAGTATTATAGCCATTTGGGGTTAGTAGGAATGAAAATTAGCCATTACTAATCGTTATTCGTACACTAAAATAATTAGAATTGATTGATAAATCGATTTAGGATGTTCAGGGTGCTCTCTAAATATCTAGAATCAATTCATAAATTGATTCACCTAGACGAAATTATAAACTTAACTTTAGAAGATAATAATTTCTTCATTTAAGTTCATTTTGAACAAATAACCTATTGTTGGAAAGTTATTTAAGTGTACTTTCAAATGAAAAAGGTTTAACAATCAAATCACAAGTATTTTATGAGATATGATTAAAAGAATGACCAAAGGTCAATATTGAAAACATTAAAACCTTATATCTCATTGGTTCTTGAAATGTCCCCATAAGCTGTCTTATAAAAATATGATTGTGGACTATCTTTTTAAAATATTTTGATCAAGCTAAGATTATGAAAAATATGTTTGAGCTCTTTATCATGAAATACTCTATTTCACAAGAAAATTTAAGCCTAAAATAAAGAGACTATACCAATGAAGTTCTTTAGCTTTTCTTGATACTTTGAAGCTTTAATCTTTTCATCCTTCAATAATTAGATCACATCTTCCTTCGTGTATTTCTTCCTTATTCTTAAGTTCAGCATAATGTGATCTTCCACTCTTTTGCTTCAATGCTCATTCTTATTCCTTTTGGACTTTCCTATATAATAGCCATAAACTTTGTAAATCATATAGTTAGTCTAATCTAATATGTCAAGATATTGATATGCAAGATTCATATATATAACAAATTAGTATAAGAGCATGCATAATCATCATATCACATATGTTGACAAATCATATACTTTGTGATGCTTGTATAAAATATTATTCTTTTAGTATATTATCAAGCATTGCTATTTCAATCATAGTGTAGCACGTCTATTGAAGATTTTACAATATTTTGGTATAATTTTATTCATTTGTCATCATGCATATATAAGAACAAGCATAATCATCATATTATATATATGCATTAACCATAACATAGTATGTTTATCAAAGCTTGTACAACATATCATTTTAGCACAAGATATATAATGCTATTGTAACATTCATTTGTCATCATCAAAACCCATCACATGAAACCTTAAGACTAAAATTTTCCCCCTTTTTGATGATGACAAATCACTAAAGAAAATTATGTTTAAAATAATCTAGTAAGCATAGATGATATCAAACATTAAGCAAATAGCATATTTTTCTTTTCTTTTTCTTCTTCTTCTTCTTCTTCTTCTCCCCCTATTTGACATCAACAAAAAGGAAAAGGAATCACGTAAAAGCAAGTGATGTCATACAAATGATATAGCATATTTTTCTTCTTTTTCTTTTCATTTTCTTCTCTCTCTAATCTAGTGACATATTGAAGCAATTTATGTCATGATATTCTCACCTTATTTCTCATTATTATTTTCTTCTCCCCTTATTTGCTTAAAAGATATTCATAATTGAAAGCCACACTATTTATCTTTTGCAAATAAAGCCAAATTGTTCAAGTCATATGATCTTAACAAGATTATCAAGGATTGCATATCATGATCATATGAAGAAAATATTCATGAAATAAATGAATTAAAGGATATAACATTTTACCTTCTTTCTTTAAGTAAGCATGAATAGATATGTAATGTGTGTAAACATTTGATGCCCTTCATGTCAAGAGAAATGTGAGCTATAATATAGATCAAATATAAGCAAAGCTCCCCCTCAAATCATACAATTTATTTTGCATAAGCTCCCTTTTAATCATACTATTAATTTTATTTAAGTTCCTCAATAATGAAATAATTTTGAATTTCTCATAACTTTAAGAAATATACTTCCCTCTCTAAAGATATAAAATGGATTGAAAATATGAAGATCATAAAGGATCAAGACATATGTATTTACCAAAGTATATAAAAACATGGTAAACCTAAGTCTTTCTTAATTTAACAAAAAATGTATTTGAGTTACTTCCTTTTTCAAAATACTTTGTTGAAGCTAAATCTTTCAAACATGGTTGTTTGAAAAATAATATATCAAAATGATAAAAAGGTTTAAGCAATTTGAAATTAATGAATTTTTATTTTCAAAACTAACTTGAAAAGGAAATCATTTGAAATAATCTACTGTATGCATATCTCCTTAATAAGTTTCTTTTATGAAAGAGTAGGATTATCATAAGTTCCAAGCAATTAAGAAACTTAACTCAAGCATGAAAGAATATGCAATAAGGATAAAAGAGATAAAAACTATTAAGTTTTCCTTATAGTGATGATAATAATCATGTAACAATAATAATCAAGCACTATGCCATCATAACCAAGTATATTTTTCATAATCTTATTCTAACTAACTAAAAACAAGTAAATAAACGGTATCATGCAATCCAAACATTTATGATCCATAAAGAAAAGAATAAAAATAGAGATATTCATTAGTTTTAGCAATATGTGGAGCTCCTTAGTTGTATTCCTCTTCTTTCTCATCAATTATGAGGTAAACATTATTAATCTTGATGAGAGATAAGTTTTCCTTGGTGTGCTTCCCTTAGAAGAATTAAGAACTATTGCTTGATCGAGTGGAGATATGTTTAAATATCACTTAATGTTCCAACTCCATCAATACTCCACACTTTTATAGTTAATCTTTTAAGTTGTCACATAAAGAATCTTGCATATTTTTTATGCGCAAACTCAAGATTGAAGATTAGAATCATATAAATCAAATACTAAAGATATCTCAAGGAAAAGATGGCATCATTTAAGCTTTTAAACATAACAATTCAAGATAGGAGATTGGGATATACTAAATAAATCCTAAGCATTCTCTAATGAATTGTTAGCTATAAGTATTATTCTAGCATTTCTTAGAATATATATAGGATTGATAAAGAATATTTAGCAAGTATTATATTATCAACTGGGTAACCTTGAACCTTTAAGGAGATAAGAAAAATTTAAATGAAATCATTTTCAAACTAATGAGAATTTTTGAAAGACTAAAAATTGATATATGATTTTTAGAAAATATATCAAATCATCAAAACTCATAAAATCATTTTGAGGGAACAAGCATACAAGAGCAAAAGATATGACTAACCATTATATATGCACCAACAAATGGAATAAGCTCCTTTTCAAGCTTTTGTAAATTTTGATCTTTAAAAATCATGGAGCTAGTCATTTTTCCAAATTTTGAAACACAAGCATCAAGTTATATTGGTGATACATTTGCCTTGATAGAAGGAATAAAGTTCTTTTAGCATAAGGAGCACATATCATTTTAAAGATAAAGTCAAATATATCAATGATATGCTCAATCTTCAACTACCAAAACTTAAGAATGATATAAGGAAAATTGAGCATAAAGAAAGGATAGATTATACCAATCTTTTGAAACTCATTCCTTTTTGAAGAAGTTGACTTTGTTATGAAAGTTGAGTTGATCTAGACTCAAGTTGAACTTGTCTTCCATTTTCATACTTTGCTTGAGGTGGTATAACACTTTCTTCCTACATGAAACTCTAGATAACTTTTTTAGTACCCAACCAGGATTTAGGTCCAAGGGGGTTTGATGAATATCAAACTAATATGCTCATAAAAGATTAATCAATTCAAAAAAGTGAGCATAATGATCATATTCTTAAAGCATTTGCATATTGTCCATATATAAGCAATAAATAATGAAACTCAATAGAAAATATACTAAGCATCGCATACCCTTGTATTAAGTTATATTATTAAAGGGCTATAGGTATATAAAGATAAAGTAGATCATGCATTTTGATTTCAATGAAATAAGGGTAGAAAAAATGAAACTATCATTATACATGATCACTTATATAAGGGATCTTGTGAATCAATTGACTGCTCGATTCATGATAAAAAATTTTAAATTTCAAATTCCCTTTACATGCTGTCAATCAATTAGTGAATTGATTATCAACTTCCAGAGACCAACACTTACTCTTGGAATTGATTCACCATTCGATTTATTTTCTTAAATACGAAATTCCTGAACCAATTGGTTACTTGATTTATCCTGTTGAAATCGATTCACCACTTAATTTTTGGTATATTAAAATCTCTTTTCACAACATTTCATTTTTCAAATAACTTGTAATTCATCATTTTTAAATTCAACTAATCCATAACATACTTTTGAGCTTGTAATAATTTCTCATCATGAAAGTATAACTCATATATGATTTTGATCAAGATGAATCATAATCTTCAAGCAATGCTCATAATTCTTTATTTTGAAAACAATAACCTCTTATTTTGAAAACATAAGAGGTTTGAAAGGTTGATATCTTATCCTTTGTAGGGAAAGGATTATCCTTTCTTACCCTTTGCTTCTCTCTAAAAGATTTGAACTTTGAAATAGCACCATTGTGTGTTTGAGAAGCTTTAGTTATGCCGTCTTTTTTGTCTAATTATTAACTTTGGAGAAGCACTTGAAGACTCCTTTTCTTGACCAAATTGCCTCTTTTTGTATGAAATTTTTTGCATAATTAAATTACTAGGAGGACATTTTGGTACCCATTTCATTTTAGGTCCTTCAATGTTAGTATTCAAGCATTTAGATACCTTAAGAACCAAATTTCCTTTTTTCTCATGCAAGAATTTCTTTTAATAGGACACAAATGAGAAATATGACCTTCATAACACAATAATTGCAAATAATAAAATTCTTTCTAGAATTTGATTTTTCATAAAAAGATGCATTTAGAAAACTTTAGCTTTTTATAGAAATTGTAATTTTTTTCAATCTTGCCAAGAGATTTTTTTAACTCTCCCAAAGTAAAATCTACATCTTCATTCAAAGACTTGGAAAGTGCACAAGTTAAGTATTCAAGTTTCTTTTTGAATAAATTATTCTCAATTTCAAAGTTACAAGAAGTTGAACAATAAAGTTCCATAGAAATTCTATCATTATGCAATTTATTTAAAGCACATAGGTCATTAACACAAGGACTAGTACTACAATTAGAATCATGTACCTTTAAGTCCTTTTGAGTTATAGAGCATAAATCTTCCATTTGAAGCTTAGTTTGCTCATTATTAGAACCATTTTTCCTTTGATCTTTGAATTCTTCATCAAAAGGTGTTGAACATATTTCAGACTCTTGCACATCCTCTTAAAGAGTCTCCTTGGAGATAACTTTTTCTTGTTCCTCTTATTTTTCTTGCTCAACAAAAATATTTTTATCAATAGAAATATTATTATCAAGATAATAAGCATAAGAGTGTCCCAAATTTCCTTAGCACTAGAACATTTAGACATTTTAGCATATGCATCATTATTTAAATTTTATGCAAAATTTTCATAACTTTGATGTTTAAAGTAAACTTTCTTTTGTAATCATCATCCCATTCACTTCTTGGTTATGAAGTAAAACCATTCTCAATGATATCCCATGCATCAAAATCAAAAGCTTCTATATAATACTCCATTTTTCTTTTCTAAACTTTAAAATATGAATCATCAAAGAAAGGACATTTAGAAATATCAATATATTCAAATATTGGAGCATTTAAAGCATCAAAATTTTCTTTCAAAGAATTGCCATTAAAAGTTACCATGGATCCTTTTAAGACAGTTAAGTCCTTCAAACAAGAGCCTATAACTCTGATACTAATTGTTGGCCTTGACAACCCACACCCAAGAGAGGGTGAATTAGGTATTTTTAATTTTTTTTTATTTTTGAATTCTCTTTTAAAAACCCTTTGATTTTGGGAAGTCATAAGAATGATTTTGATTTAAATATTTCCAAGAAAGTTTTATGAATATATTTGCACTCAAGATATAACAATCCAATACACTTGCATAAAGTAACTCATTCAATTATGTATAGATAAGAATCAAGAAGTCAATACGTAAATAATTTTTTTTTCAACCAGTCAATCATTTAAAGATCAAGATCTATATTGATGCATAATGTATTTAACAATTAACAACATCAAGAATAGAGCATACAACATTATATCTCAACAAACAATAATAGCATAATAGAGATAAGTTTCTCTTTTAATCATTGAAATATCCAAGCAATAACATAAGCATTACAACATAAATATCAATAAAAGATAGTAGCAAAACATTGTATATATAGCAGGAAAAATAGAGCATAATGCAAAGAAATTAAAGGATAGGGTGGAGAGATCAAACATTAGAGTTTATAGTGGTTTCTCTCTTGCATATTCTCACTAAGTGTACATTCACTTTTCAAGCTCTCCAAGCTTATATTTTAATCCATTTTCCCTTCAAGTTTAATCTAGGCACTTGAAAAAGCTTCTTTATAAATCTTTACTCTTCCTTGAGCAAAATCTCTTTTTATAAAGGATTCGTCACCATTTCAATAATTCTCTACGGGATACCTCACTCTTTACAATTCTAAAGTGGTACAAGATGGATATCAACTCAAATAAACACTCTTATAGAGTATATGAGACCAATGAAGCTCTAGAATAGAAGAAATTTCACAAAAAGAGCTTAAATCATGATTTGGATGAAAAAGAATGTAAAATGATGTTTACAATTGAAGTTCAGGCTTTCTCTTCTTTGTAATTAATGTTTTTTAGCTTATATAGAAAGCTTATAGAGTATTATAGTCATTTAAGTTTGTTAGGAATGAAAATTAGCTATTACTAGTCATTATCTGGGTAAATTAATTTACTCAGATAGAATTACAGACTCAATTTTAGAAAGTCATAACTTCTTTATTTCAAGTTTGTTTTAAGTAAATGACTTATCATTAGAAAGTTATTTGAGTCTACTTTTAAATGAAAAAGGTTTGACAATCAAATCATAAGTATTTTATGATGTATGATTAAAATAATGACTAAAGGTTAATATTAAAAATATTAAAATCTCATATCTCATTGGTTCTTGAAATGTTCCTATAGGCTATCTTATAAAAACATGATTATGGACTATCTTTTTAAAACATTTTGATTAAGCTAAGATTATAAAAAATATATTTGAACTCTTTATCATGAAATACTCTATTTCACAATAAAGTGTAAGCTTAAAATGAAAAAACTATACCAATGAAGTTCCTTAAGTTTTCTTAATGCTTCCAAACTTTAATCTTCTTATCTTTCAATACTTAGATCACATCTTCCTTCTTGTATTTCTTCCTTATTCTTGAGTTGAGCATAATGTTATCTTCCACTCTTTTGCTTCAATACTTACTTTTTTTCCTTTTGGACTTTCCTTTATAATAGCCATAAACTTTATAAATTATATAATTAGTCTAATCTAATATGTCAAGATATTGATATGCAAGATTTATATATATATATATATATATATATATATATATATATATATATCACAAATTAGTACAAGAGCATGCATAATCATCATATTATGTATCTTGATAAATTATATACTTAGTGATACTTGTATAAGATATCATTCTTTTAGCATATTATCAAGCATTGCTATTTCAGCCATAGTGTATCATATCTGTTGAAGATTTTATAACATTTTAGTATAAAGATATGCAATTTTATTCATTTGTCATCATGCATATTAGAGGTGGCAATTTCTGACCTAACAAGAACCTGACACGTTTATTCAGGTTCTAGTTGACACGCTAACTCGTTTAAGAATTTTTATTAAATTTTTAATAATTTTATTTAAGAAATAAATAATATTTTAATCATAAATAAATATATATAATAAATATATAAAATTATTAATTTAATAAAATAATAATAAAAAATTGAAATAATATTTTATTAATAATTAAAAATATTTTTTTATAAAAAATAATAAATAATTAAATTTAATAAATAATTTTATAATATATATTTTATTATTTAAAATTATTAAATAAGTTAAACGGTAGACTCATGGGTTGACATGAATAACATGATTAATAGATAGGTCGACCTGAATGACACAGATTGCCACCCTTAATGCATATACAAGAATAAGTATAATCATCATATTGTATATATATATTAATTATAACATAGTATGTCTATTAAAACTTGTACAATATATCACTTTAACACAAGAAATATAATGCTATTGTAATATTTATTTATCATAATTAAAACTCATCACATAAAATTTTAAGGTTAACACATATATCTCATCCTTTATTTTTACCATTTTCAATATGTTGAAATTCTCATTAAATTATTTTTGAATTTTAATTTGATATATCTCATCATTAATTATAAAAGCCCTTGGATTGTTAGGGAGTGATAGGATAGAGATGAAGTAATAAGAAAATGGTGAGAAGATTGATACAATAAGAAGGAAATACTTTTGAGGTGGTATTATACTTTCTTAAAAGCTTTTATGCTATGAAGATACAATAAAACTCAAAACTTTCCAATTTGAAATAGTAAAAACAGTTCAATAGAAAGCTTTATTTATAATTGTTGAATAAATATAATTTCTCATTAATTATTGCAAATTGTTATATCTTTTTATGGTGACTTCTTAATCGATAACTGTTATAAATAATTACATCTCTATTGTAAAAGTCACATATTTTCATAATACTTCTACTTGATAATTATTACAAATAGTTATGGATTTTTAGATTTCAAATTCTGAAACAAAAAGAAATTATTTGTTTATCCATTTAAACTTAGTGGTTACTTTTTACTCTTTATGTATATAAAATTATCATGAAAAGTTCACTAGTAAACCTATTTTAAATTTTCATTTATATATTCTTTACTACTAATTTTTATAAGAAATATGGAACTTAAAATCACTAACATTTATAAATTACCTATTGAAAGTAGAACTAAAAAGAAAGAACCATTATTTTTATATAAATTTTATTAAATGGAAAAAGGTTATCTGGAAAGGTTGAAAATTTAATTTTGAATTTTAAATTACTTCTATTGGAGATTTTATAACTGCTATATCAATACAATTAATTTCTCATAAAAAGCTTTTACTTTCCAACAGCCACATTAATACCATTAATTACCCATAAATTACTTTTATTCTCCAATGTTAAATTTTTGCTTTACCTTTTTTAAACGGCCTAATGTGAAAAAGGAAAGAAATGATTATTATTATACTATTCTCGTCATTGCTTGGGTTGACTAATTTTCCTTGCTATTTTGTACCCTTGTTCTATTACGGGAAGAATCTGTTCTATCTTGGGAGGATATCCATTTAGGCGGAATAATTCTCAAGGATAGTGTTATTGACGCAGTTCAAATTTTATAATCAAAATGAAGCTTGCCTATTATTTTGCTAACAATCTTGAGAATTATGGATCCTGTTTCTTCTGTTCCTGCTTCGACTATTGATTTTTCCAATGCTAATGCTACTGTCGGCGACTTCAATGCTAATGTTCCTCTTCCTGTTCAGTCTGTACCAACCATCAAGCCATTTCTTGATTGTTCAAAAATTGAGCCCTTTAGAGGATAGAATTTTCGAAAATGGCAGGAGCGTGTACTTTCCACGCTGGATATGCATAGTGTCGCTGGTGCCCTCTCTAATTGAAGACTGTTACTAATAGCCGATAAAGCTCAATTAAATGTTTGGAGTTATGCCAATAAGAATACACTACTGAAGATGCTGGAAAACAAAAGTTTGTGATAGGAAATTACTACCGACGGGAGATGACGGACGACAAAGATATTAAATTCCATATCAATAAGTATCATAAGTTATTGGAGGACCTCCGAGCAGAAAAGATCAATTTTCTTGATGAATTTGTTGTGGGTATATTCATTAAGAAAATTCTAAAATCTTGGAAAGAATATTAACAACAACTCAAGTATAAGCACAAGCAACTATCTTTATCAGATCTCATTACCCATATAATCATTGAGGATACAAGTAGGAAGCAACTTCAATCAACTGAAGCTAAACAGATGACTCCAAAGGCAAATTTAGTGGAGACAAAACCTAGCAAAAAAAGGTACGATAATAAAAAGTCTGATTACAAGCCTAAAGCCACTAACCCCAAGTTCAAAAAGAAAGGAATTTGTTATGTTAATGGAAAGCCAGGTCATCATGCTGCATAATATAGGAAAAGAGCCAAAAACAACAATCCTTCTAATCCAAGTGTAAACTTAGTTCAAGGAGATGACATAATTGTAGCAGTTGTTTCATAAGCTCTTCTTGTGGCCAATGTGTAAGAAAGAGTGGTAAACTCTGAGGCTACTAGACACATATGTGCAAATAGAGAAATATTTACCTCCTACACTTTTGTAGAGGATGAAGAAGAATGTGTTTATCTTAGTAATTCTAGAACTTCAAAGGTTCTAGGAAAAGAAAATATTTTTCTCACACTCACATTTGGCAAGACCTTATCTTTGAAGGATGTCCTTCATGTACCTAACATAAGAGCAAATTTGATTTCTGTAGCTTTATTGGGAAAAGCTAGGGTTAAAGTTTCATTTGAATCTGATAAGATTGTAATGACAAAAAATAATATTTTTGTAGGCAAAGGTTATTGTAATCAAGGATTGTTTGTACTTAATGTTTTTTAATTTAATAAGAATGCATCATTTTTCTACTTACTTAGTTGAATCTTTTAATATGTGGCATGCTAGATTAGGACATATTAGTATATTTTATGTTTAAAAAATGCAAAATCTTGGTTTAATTTCTGGCATAAGTGCTTCATGTTTAAATAAATGTGAAATTTGTGTAGAATCTAAACTAACTAAAAAATCTCACTATTCTGTATAAAGAGAAACTAAATTACTTAATTTAATTCATACTGATTTAGGTGATTTAAAATAGACTATGACTAGAGGAGGAAAAAAATATTATATAACCTTTATTGATGATTTTTCGAGATACACCAAAGTGTAATTACTTAGGAATAAAAATGAAGATTTTAATATGTTCATTTTATATAAGGCTGAAGTAGAATATCAATTAAACAAAAGAATTAAAAGAGTTAGATCAAATAGAGGAGGGGAATATACCTTATTTAATTTTTTTGTGAAAAAAAAGGAATAATTCATGAAATAACCCCACCATATTCTCCTGAATCTAATGGAGTAGCAGAAAGGAAAAATAGAACATTAAAAGAAATTATGAATGCCATGTTATTTAGCTTATTTGGTCCGGATAATCTTTGGGGAGAACCATTATTGTCAACTTGTTACCTTCAAAATAGAATTCCTCATAAGAAAATTGGAAAGATACCATATAAATTATGGAAAGGTTATGCTCTAAATTTAAATTATTTAAAAGTGTGGGGTTATCTTGCAAAAGTTATGTTGCCTGACCCTAAGAAAAGGAAAATTAGTTCTAAAACTTCTAATTGTATGTTTCTTGGTTATGTTGAACATAGTGTTGCCTATAGATTTTTTACTTTGCAAAGTGATATACTTGATCATAATACTATAGTAGAAACAAAGGATGCTGAATTCTTTAAACATATTTTTCCTTTGAAAATTAAAAATATTTCTCAAACAATAGAAAATGCTTCTTCTTCATTTGAACAAAATCATATTGAAAACTTATCTAAAGGCTTAAGGAGAAGTAAAATACAAAGAAAAGAAGTATCCTTTGGAAATGATTTTTATACTTACATGGTACAAGATGAACCATCAACTAATTTTGAAGCAATCACATCATCTGAAGCAGCATTTTGGAAAGAAGCAATTAAATTTGAGATTGATTATATCATTAAAAATAATACTTAGATCTTAGTTGACTTACCTCCAGGAATAAAACCTATTAGTTGTAAATGGATTTTCAAAAGAAAATACAATCGTAATAGGACTATTGATAAATATAAAGCAAGGATAATGGCTACAGGATTTACATAAAAATAAAATATTAATTATTTTGATACCTTTTCATCGATTGCTAGAATTTCTTCTATTTGAGTTTTAATTGCTTTAAATTCTATTTACAAACTTTATATTCATCAAATGGATGTTAAAACTACATTTTTAAATGGTGATTTAGAAGAAGAAATTTATATGGTGCAACTAAAAGGTTATAATATTCCTAGTCAATAAAATAAAGTTTATAAGGTTATTAAGTCTTTATATGGCTTGAAACAAGCTCCTAAATAATGGAATGAAAAATTTAACAAAGTTTTGATAAAAGATAGGTTTTCAACTGTTGAAGTTGATAGATGTGTCTATACAAAAGTTGTGAATAATGAATGTGTTATTATTTGTTTATATGTAGATAACTTGCTTATTTTTGGAACAAGTATGAATGTTGTGCTTGAAACAAAATAATTTCTTGCTTCTGAATTTGATATAAAAGACATGGGTGAGGCGAGTGTGATTTTGGGTGTTAAAATCATAAGGAAAGGTGATAGCATATTGCTATCATAAGAATAATTATAATGAAAAAATTCTTAAAAAGTTTAATCATTTTGATGATAAACTTGTAAGTATTCTTTATGATGCTAGCATTCAATTAATGAAAAACAAAAGTGAACCTGTAGCTCAATCTGAATATGCACAGATTATTGGAAGTCTGTTGCATTTAATGAACTTTACACAACCTGATATAGCATATGCTATGTACAGATTGAGTAGATACACACACTGTCCAAATAGTGATTATTGGTCTGCATTAGTCAGACTAATGAGATACTTAAAAGGTACCATGGACTATGGTATTTTGTATAGTGGATTTCCTGTTGTACTTAAAGGGTACAATGATGCTAACTGGATATCAAATTCAGATGAGACAAAATCCACTAGTGGGTATATATGTACTCTTAGTGGTGGTTCAGTAACCTGGAAGTCAGCCAGATAAATTATTATAGCTAGATCCACTATGGAGTCAGAGTTTATAGCTCTGGAGTTGGCTGGCAATGAGGCCGAGTGGTTGAAAGACTTTTTAGCAAATATTCCTTTAGGGATAAAACCTACACCATCAGTATTTATGCATTATGATTGCCAAGCGGCAATAACCATTGTAAAGAATAAAACTTTTAATAGGAAAAGTAGACATATTCGATTAAAACATGATGTGGTTAAGCAGTTGCTGAAAGATGATATTATATCAATTAATTTTGTAAGGTTAGAAGTAAATTTGGTAGATCCCCTGACCAAACCCTTGGGTAAAAAATTAATTTTTAAAACATCGAGGTGAATGGGACGAAAGCCAATTCAAAATTAACAGTGATGGTAACCCAACCTTTGTGATTGGAGATCCCATGAAGAAGGTTCATATGGGTAATAACAAGTCATTGCTAGTTCTGTTAGCACTTAACTCTAATCCCTTTTTATGATGTGAGAAAAAGTGCTAGTATGTATTCATTGAGAGGATGAGCACAAAACTCTTAATGATTTCATAGTCCTTATAGGGTGGTGTATTAAATGCAAATGTACTTGATGAAATCACCTATATGAGTGTGGAGTGGGGCCTCTCATATGAGATTGTGGCAAAATCTTTAAAGCACTCATGAAAATCAGGCACGCACATGGTTGATTAAAGTGCAAACAGCGTAATTGTGGGGGTATAAATTGATTAATAAGATCTCTAACATACAATAAGAGTTGTTGGTTCATAGAAGCAATAATCTTCACTGATAGCTCTGTGTGTTAAGTTTTATTAGTTTAAGTCTGGTTCATAGTTCAAAAAACACTAGATTCTAAAACATTTACATTCATGCTCGCAACCCAGATGTTCTTTCTTTTCTTTCAACCTTTTGAAATATGTAGGGGATTGTTGAAAGTAGAATTGAAAAGAAGAGTATTTCAAAAGGACCATTATTTTTATATAAATTTTATTAAATCGAAAAAGGTTATCTGAAAAAATTGAAAATTTAATTTTGAATTTTGAATTATTTTCGTTGGAGATTTTATAACAGCCATATCAATACAATTAATACCATTAATACAATTAATTTCTCATAAAAAGCTTTTACTTTCTAATAGTTACATCAATACCATTAATTACCCATAAATTGCTTTTACTCTTCAATGTTGAATTTTTGCTTTGCCTTTTTTAAATAGCCTAATGTAAAAAAAGAAATTAATATTATTATTATTATTATTGTTATTATTATTATTATACTATTCCTGTCGCTGTTTAGGTCGACTAATTTTTTTTACTGTTCTGTACTCCTGTTCTATTATGGAAAGAATCTGTTCTATCCTGAGAGGATATCCGTACAGGCATAATAATTCTTAATAATAATTATTAATGCGGCTCAGATTTTATAATCAAAACGAAGCTTGCTTATTATTCCACCAACATTATTAACACTTCATCAACCGGCAGATTGATTAATTTGCCACTGCTTTATTGCATGACACCCACGTGTTTGGCATGTGGCTGATTATCTAAGATTGATTAATTTGCCACTGCTTTATTGCATGACACCCACGTGTTTGGCATGTGGCTGATTATCTAATAAATCGTCATCAACCGGCAGATTGATTAATTTGCCACTGCTTTATTGCATGACACCCACGTGTTTGGCATGTGGCTGATTATCTAATAAATCGTGGGTGGCTGCGCTTGTAAGTATTTACCACAAGAATATCTTCTCAAAGAATATGCTTAATCGCTCCCACCCAAGATGATGTCAGTCATGCTTTGTAATGATATATCTTCATATAATTACGGTCATTTCGACAGAAGTAATTCGGCTGTATTGAAATCTCCAACGCTTCGTTTCGATGCAAGAGAATTTAATGGGGAAAAAAAAGCAACGAATAGAAAGAAGTAAAGAAAAGAATAAAGAAGAAAGATAATTTATTATTATATTTAGTTAAAAAAATTAAGGAGAGAAAATGGAAAAAAAATAATTTTTTTATTTGGTTGAATTGAAAATAAAAAAAAGTAATTAATGAATTAAAAGGTCAATAATATCCTTGTTGCAAATGCGGTGTGAGATAAAATTACAAAGATTAAAATAAAAAAACTAAGTATTTTCCCACTAATTTGGCTCCACAAGATATGAGTGGGCCTCATATTTAAATTCTATCCTATTTTGTATCTTTTCTTCATCCAAATTAGAGAAAATATTTTTTTCTCTTCCATTTTCTTTATTCAAATTTCTTTCCTTCCTAATTTTTATTCAACTAAAAAATGAGTAAGTGTTAGATGAAGCACATCATAGCAATTTATTTATCAATTGAAATGAGATTTCTCGCGGAATAACACCAATATCTCACTTTTTATGTATAGTTATATTGTAGTATTTTTGCATGAAAATTTAACGAAATATTCATTCAATCTTGAGAGATAGATATTAGAAAAGGGACTGTAATTAAAAAATTAATACAATTATATTTTATGCTTTGAAATATAAAATTATATGATTTTAAAAAATAAAAGATATAATAATTAAATCAAACTCGAGGTGTGAGGTGAATCCAATTTGCTTGAATACAAAGTAGCATTGATCCATGAAAATTCACGGAAGTCCTATTGATGAGATACCTGTAGTTTCTAATAATTCAGCATTCTTTCTTTTAATTTATCTTCTTTCTGATTTTGGTTTTATTTCTATTATTTTTTTTGGGGGTAAGCAGGGTCGTATTTTTTTTTTTTTCAATTTTCAGAGTTTCACACATAGACAGGGAGCCCGCCATGGGCCCATGTGATTGAAGTTCGTTTTCGGGCTCTGGGCCCGCAGGAAAAGTTGATTTGATAATTGGTGCCGGGTGGGTGCTTCATGCTTGGTCGCCTTGGTAAGGAATAAGTCGTTACAGGAAAATCCACAGATGGCGGACCATAGCCCAAAAGGAAAAGCCCGTTATAGAATATTTCCTTTCTGTGCCTAAAGCTAAAAAGAGGTGGTAGCCAATTTACACAAGAATTTCTGGTGATGAGACTATGTGATTTGATTGATGGGCCATTGGGCCTTCGCAACCCAAACTTATGTCTCATTGCAGAACCAAAATGCTCGTGCCAAATCCCAATATCCCCCAACAATTTCCAGAACATAACGTAATTGATGTAGAACTAGCAGCAGCAATGATTTGCAGAAAGTAGACATCTCTTCTATTGTAGAATTTAATCAAAACCTCAGGTTAAACCCATTGATTTTTATTTGAGACGTGAGGTCCAATAGCTAATGATTTGTCATGGCAGCCCAAAAATGTAAGTGAGAGAAAGAAATCAAAATTTGGGGAAAATACATGAATCTTGAATTATTTGCACTGTATTTTAAAAATAGTTGATTGCATGCATTAATTTTTTTTAACTGATTTCTTATCGGTCAACAAATTTTTTTTTATACAGAGGCAATGATAATTTACTTAATTCACGTATAAAATTAAAGATTCAAACTCTGAACATGAGAATTATTATATACATTAACTTTGTTTGCTAATTTTTTATTGCTTGATTTTTGATACTACAATTTTAGAATCTGCCCAGTTGGAGAACTACCTAGTAATTAAAGCTAAATATTTCACATATCATTGCGCATAATTGTTTTAAAAATGGATGATCCATGCTCGGTTCGACAATCTTTCACGTTTGGTTGTCCTTTTCGCGTATCATATATCTCATAATTTGAATAGATAAAGTGAGTATTTTAATAATCCAAAGCAAAATAGACCTACATTTCTCTTCAGCCTAGAGAATGACTGCTTCAGTGGCATCAGTGACAACGCCAAGCCAATCTTTCTGCATTTTTTTCCATTTTTTTTAAATATATCTGTTGTAATCAATGTCTAGCTTTGTGTTGCTTCTTGGTATAAGAGTTAATCATTAGAGAATGCAACGGCTGTATTATTAGTAAAATAATTTTGATCTGATCATAGCCGGGGATGAGTTTAGTTAATTAAATCAGAATTATGCATCCAGATTATTTTTCTAAATTTGAAGCCTTAATTACGAAGATCTATTGATTGGACGGGCACAAGTAAGCTCAAAGAAGTCTTTTTACCAAAATACCAGAGTATTCATTAAATTCTACATATTACAACAGAGTATTTATTTATAAGTTTGAGTGACCTGTGAAAAAAATAAAGGTTATTAGTTCTACTAATGAAAGTTCTTATCTAAATATAGACAACATCTTCTAAATACTAATTTTTAAATGACACACTTGTCCGTGGCAATTATTTCATTAGCAAAGCTTGAAGCTAAACTCTAAAAATTATTGGGTCATGTAATTTGAGATTTTGAATTTATGCAATTAATCGTGACTCGTGTGAATAATTATTTTTTTAATATAATAACCATCTAGTACTGAAATACTATATTGAATGTCGACTAATTCAAATTCGAGTCAGGTATGATTATATTAAGCAACAATATTCTCTCAATTGAGATTTAACGCGGTTACATTTTCAGAAATTTACACTCGAAAACTCTTAATAAGTAAAAATAATCTTGTACCAGTTAATTTACACGTTCAATGATGTTGTATTAATAATTATATTGTTTAATAAATTTGTAAACAAAGGTGAAAAATATATAAATGTTATGTAATAAAATTGTAAAACATTACCGTAACACTGTATTAAATTGATATTTAATTAGAATCATGATCGAACAAAAGTGTATCGTAATGGCACAAGAGACTAGTAAATAATATGTTTGACGCACATGATGATTCAAACATGAAAGAGACGCTATAACATGGAGAAAACGACGTAGGGATCCCCATTGACAGATATTAAGTAGGTGCTACCCTACTAATAATATCATGTCAGCTTTCGACAACTGAACTTTAGGTTTAGGAATAGCTTTCTGCCTTGGAATTTTCCTTTGAAGAAAATTTCTTCTCAGGAAAAGAGTTAGACATAGGGCTCATCAGCACAAACTTCTTACCGGATAGACCTCACCAATCAGTTACGATAGGTGAGAAGCAAAGCGTCTCATCACAATATCATCGCAAATTGAAGCATTTGCGCTTTGCTAACTCGAAATTTATTTGCAAGCCTCACCCAAAATGCGATTCCTATGTCCCTTACGTTGCACCTACATATCTTCGTTACAGCACACGGGCATTCTCTAGCCCACCTATAACATAAGGTGGATTTGTAAAATTATGTATTTTTGAAATTTTTTAACACTTTTAAGATATTATTTTTAGAAATTTAATTCATTTGAATTTAATATTATTATATTTAATTTATTTAAAAATAATTTTAAAAAATTTATAATAGTATATTTTAATTAATTTTTATATTTTTTAAAATATTATTTTATTATAAAAATATTCTTATTAAAAATTAAGTGATTAATAGTGCGGAGAGGTCATCAATAATAGTGGATAACAGCTAGTGATTGTAATCAATAGTAGTAACTAGTAATAAATAATAGTTGGTAAGGATTATTGATAATGAATAGTGGTCAATAATGATCATCACTACTATAAATTTACCCTATGATATCGTTATATTTACATTAGTTAAATTGAAAATTAATGTTTATAATAGCGTGATAACAATTTTAAAACTAGGTACAATTTACCATGTTAGTGAGAATAATAAGCTAATGTTATAAATATTTATTTTCCAATAGAAAATAAAATGTTTGGTATAGGAAAATTAAGATAGTGGTTGTACAATAAATTAACATGTAAAGAAATATCAACATCCAATTATTGATCGAATTTATAAATATTAATGTTTTAAATGCTAATTGTACTTGAAAATTGATGTATAGAGATTAAATGCAGTTAATTAATATTTGTATTTATAGTATTATTAAAAACTATAAAGATTATTTATATTTTAATGATATGCTCATTTAAAATGCACTCTAACATTTACAAGATAAATACTTATAATATTAGTTTTTCGAATAAAATGTTTAAAAGATATGTTAATGGACTCAATATGAAAAAATTCATTTTTAATATGTTGATTATTTGTTAATAATCAATGTAAAATTTCTTGTATTGCAAATTGTGTTGATAATATCTGTTACACCCTTTAGAAATTAAAAATTTGTTGTTTCTTTATATTAATATTTATGTGTAAGTGAAAATTAACTAATTATTATGGATGTGATTAGGGTGAGATTTTATTTGAGGAAGATAAAGTTTTATAATATAAATATGAGAAATAAGATTGAATAAGAGTTAAAGTAAAATTAAATTTAAGTAGGTGCATATGGAAAAGAATAAGGAACTATTTTTTTTTCAAAATACTCCTCAATTACCCCTAAATTACAAAAATGCCCTTAGCACTATTAAACCCTATAAATCACCTTTTCCTCCCATTCTTTAGCAAACATATCCGAGCTTTCCTCTCTTCATCCTCATCCTCAACTTTCTCATTTTTAGTCCATAACTCCAAATAAGAATAAAGTCAAGAGAACTCAAGGAAATACCATTTATATCTTTTCTAACAAGATAAGTCTCTTTAAAGTCAAATTTTAGTTGGCAAATTGTTGAAGTTAAGTTAATAAAAGGATTTTGAAATTTAAGCTAAACTCTTTAATTTTGAGTTGTTTTAGGCCAGATTAACCTTTCCTTATCTTCTCATCATATTCCATAAAATAGTAAGTAAATAATCTAATTAGCTTAAGGATTTTGCATGATTACTTGTTGATCTTGATAGTTAATAGGATTTTATTGATGAATTAATGATTTTATGTTGAATGATGATGTTATGGTATATTTTTTGTTGTAGGTGATGGTAGGATGAGCATAGATGTTGAATTTATATTAGATTTAAGTGTTATAGGAGTGAATGAGTGGAATTAGAGAAGATTGATGAAGCATATGATTTTTTTCATAGAAAATCTACATTTCTACAAGCAATACTTAAATATGGCACCAAAAATCACTTTCGAAAGCCTATATTTGAGTTTCCATGAAGAATTGTTGTCTAGATGGCCTTACTTGAGTATGATGTCTAGAGTTGCTTTTAGATAGCCATATGCAAGTGCATACTCAATTATAAAGACTATAATATGCTTCTAGAACTCTATACTCAAGTATAGCCCAGTTTCACCTAGTTT
Source organism: Sindora glabra (assembly GCA_020226215.1). Taxonomy (NCBI): domain Eukaryota; kingdom Viridiplantae; phylum Streptophyta; class Magnoliopsida; order Fabales; family Fabaceae; genus Sindora; species Sindora glabra. The sequence goes on along the minus strand of CM035231.1, from coordinate 72,378,730 downwards.
GATCCTTTTACAATATTTTAGGTTATGTAATACATGTATAATCCCAGTATGCTATGATTGTTATAGAAATAAGAATGTTTAAAGTTACAATGATGAAATTCCTAAATAAAGATGTGTTATGAATGAATTATGAATTTATTTAATTATAAAGGAAATAATAAAATTCATTTTATAATATGGTATTCAAGCGATAGTGTGAATTGAGGGAATGGATATGAAAATGTAATGAAATGATAACAAAATTAAAAAATAAGTTTGTGCAAGTATAAAAAGGGGTTAGTGAAAGAATAAAGTTAATCAATAGGCAAAAGGTGATTTAATTGCTTTTTTTATTATTTCTATTTGAATGTGATATTTATGTTAATTTTTTTCATTTATTATGAACGCAATTATGGCTAGATAAGGGAGAACATGTTAAGATGAAATATAAATTTATATTTATTTGTTAAGTAAGTTATCTACTTATTAAGTCATTAATTTACTCCTTTAGTTATTTTTTTCTTTTTGAAATGCACTTTTAGAGGTTCCTTTACCTTTATCCATAGCTTAGGAGTAAAATTCTCCAGCACACTTGTTAAAGCAACCATAATTATTTTATAGTCTATTCTTAAAAACACTTAGGCCTTATAAGATACTATTGTGTAAAATAGTGTAAATATTCAAACATGGATATTATGTTTATGTTTATGAAAATATATTATTTCTTAAAATCCATGAAATCATACCAATTCTAGGATTTGGTTAAGCTAGTTGAAATTGAAAAATAGGTTTCACACCAATCATAACCTAACAGGTTGTGATAGTTTCTTTTCTCTTTCACTTTATTTTTTATTTATGTTTTCACTTCATTTTTTTATATAAGTAGCATATAAGGATAATACATGATCAATATTGCTTGATCATTAACTGCTAATATACAAGTTGCTACTCCTAGGCTGTTATCATCTTTTAACTACAATTTATGTCAAGTTTTATATAGTTTCAACATAAAGTAAGAGACTAATGATAATATGGTTGCAATGGACATTAAAGTTAGGGATTGAAGAAAAAAATATGGTTATTATGAATATGAAAGTAAAGTACTACTTTAAGGATACTATATAGACAATCACTATTACTTTTTCTTTAACTTATGAGATCAAAATTACTACCTCTATGAATCATGTTTATGTCATTTATCATGGAGACTATCACCATCACTTTTCTTCAATGTGGTTGTGGTTATAAATATTATATCTTTCTAAGTGTCAATCACAATTTTTTTTCAAGTAAGAATGTGTAACATTAATGGGTGTATTTTTAAGGTAAGAATGTATCATAAAATTTGAAATTTTTATAATAGTTATGTTATAAACTAGCTAATTTTAATTTAGGTTTACATAGTAATTATGTTATGAATTATATTGATAATCTAATGTAATTTTTGTATAAATTATTGCTAGAAAAATTTCAAGATGTAGAAATTACATTTAAAAAAATAGCTAAACAATATCAATTATTTACTAAAATTGACATGGTTTAGCAAAATTGGATTTGGAAATAGATACTATATTAATTTTTTTAATCATAATCAATGTCTAAATATATGCAAATAGCTGGCTAACTTGCACTAGATATTTACCAACTTGTAATCATAAATAATAAATATTAGTTAACTTATAATAAATTCTAAACTTTATGAAGTAATGTGTATTAGAAAATTGCCAAAACTTATGATGCTGGCTTTTGTTTAATAATTGACATATATTGCTTTTTATCTTATTTACATTTTACTCCATTTTTTGTTTAAGTGGAATAAGAAGATAATACACCTATTTTTACTACACATTTAGAAAAGTTTCAAATTTTATAATCATCAAACCATAGTTATCTTTTGCTCTTAAATAGTTTAAGTGGTAAAAAACATTTGTAGTTTAATGTAATTGTCATAATAATAAAATTCATAGCCTTTTTAGATATACAATATTGATAGGTTTGTTATTATCATATTTTATTGGGTACTATAAAGAATGTATGGCTAATGTCAACATAATCTTAGAAAGCACTACAACACGAGGAAAATAGTTCAAATTTATCTTCAACATATGAAAATTTGCAAAAAAAAAAATTAGTGATTATATGATAAACTATATTGCTTTTAATTTAAACTTATGTAATGATTATATTATAAATTATATTGACGATTTAGTGTGATTTTTGTGTGAGACATTATTAGAAAAATGCTAGGATGTAGAAGTTGTATTAGCTTAAACAATATTGATTATTAATTAAAAATCGAAGTGGTTTTCATATATCACATTGGTTTAAAAAAATAACTGACATCTAAAAGTATACCAATGGCTAGATATTGTCAATTTAATCATCATGATGATTTACCAACAATTTACATGACATCTAACAATTTGCTCTTGGCTTATAAATAAGGCTCTTCTTGCTTATTTGAAAAAAAAAAAAGATTAGCAATCTATCAAGATAGCTTTCCTTCCACAAAAAAGAGGCCTTTTGATTTCAAGGGTCTAAATCTTAGTATTCAGCTTTGCTAGGGCTATTTAGATGGTCCTAGGATTTTTCAATAATTTCTTATAAGGATTTATACTTACACTTTGGTTATGAACACAAGAATTCTACAAGGTATTTCAAACAGAAATCCTTCCAAATACTATATGGAATCTTTATGCTTATTATTGAAAATGTTAGTACAAATCTTTGGAAAGAATTTTGATTAATTCCAAGATTTTTCTTAATAGTCCTGGTAATGTTGAATACTACGATCTATACCTTTCATTTTAAAAGCCTTCTTTGTTGATGAATTCTAAAAGTTATCAATTCACACCCTTAATATGAAGAAGAGCATTTAAGAATAGAGAGAAAATGGAAAGATAAGAAAATTGATAAGAAATTATAATAAAAAGAAGTAAAATGATCATTTTTGCAGTAAAGCTTGAGTTTATTACAAAAATGGTCATATTGCTTCTTTTCATCATAATTTATGATTAGTTTACCTATCTCTATCTTCTAACTCAAAAACCTTCAAGCACTATAAAATAATTACGAAAAGAGGTATTTCATTCTTTTTTTAATTTAAAGTATGTTGTTCTTATAGTTTCCCATTTATTAGATAGTTTAATTAATTACTATTTGTATCTATTTAATTGTATAAGAAAATTATCATAAGGTAAAAAAATAATTTTAATACTATTGAATTGTAAAATTATAAAATTTTTGGTTGAAATATAATGAAAAAAAATTTAACTTACAAAGTTAATTTTTACTTAATGAAAGATGTTTAAAATTTTAAAGTTAAATGATGTCATTTTATTATACACTTTGATTTCTTTCTTAGAAACTAGCATGTAAACTTAAAATAATTAGAAAACTAAAGCATAAGATGAAAATAAAAAGAATGAAGTTATGGTGCCATTTGTAAATTTTATTATAAAACTCTTCTAACCTTAATATGATTCTTTTCCTACTAAGGTATGCTTACATTTTAACCTTAAAATAATTCTCTTTAGTTTTTATATTTATACTCATTAATAGTTTTACAATATTGAAGATTTGTTAATTCATCAGTAAATTTGTAGGGGTAAGCACTCATTGGAGAAATGCAAATTATAAAAGTAAGGAATTTCTTAGCTTTTATATTTGTTCTTGCAATTTAGCTTTTGATTTCAAAATCTATCATATTTTGTTAACTTTTATTTTGATAGGAGTTGTACAGGCAAAAAACTTAATTTTATTCTTTTCCTTTTGACATTCGATGACATTATCTATTACTTATTTATATAAAATGTATAATATTACACATTAAATTTTAATGAATGTTCATTATATTTATAGATATTAGATTTAAGATAGTATTTTTTAGGAATGCTAATCTCATATATTGATTAATAGGTACTAGATATAAACTTTTACTATTTTTATTCTTTTCTTACAGTCTTTAAAATTGTTGAAATTGAGATTTTGAAGTATTAAAGGTTAGAAATGACTAAATATAGAGGAATAATGATAGAAAGGACTAAACTTTCATTATTTTCATTCTTTTCTTATAGTATCTAAAATTTTTGAAATTGAGATTTTGAAATATCATTAGAGATATTAGGGTTAGAAAGGACTAAATAAGGAGGAATAATGATGGAGTTACTATTATAAAGGAAGAACAATGAGAATGGGCTAGGTAGGGTGGAATTATGAAAGAGATATAGGGTGTAAAGACATATCACATCAAGCATTTAAAAAAATTGTAATTGAATATTTATATTTGATCTCAATTATTTGTTTATAACTAACATTTAATATTGTTATTACAAATAGAGTAATTATATTTCTAGCAAGGAAACAACAACAATTCTCATTTATATAGAAACTGATATTTTTGTATTTTTTATCATGTCAATTATAATTGATATAGAATAATTTGATAGACAATAATGCCTATATATATGTTGGTTTATAACCAACATCAAACACTAAAACAATTAATGTTAAAAGGCAATTTTATAGCTAAGATTGGTGGTATGTGGTCACCAATAAAGGTCATTGGTGATGGGCAGTGGCGATAGTAGTCACTTGTGGTGGGCAATGTTCAATGGTGATCATTAACAGTAGATGATAGTCGATAGAGGTCATTAATGATAAGTGATGGCAAAAGCAGTTACTTATGGTAGGTGATGGCAAAAACAGTTACTTGTGGTAGGTAGTGACCAATGATAGTCATCAACAATAAATGGTAGCCAATGGTGACCAATGATGGTCAATTAAGATTGGTGGTAATGAAATAAGGTGTTAATAGTAGTAAAATCTTTTTAATGAAAGACTGGATAAAATAGGCTAAAAATATTTTCAAGAATATTTTTTAAAATTTAGAGAGACTTCTATACACCATTATTAGGATACAATACTAAATCTAAAGGTTTAGATTCATTGATCTATATGGTACTGAGTAAGCTAAATAAAATCTAATAGTTTAAGACCTCTGATACACCATAAAATGGTACATTTTATTCATTATCTTTAAAAATTGAATTAAATATAAGAATACTTTATTCTTATGAATGTTGGAAAGATTTAGTGAATTGAGTATCACTTAATTTTGTTAGAGTGCTAATCATTTTAAAGATATTCATTCTTTTATTAATTATAAAATGATATTCTCTTATGTGATTTTCCTTTTTTATTGGTTGTGGATTGACACTTTTTTAGATTAAGCTAATATTCTATAAAATGAATAATTAGATGCTCTTAACTAATTACTTTATTTTTTTATTCGTACTTTTTACTTGAAAAATTAATTACTTACTTGTATAAGTAAATGAAAAAAAATTAAAAATATATCAACCATGTTGTGTCATATAATTTAACTTAAATTGATTCATTTATTTTAAAATAAATAAAACCATTTTGATTTAAAATATGTTGTATGCATCTATAAACATAAAAAATAATTATTGTATGAGTATATCTAGATGTTTTCTTCAAGCCCTAATTAATTGTGTTGTTTTAAATTAAGAATATTATGTGCATGATAAGTGATTTGTCAGTTTTATTATTACAATAAAAAATATGCATGTAATACTTTCATAAATTAGTTCATTGTGAGTTTAAATTGTGATCAATAATTGTAATAAATTATTGCAATATTATTATTGCCTTAAGTTTCATAATTGCAATTTTACTTTGTAACACTACTACAAGAATGCTAAATGATGTCAATTGCTTAATAAGTTAAATGTTGGTTATGAATTGATGTATATATGAGCACATTTTGTTTGAATATTTAATATTGGTTCTTTAAACAATGTGAAAAATAATAATAACATTGGATTTTTTTATAGAAAATTGGATATGTTAAATGTTTGGATAATATTAAATCATATAAGATTTCAATCTTATAATTGATATGGGAAATAATTATAATAAACATGGTAAAAAAGTTATAACATTAATTTAAGTTAAATAATTAACATGTAATGTTCAATATATGACATGATTTTTTTAAAATAATCGATGTGTATTTTTTTCTCCTAAACCCTACTACACTTAAGAGTAGTATTCACCCAAACTTAAATGTAAATACGATCCAATCATATTCTTATATGCCCAAACCTTTTGCTTTATCAATTAAGCCCTTTCTCAATATCTCTATGATCAAAATTAATATTGTAATACAAGAACTCTCAATAGCAAACAATTTTATATAGTTAATTAGGTTAAAAAAATTGAAGATATTAAAGTAATAAATAATATATACATGTTGCAAAAACCAGTAAAAATACCTTAAAAAACTACAGAAGGAAGTTACATTGTCCTTTTATAATATGGCTATAGAGTGAACACTTATGAAATCCACTATAGAAAAAAAAAGAACATAACTAAGTCATAATTAATATTATAAGTGTAATATTAATATTATATACTTTTGTTGAAAAAATATTACTTATGTCATTAATATTTGGTGGTATTATGCGTTATTTATTAAGTTAGGAAGCACCATTCTCATTACTAGGCTAGAGATGATTGTAGTTATCAGAAGACAAAATACAACATGTAAAATGTACGTCATATTAAAAGATTAAAAAATATAAATGGCTACTAGAAATTAATAATTTGAAAGATGATACTACTTATACATAGAATATAAGCATGAGAAGTATGGAATCCAATTACCTTTAATTTTTTTCCAATTTTTTAAGAGAATCTTTAACCCATATCTCTTTAGCATAATCATCTCACATGTAGAACTTATCCATATTATCTTTATCATCCACTAGAGGTATTCTTATAGAAAAATAAGGAGTTTACTCAATATCATTCCTTATATAAGGTTTAACTTTCTCGTTATTATGCAAGATATAAAGGTAGGCTTGTATCTACATTTCACAATTATGCTTGCCACCCGAGTCTTAAATGTACCCTTACCTATAATTTTTCCCTTGTAATGAGACTTTAAAAGTCTAATAACCTCTGTATTTAATAAGTAGTCATAGTAGAACTTGGCCACTTTCTCAATAATATAGCCTTTAATAGTACATCCTTTTAGCTAATGTTAATGCCTCACATACCATTTTAGAATTTTTATATATTACTCAAATGAGTACATTTATCTTATGGAAATCAACTAGCATAGTTATGCCTTTCTTGCTAAATTGATAACCACTTTAAATTTGTAAAGCATTCTCTTTTATAAATATAACACACAATTTACTAAACATGTACAATGTATATACTTTATAAGAGAGTTATGCATATATCAACACTCAGACCACCCAAAATCCTAACAAATTAATTCAGAAGCACAAAATTTAAACAAAAAGACATGTATACAATCAAAATATTAAGACATTCTTCTTTAGTTTTATAGGAAAAATAAAGTATACAAACACACTTTCATAATGAGAAGAAGACTTCAATGACCTAGAGCCAAACTATTAGTTATACTTTATTTTTGGTGATCTTTTATGAGAATCTCTCCGTATGACACTACAAATTTTATGAGGACAATACTCTCACTCTACACTTTGGTGTCGGGATTAACCTTGCCTTTGATTTCATGTCATAGCCCATTTCTAGGGTAAGTAATAAACATAAGAAGTCTTTATAGGTGACAATTTACTAGCCTTTCTTATAATATACTAATGCAATATTTTATATACAAGTTATTGTGTTTTTAAAAAGTGCAATTTTCAAGGTTCAAATGCAAATGTATTAATAAATCATTGAGAAAAATTATTGCTATTGTCCCAACACATATCTAGGCACTAAAATTCTTAAGTGGACCCATTTTTATCCTATTTGATAACATTTGGATACCTAAGTAAGGCCCTAAAATAGACAAATAGAGAAAGAAAAATAGTGATTTTTCTTAAAATTTAGTGAGTAAACATTAATCAATAAGGAATTAATAAATTTGAGAATTAATACTAGTGTATAAAGATTCAAAGTTAGATTTTAGGATGAAACTTTAGTTTTATATCCAAAATAAATGATCAATTCTCATATCTTTATTAAAGAAGAGAAATGAGTTTACAATAAATTTACCTATCTATCAAGAGATACAATGCATGCACACATATTTTTTATCCCAATTAAAATCTCTCTAAGTAATTATTATACTATTGACATGCAAAAAAATCAATCTTATACTCATTAAAATTCATTAGCAATTATACAAAAAATCACAAGTAGTTTTTTTGTTCTTAATATGAATTTCATTACTAGTAATGCATTCATTAACATCATCCATACTCATTAGTGTCATTATTCATGCCATAATCTCACCATGTTATATACATAATTATAGGATAAAGAAAATAAATAAACCACACATATTATTTTTACCATTATACGTCATGAAAATAGTAAATATAATATTAGATTTGTCACAATAATAACAATATTCACATGTAAACAAGGTTTTTATTGACTCATTGATCTAAGCAAATTGTTTAATTTCTCACTTATTATGAGTATAACATCTAATGTTATGTTTTTATTTAACCCATCATCTAACATTTTTTGAAAATTTCTAAGTTTGAAGCTACTAAAATATATATAATCTAGAAAGGAAAAATCCTAATCTTGATTATTTTGACATATCTTAATTAAATTATGATTTTTAATGAATTTTTAAAAGCCTTTGAATGGCTTTTTTATGGAGGTGAAAAAAAATAAAATCCAAAAAATTTATCATTTTAAATTAGACTAAAAAATTTAAATTTTTATTCTTTAGAGTTTTATTAGTTTTATTTTTTATATTTTATTTAAATTCAAATTGAGGTTTTTTGTTATTTATATTTATGTCTTAAGTAAATATAGATTCAAATATAAGTTAAAGATAAATGAAGATATTTATTTAAATGACATAAATAAATAGAGATTAAAATATAAATTAAATAAAAATGAAGATATTTACTTAAATGACATAAATGAAAATAAATGAATAGTATAAGTTAATAAACTTTAGGCATGTAAAATAGATAGAAAATTCATAGGCAGTATAGGTAGCCCACAATCATAAAGCGAGTTAGACCTTTTTATTTAGAGCTCGTACTTTTTTGAGCTTATATAGGTAAGCTGTATAAATCCAAGCCTACACGATCTTGCCTATAAGCTTTTTTTTTTTACCATTAAGATTTTTAGTAATCCTTTAAATATTTCAGAAATTTTTTAATCTAACTTATTTCTTTATCCAATGTCCAATAACCTAATATAATTTTTTTAGCCTTACTTAACTATTATACAAAAAAAAGGAATTTAATTACTTAATTACAATTTACAAAAAAAATAATTTTTTTAATTTAATCCAATTTAATATTCTTTAAAAGTATTTTCTTTCCTACAAATGTATGGTTTGATTTTTTATTTTTTTGGTATATGTATTTAGTAATTTAATCACTTGTAATAGTATAAAAAAATTTAATAATGCATGCTGCTTGTAGGCATTTGTAGGCTTGGCAAATTTCCCTGTATTTTTTATGAACTTATATGAGTAAGCTCTCATAGGCTTACCTTACCGCATCTTGCCTGCCTTTCCTATTTCACATGTCCAATTAGCCTTTATATCTCCTAAGAGCAATCCTAACACTTAGTGGCTAATGGTCGACTGTTATAGGCTCAATAGTCAACTGTTTACTACTAGAAAAAAATTTATTAAGTTTCTAAACTCATGGTCAACCATTAAGTCCTAACAATCAATTATTATCCTGATGTTCTACAAAACTCCCTTATGATTTTCACTATTCATTTAATATTAAAACCATTCCAATGCTTTTATTTTTCAATTAATCCATATAAAATCATGAATATATATCTAAGATTTTTTAATCATTAAACACAATTAGACATCGCAAATTATCATATTTCCACATGCATTGAAATGGAAACCTAAACTTTAACTCAAACTAATAAAATCATCTTAATTTTATAAATAAGGCACGAATATTCACTAACCTAGTATGAAAGAGGATTTAAGAGGTTGGATTTGTTATCTTTTAACCTTACTTAATCAAAATCGCAAAGATTCTATATTAAGGTTCATTTTTCCCTTCTATAGGTAAGCATCTAAATCCTTTCTAATCTCAAGAAAACCTTGGGAAATATAGTTATTTAGTAGACCTTACCTTGTCAGCATAAAGAATTTGATGAAGAATTACTCTCTAGTTGTTTGATTGAAAAAAAGATCTTGATAAGGGAGGAGAAGAAGAATAAGGAAGTTAAGAAAGAAGTTCGTGGTTTAAAAAAATTAGGAATAATGATAAATGATTGTTAGTGTTTGTGTTAAATAGGGGAAAGAGGCAATTTCATCTTTTTGTTCTAAATCTCTTCTATATTTATATTTTTATTTCTAGTTACTTATAATATTTAATTCTTTTATTTAGAGCTCTTTTCCTTAACTAGCCTTTTCAAATTTTCCTTTTTAAGCCTAGCTCAAAAAATTTATTTCCATTTACCTTAAGGTTTTATTCAAAATTTATATAATTAATTATTTCTCTTTATCTAATAAATCATCCAGATCTTTCCTATTAAAATTTATTCATTCCACTTAAACTTTTTTTCATTTTAATAATGGGCTAATTAATCACTCTCTTCATAACAAAATTCTAGAATTCTAAGGAAAATGTAACACATAATTGAATAATTAAAATTCACTTTAAGGGTGTAACATTTAAATTCCCACATTTGTTTTCATAACTTAAGTGAAAAACAAAACCATATTGTTCCATTTTCCATGTCCCATATATACTAAAATTGACGTCTAATTTTCAATATATTGTGTTTAAAATATCAGTAGTCTAACATAACATGTCAATTTCACACATAACTAATGTCTAAGTAACTTTCTATATTAGTTTTATATGACAAGCACTACTATAAAATAAATAATTGACTTAGGTGTTTAAAAGATTATACATTGGTATTCAATCAATGTCTACTTATCATCATTATATATTTATTTTTAATGTTGGTTCTATAATCATTGCACTTTTCTAATAAGTGTTCCTCACATATTTAGCTATAAATTAATGAAGTTTCATTCCTATAAAATAATTAGTGAGCAAAAATATAAAATAAAAAAGAATTATCTTAAAGCTGGAAGAAGAGCATGCCTTACTAAATAGATAATTATTTTAGGATTAGAAAGGTTTCAAAATAAAATTTACAAATAATACCATGCTTTACTCTTTTTATTTTCACTTTAGGCCATGTTTTAACCTTTTGACTTTCAAATTGCATCTAGAGATAGAAGCTTCCATGTTAGTTACTACAAAATATCAACATCTAAAGATAGCTTAGGAAAACAGATCTTGGATATCAAATGTCGATTAAATACAAAACCCATCACCATTTTTAACAAAATAAAATCACTCCACTAATCAATGTTTAATGTCTGTTATCAAATAAAAATCAATATTAAAATAATTGAATGTTGATTATTAAAATAATGGATTCATTTTGTTTTGATAACTTTTTCATTAAAATTGATTCAATTATATACATCAAATCATAATCCAAAATATAATTTATATATATATATATATATATATATATATATATATATATATATATATATATATATATATATATCATATATTTATATGATATTTATATTTATTTAGAAGTAAAATTTATTTATATTTATCCCAAAAATGTACATCAAAACTTATGATTTAATTTATGATTTCTTAAGTAGTATCAAGCAATAATTTTTTTAGATTTTAAGTATAAATTTTATAAGAATAGTGATATTATTTTATGAATTGATCAATTTTTTTAAATTTAATTTATTTTAAATGAAATTGATAGCATTAAAAAATATTTATTACTTTTTAATGTTTTTCTTATATTATTAAACAGATATAAATAGCAAATGATTGAATGTAAATATAAAAACAAATAACAAAAGAAGAAGATAATTATGAAAACATATTCTACAAGTTCATTTATTTTTATATTAATACATTAATATATACACTAAAATTGCTATAATTTAAAATGAATAATAAAAATGTTAAGAATATTAATACAACTTCTAAGATGGAAGATGGTGTATATTGACGGCTTTTGAAATTCATCAATAGTTATAGATTTTGAGATGAAAGGCATAGATTATCATATCCAACATTATTAGTACTATTAACTTCAAAACTTTTTTAATATTCTTGGTGAATACTAAATACAATTATTTACATCCTCTAAATTAGAAGTCTTCTTTTTTTTGGAGGTGTAAATTGAAAACTTTTGAAATCTATGTAAAACATGATTTCTAAGATAAAGTGTGTGTATAAATTGCAAACTGATAATAAATTATAGTGAAAAGAAGCAATACCACCATTCATGCATTTACAAACCTACTAATGAGATGATAGATAAATTATTTCTACTCATTATAATATATTTTCATACTGTAACCAATCTAGGTGCTTTCTCAATGTTTCTAGATGGGTTACAAATTGATAATGAATTATAATGATAAAAAGTAGCATAATGATTCATGCATCTATAAATCTATCAACGCATAAATGGAGATGTTGCCTCTTCTCATTATAAATTATCTTCATTTTGCAATCTTATTTTGTATTTTCTTGATATCTTTAAATATGTAGGGATAATAATATTTTTAAGCAGCAAGAAAACTTCAAACATTGGTTATTAATATAAAATTGATGTTTTAAATTTGTTCATATCTTAATAGAATGATAGTTGTAATACCTTAAGACGTCGATCAATTATTTCATCAACATATAAACTTTTGACAAGAATTATTATAATGATTAAAATAGCTTTAGAAGATAGTTATTTTAAAAAATTGACATGTTCATTTTTAATAGTTTGCCGTAACCTCTTAAATGTTATTCAATACACATCATTAGGTTTTCATACTTTTCTCATAAATTCATAATTGCCAGTATATTAGATGTTGATTAAGCACAAAATCAACATTTTTAAAGTCTATCATTTCCTTAAACAAAGATATTTGAGATATCTTTAAACATTTATTATATAAACAATTGACATTATAATTATCTATAATTGACATTTTAAGTTTAATTTGTGAGCAAAAAATTAGTTTTAATTATTTTAAATAGAAAGTTAAATTTATTTCTTTTTTTTAGTGATTTTTATGATGCAAACTTAATTATATAATTTTGATATATAATTGTCATTTAATAATTCATTATAAAAGTACAAACAAGAAAAAAAAGAGAAATAATACTAAAAATTTTATATTATGATTTTATTTATTTTCAAATCATTATATATATGTAATTTATAAAATAACTTACATAAAAACTACAATAAATCATTAGTAAACAAATACTATATTTTTACATCAATATATAGTAAGGATAGTAAAATCACTATATATAAAAATCATCATATTTTATATAATTTTAATTTAATTTTTCTTATTGTATATAAGGAATATATATAGTATTATAAAATTATTGATTTGCATCAAATGTTTAATGGATTACGCATCGATTTTGAACAATCATTTTATTAAGTATTGTAATAAATATTTTAAAATATCAAGTACAAGTTGTCATGAAAAACAAATATTACATTTGCTCCCATAATAAATAAATTATAGTTATTTCTTATAGGTTACACAACTTAATAACTAGACACAATTAAATATGTTATTTTTTTAAAAAATTAACATGAAATGTTTTCCTAATTTCTTTAATATTAGTTTTTGACTTCCCCATTAGAATATTTATGATCTAAATAGAGTAAATTTAGCATCTTACTAAAAAAGTGTATTTTGAAGAAAAAATTTCAAAAAATTAAAACTTTGTATGCGATTATCCATTTGGAATAAATCTTATGTCAATTTCATGAAACTTTTCGAGATCTACCCATTCTAAAAAAATTGAAGGCATTTTGCCTTTCTTAAAATCATGAAAAATTATTATTTTCATGGATTTTTTAATTATTTTTCATCTATAATCATTGTTCAACTTGTTTCAATCTTCATTGCAATATTTTATCAAACAAATAATAATTTATCAAACAAATAATAAGTATCTAACAGTTAAATATAGTTTCAAAAGTTATACAAAGGAAATAAAAAAAACCTCTTAAAAAATATACATAAAGAATAAGAAAATGAAAAAAGTGAACATTTAACAAATAGTAACAAAAAAAATACCTCTTATGGATTAAACTAGTGCCCTAAAACGTAACTATTTTATTGGTTTTGATTTTCATTACAATATTTTATCAAATATATAATAAGTATCTAATACTCAAACACAACCTCAGAAGTTATACAGAGGAAACACAAATAAAAGTCTTTTAAAAAAACATGTACAAAAAATTAAAAAAAAATAGAAAAATTGAATATCTCAGAAATAGAAGTAAGAAAAGAATCTTTTATGATTTGAAATAGTGACCATGAATGTTAAGATATTTACTTTATGTTCAATGTCAGTTGAAAGAGTATTAGTAACTCACCAACATGAATTTGGAGGACAATGGGACATTAAGGCTTTTGTAGAGGGAGTTATACAAAGATAAGGATTAAACTTTTATAGTTCAAAAATATTACCACATCTAGGATTATTACTAAATTTTTGCAATATCTTTAAACATCGATTAATTCTAAAACTAAATCTTAAATTTTCTCATTTTCTAACAACTTTTAAATGTCATAAATTTTAATGTTAATTAAGTAAAAAATTGATATGTTAAGTTTTCTAATAATTTTAAAAATATCACCATCTCCAAATAAATATCAGTTAATTCCAAATCTAATGTCTTAAATTTTGTTATTTCTCCAGCAACCTTTAAATATCATATATTATAATGTCAAATAAGTAAAAAAATTGACGTCTTAGGTTCTTTAATAATTTAAAAAGTGCAATAATTTTTTAATAATTTAAAAAATGCTATTACATCTAAATAGATCTCAATTAATTTTTCTTATTTTTTTAGCGACATTTAAATGTTATATGTTAAGTTATTAATTAAGTTAAAAAATTGACTTTTTAAATTTCTTAATGAGTTTAAAAATGTCATCATGTTTAAATAGGTGTTAATTAATTCTAAAATTGACATATTAAGTTTTTTTCATTTTCTAAGTAACTTTTAAATGTCAAAAATTATGATGTTGGTTAAAAAAAATTATTTTAAGTTTTCTAATAATTTTAAAAATATTATCATGTCTAAATAGTTGTCAATTATTTTTAAAACTAACATTTTATATTTCCTTATTTTCCAACAAACATAAAATGTTATACTTTATGACATCGGTTAAATAAAAAATTATTTTTTTAAGTTTCTCAAATTTTCAAAAATACTACTTTGTCAAAATAGGTATCAATTATATTTACTAACAATCTTCTTATTTGTTTTAATAGTTTCGAAAATGTCATAGCATTAATATAGATGTCAATTTTATCTTTTCTCAAAATTTATCCACAAATGTAGAATTGTAATTCTATAGTAGTCCAATTTTAATTTTAATTATATACTTTATATATAAAAGAAAAATTATTAAATTAGGACCTCTTATGATTAATTACTACAAAAGGGAGGCTTTACTTATGATGGGGACATCAAGAGGATCTTATCTCTTAGTGATAGAAAGCAAGTCCTTTAAAAAGATCTATAACATTTCTAAATGTAATGAAGGAGATAGAAGGAGAGTTATCTTTAAATTTAATCTAAATTTTAAAAATAGATAACGAAGGTAAAAGTATGATCATGATGTTTAAAATGAAAAGTGCAAATGAACTTTTATAGATAACATTCAAAACATCAGATGTTAACTTCATCCTAAACTAATGTGTAAAAGTTTTATATTTCCTAAAAAGGCTTTTGAAATTCCTTTTAAATGATAGTTAACATTTTACATTTTTATTGTCTCACAAAACATCATAAATGCCAGGAATTTAGATATTGGTTAATTCTAAAATAGACATATTAAAGTTTAATATTTTCACCAAACATATTTAAACTAACTTTAAACATTGATTCTATTAATAATTGATATTTTATAAGTTGAAAGCTTTTTTACATTAGTTGCACAATCTATAATCAAGTTGCAAAATTAATAGAAAATTGCAATTAGTCTAATTGTCATTGAACATTTTATTTTTAAAATGCAATTAGATGAAAAAGATTAAATAACTATGCAAATTTAATTGTTATTAAATAATTTATTATAAAAGTATATAATCAAATAAGAAAAGAAGTAAATAATTATGTAAATTTATTTTGATATTTTACTTCTTTCAAAATTGTTGCATCTAATTTTATTTTGTAAAACAACATACACATACAAAAACTACACTATCATTAATATAATACTACAAATTTATATTGCAATTCCATTTCTTTCCAAATCATTGTAAAATAATCTATATAAAAACTACATTAAATCATCAATACAAAGAAAAATAAATATTTGCATTAATATGTAAAAATTACAACAAAATGACCATATATTGAAATCATCATCCTTAATGGAAATTTCTATTTATTGCTTAATTTTCCCTATTTTAATCGTAAGAGTATACATAAATGAACTAAAGATACTTTAGTTGTTTCGTGCAAATTTTGATGATGAAAAAGGAGGATTATAAGAGAGTTATTGTTAGAATATTAGAGAATGAAATGTCATAAGTATCTAATATGAAAGATCTTGTTAGAATATTAGAGAGTGATAATGAACAATAAAAGCATCTCAATTTAGATTCTAATATCTTTGCTTAAAATATTTGAAAGCAAGAGACATAAGAGTTTTGGATAGGGTTTTTTCACTATATTCGAGGCATTTTTATTCATTAAAGCAAACATAACTACAAAAAGGGAGTGATAGTAATATTTATAGAAGGTATGAAAAACAATGCATGTAAGTTATTAATTGCAATGCTGACATTTATGTTTCACCCTTTTCAAAGTAAGCAACAATGGCTATAACTTTCAACGTTAGCGTTATGACCTTAATACAATTGTGACCAAAGAAGAATCCCTTTCCCAGTTTCTATTAGCCTATTTTGATTTAAGCATCACAATGTTAGTTAATTAGCATGTACATATACATATATATATAACAAGGAAAGAGAGGAAAATTGGGAAAGAAGGTATTTCATTCATTATTAGAAATAGTGTTTATAAGAGATGGAAAGTTAGATCTTATACTTATCTTATAATGAGGATAAACTAGTCTAACTAACTTATAAGAAATTTAATTCGCATATTTCCCCTAGCCAAAACCTACAGATTGAATAAGGCTTAAAATAGTTTATCTAGCAAAATATCCAATGTTACTAAATAACTAAAATGTGGAGCTTCTAATAAATCTAGCTCTAAGAAAGTGATAGTAGAGGCTCAACTTGTGTATTGACAAAAATGAATCACAAAAGAGTGAGCCTAAGGTTTAATAAGTAAATACTCTATATACATTACAAGAAATAATCGCAACACTAATGACATTTTTTACGATGACAAAAATTCGATTGTCAATGATTCATGGCTAGACTTTTACTAATGACAAATTCATTAATGATGCATCAAAAACCCATAAGAGCCAATTTTTCTAGATGGGAAAAATTTTAGTGAGAAAAAAATACCCTTTAGCAATAATAAATGTCATAAATAAAACTCAAGGATTTTTATTAATGACAATTGTCATCACTGAAGATTACTGTGAAATATTAGACAGCAAAATTCAATTTTTAGCAATAACTTTTGTCGTCATTAAAAGTTTCACTTTCACCAATGATTAATGTCATTGCTAAAAAGGGGCATGAGAAATTGTGGCTTGCTTTTTAATGATGACAATGTTGTTAGCAAAAGATTATACTTTTAACGATAACAAAAGTCGTCGTTAAAAGTGAAGGCACAATTTCTCGTGCCCCTCTTTAGTAATAACATTTTTCATCGATAAAATTTTTATCATTCACCAACGATAATGTCATCACTAAAGAAGGGTATGAGAAATTATGCCTATAAATATTGTATTTTATATTGACGATAATATTATTGGTGAATGTTTTCAATTTTTACCGATGACCTTTCAACTATGACCAAGAATTTTGTTATCACTGAAGGGTTTATTTATAAATATGCCTAAGTATCATTTGACTCTTATTTCGTATGTAGAAGAAGGAAGCAACAGAGAGAGATGAGGTGAGTTTTAGTTTTATAATTGTGTTTTTATAATGTAATATATTTTTGTAATATAATATAATTTCTTATTTATATATTTTCACTATCCATTATTGTTAGTATTTAGCATTTGGGGAGTATTTGATTAGTAGATTTATTCTGTTGAGACATGTGAATCAAATTTTATAGCATTTTATTTGAATATATAATTTATGAGGTAAATAATATGAAATGAATTTATTTACTTCGATTATATGATTACTTTGGTATGAAATAAATCCTGTTTAACTTTATATATTATAAATATGAAATATGTTCACGTAATTTTATTTTAATGTATAATTTATAAATTTAAAATTTGTTATTATTGTGTTATTAAGTAACATTGTAATTTTGCACAATATGATATTTGTATAAAATATTTAGTAAAGTTAATATGAGATGAAATTATTATAAGGTTTTATTTATGAATTTTAGAATTTATGGTGTAGTTTGAAGTACAAAATTTTTAGTTACATTGAAGTAATATAAAGTATGAAATTAGAACGATTATGTAAATATATTTTAAAAAATATATTGACATGAGAATAAACTTTTTAGTATGTAAGTAAATTTTTTCAATATAACTAAGTAAAAATATTTCAATAAAAACATATAATAAAAAAAATAAGTGTTATAAATATATCTAATGAAAATATTATGAATATATAAATAAGATATTTTGAAAGTTTTAAAAATTTAGAACAATTATATATGTAAAAAATAAAATTATATATTAAATAAGTTAGAAAATATTAAGACATTGAAATAAAAGATTAAAAATATATTGAGTATATAAATAAATAATTTTAATAGAAAGGAAAAGTCAATATTTTTATACAATGATAAATAAAAGTAGATATCATATAAATAAATATAATAATGATTATACAAATGCAAATATACCTTATAAAAATGTAACAACTACATAAATATATTTGAAATAATATATTTATAAGAATGTTAAGTTTTGAAAATATAATCACATTTAGGTTAATATAAATTAATAAATACATGTTATGAAAATGTGTTAACATAAAAAATTCAAATCACAAAAATATATCTTAATACTTATATATTGAATATATAAATAAGAAATATTAAATAATTAAAAATTAAAATTTTTATATAGTTAATAATAACATTAGATATAATATAAATAAATAATAAGAACAAAAAATATATGCAAATTACACATAGAGTAGTAATAATAAGATTACATACGATTATATATTTTTTAAAAAATCATAAAGATATGATGAGAAATTATAATGAGTATTTTGACATATTTTACATAATCCTTGTTAACATGAAAATAGAATTTCAAAATGCAATTAAATGTTGAAAAAAATATAACTTAGTAACTATATTTAAAAAATGTATAAATAAAAAATTTAAATCTTACAAATGTATTTAATAAAAATATTATGATGATATAAATAGGAATTTCTAAAAGCTTACAAGAATTTTAAATTTTTAAGCCATTAAGAATTCTCATACAAAATAAATTCATGTTAATTTAATAATTATATAATCATAGAAATTTAAAAACTTTAAATGCTCAAAAATTTACCAGTATTCATAAAATATATGTCTCGTTAAAAAGGTTAAACTATACATCTTATGAATGTACTAAAGTAGGTTCAAAAATTGAATTCTTAATTCCAAAATGTTAAATGTAACAATTTATATGGATATTTAAAAAAATTCAACAATGCAAATAATAATACACTTGAATAATGATACTTATAAAATATTGTAATATAAGTTTAAAATTATAATAATTTTAAATAAAATTATATTTGTATTGTAAGTTTAGACCTGTTCAAAGCTTAGTTGATCTTTATACGTTAACTAACTCTTGAATTATCCCACAAAGTTAGAAAGTTTAGGATATATCTTGTAGTAATTATTAACAATTTATCTAGTTCTCATTTGATATTATAAAAATTTCTTAGTATCCTTATTGTTCTCCAAGTGCGAACTATACCAACGTATAATTTACATACTTAAAGAATTATAAGGAGATGTTACTGAAATTTCTCTGTATAAGAAATGATAAACATGATAAATTGATACAATCATAACTACAGAAATATCTCGAATAGGATACGGCCTTACCCTTTAGAATTAGAATAATATGGTGAATTTAGGACACATAACAAACATTGATTGTATCACTTAATTCCATAAAAAACTATCTTCTTCCTATTTAATGGTACAATATCTATAAATAAAAGTTGGATACATTTATGAGATCACTTGTTAAATGAGTATTAGGATGGTGCGTTGGCATTTGTTGGAGGTTTGATGAGATGCACATGTAAGAAGTGAGTGAATCTATTATTTCAAAAATTGGCAATATTAGAAGTATATATTATAGATAATAGCTTTCATTCATTATACACGAATTAGGTATATCATAGAGTATAAGTCAATCCAAGTGTGTAAGTATGATTGTGCATATTTTCGGAAAGAACATGCTCTAAAAGATAACTATCCAATCTGTGGAGAGAGCCAATGGATAGATAAAAACATAAAAGAAAAAAAAGTGCCTTAAAAAATGCTTCGATATTTTCTATTGACTCCTCAGCTGAAGCAATTATATGCATCAAGACACATTACAAAGGATATGATATGACATCAAATAGGAAGGTCAACAATAGATGGGGTAATGCGACATCTTATTAATGGAAAAACTTGGTAGGAATTTGATAATAGATATCCTGATTTCTCTATAGACCTACAGAACATTAGGCTGGCTTAAATGTAGATAAATTTAATCCTTTTAGTAATAAAAACTTATCATATAGCATGTGGCCTGTGGTGATGACTACCTATAACTTATCACTATGAATTTTCATGAATCAGTTTTTTTTCATATTAATCCTATTAATATCGAGGTCACAATTGCTAAGCAAGAATATTGATATTTTCTTAAAATTGATTGTACAAGAGTTAATACATTTTTGGGAGAGGGGGGTTGAGACTCAGGATGTTAATATAAATATGATATTTAACATACAAGTGATATTGTTATGGACTGTGAATGATTTTCCTGCATGAAGCAATTTCTTTAGGTGAAATGGACAAAGCTATAAAGCATGCCTTACTTGCTAAAAAATCTGCTTAGTTTGATAGTCTAAAATAGAAGAAGGGTGTTGATGAATTTAATTAGAGTAAGAAAAGTATATTTTTCAACCTTTCATATTAGCCGACAATGAACTTAAGGCACAATATTAATGTGATGCATGTTGAGAAGAATGTATATGACAATGTTTTGGGTACATTATTAGATATTAAACAAAAATAAAAGATATGGACAATGCAAGATGAGATTTAGTGAAAATAAGGCCAAACTTGCATCTATATAAGGAATAGGCTTTTCAAACCATATACTGCATACACACTAAACTAGGATGAACGAAGATAGTTTTATCAATTTATAAAAAATGTGAAATTTCTTGATGGGTTTCTTAGGAGTCTCAAGAAGAATGTGACTGATCATGATATGAAGTTGAAGGGGTTAAAATCACATGATTGCCATGTTATCATACAAAGATTGTTAAGACCTTCAATCCAAGCATTTTTGCTAAAAGAACTATCGTGTTTGATTGTTGAGTTATGCAACTTCTTTAACCAAATACATGTTAGAACTCTTAACAGGAGGGTTGCCCTGCAAGCCAAGCAATACATTGTTATCATTTTATGCAAGCTTGAAAGGATATAAGCTCCGATATTCTTTGACATAATGGTTTGCCTAGTGATTTATTTGCTTAACAAAGCATTATAGGGTGGTCTTATTCATTTTCGATGGATGTATCCATATGAGATATACATAAAAAAGTTGAAAGATTATGTCAAGAATCTTAATCGACCTGAGGGTTCAATTGCATAAGGATATATTATTAATAAGGTGTTAATATTTTGTTCTATATACCTACAAAGAGTGGAACTAGATTCAATTGGCTTGACTGAAATTAGGATATAGCATCCAAAGACACAAAAAAGGCATTATTAGTTTTTAAATTTCAATGTTAACCAATAGGGAAGAAGATTATTTCTAACTTCGATAGAAAAAATCAAGATGTTACCATATGGTACATCTTGAATAATTATGTCGAGATAAAAAGGTATCACTAGTAGGTCTCTATAACCATTTATACTTTTTTCCCAATTAACTATAATAGATTAAAATACATATGTTGTGTAATGAATACAAAGAACAAAATTCTCTGCATGATTTTACTCTGAGGTGAAGGCTTATTCTTTTTAACCGTCTTATACCAATCTTATTAATATTCTTCTTTATTTGTACCTTTTTTTCCAATTTAAATTTTCATAGAATTGTTATTTTTGTAGATGTACCATTTATATAAGAATGGTTTCCTAGAAGCCACTAAAAAGCTACTATCATTAGCTTCTAGTCCCAATTTTATTGTTATAATGTACTCAGTATATGTTGTAAATAGAGTGCACTTTTGTAGTTGAAACTTGGGATGTGAAGCATAAAATGCAAAACAATGGCATTTCTATTCTAGGAACTAATGGTAACATGTTTTATGGTGTACTAAAGAACATCATAAAGTCAACTTATTTAAATAAATATAGTGTAACTCTATTTAAGTACAAATGGTATGATACTGATCTAAGAAAGAAGAAACTTTGCATTGATAAGAATATTACAAGCATTTCCATTAGTGGGTAGTGGTATAAAGATAACCTTTTGAGACCTAAACAAAACAAGTTTTTTACATCAAGGATTTTGTTAATGGGATAAATTAGAAGGTCATCCATAACATATGAGATCTATTCGATGATGATGTCAATGCATAAAACTTACCATTTTGTAGGAAATCGGCTCCTCTAATTTTAATTTCATGGTTAACCTTGGAGATTCCTATTTAGTAAACTTGGGGGATCAGAAAAATGGTCCATCAACCATTTCATCTTCCAAGAATACTAATTCAATTATAGAAGGAGTGGATGTCTTTATCAATAATAAAGATAGTTTTGAAGATGAAATGATTGAAGATTATATAGAGGAGGGGCTTCTATAGTTTAATGATGATAGAGAAATTGATGAGCATGAGGATGAGTTTGTTACATTCACTGACACTAATTCAAATTAAGGAAATAATGTTTTTTTGTATTATAACTCATAATTGTGTAAAATAATTGTGTAATTTCATTATATGAATACAATAATTTATATGTTGTCATTGATTGGTTCAATTATGGATATTTCTTTTAAATACTTATAAAATGTGTATTATCCTAGTCATGTCGAATGTTGAAGTATGATATCATGGAGGTGATGTTGGAAGGGACTCTCTACGTTGACCCACCCACATTCCATTGCAGTATGAGGCATTAGGTATTTTTTCTTATTGTGCACATTTAAGTTGATTATCTATTAAATATAAATTCATGCTATTGATATTTTCTCTTATCCATCAAAGCTACAACTTCAAGAAAGAAAGGCCCTAATAAGTCCTTCAGGCTACACGAGAAGATGGAGAGGAAAGGAAGAGACTAATGTCTATACAGTTTGATATGACTAGTACATGGCATGCAATCGATAAGAATGCTAGCTATCTCTCTCGCGATATAGGCAACATCATTCAAGCTCACATTTTACCCTATTTTAAATCATGACAGTTGATGCCTCAGTAATTACAGGGTAGAGTTGTGTAGGAGGTCTGTATAAGTATCAATCTCCTCTCTATCTTAACTTATTTATAGTCGATCTTGAAATGATTAGATATAGTGTTCATAAATTTATTAAATGTTTTCTAATGCAATCCCACTTCGAGTTCTAGGATATCTTTAAGCCTAAGTAAGATAGAGTGCTTAATGGTTTAATGTAAACTATTGCTGACTTGTACAACGACTCGAAATATAGGTTAAATAGGCACTTTCTCCAGCACAGGAGCAATCAAGAGTAGGATTTCAATTTGAATTGTGCCAGGCATTACATACTATGATTTATCTCACCTTAGACGTGATAGAGGTGTGTGGAGTTCTTTAACAGCAACACTTATAAGATAAGTATGATATTTAATAAATTTATATAATTATTTTATACATCTAAATTATATTTCAATTATAACTTTTAAATGTAATAATATTATACGATTATTTCTTAATTTGTAGGAGTTGTTTATGAAGAATGTAGAGAATAGGGCAAATGAGGTGATAAATGACCAGCATGGATCGAAATCCATTGCTACACATCATTATGAGGAGGTAATTCAACTTATTATTCATGATTTAAATGTACAACCTATTTGCCAAGTTAATAATTATGTTCATCCTTTTTTTTCATAAAATATTAATAGAGAAATAAGGATATGAGCAAGTTATAGTCGGTGTTAGAGAACTTTAGGAACTGATGCACGTATAAGATAGGGGAATGGGTGCATCCGAACCCCAAGCAATAGTATGTAAGTTAGCTAAATCATATATTTTAATAACAAAAATTTTACAAACATATTTTATAATCTTTATAATTAATTTTTATTTTAATAATTTAAGGCAAGGATGACTAAGTTGAAAACTTAACACGCATAATCTAGTGTATCATCCATTGGCTCACCTAGCACTGCTATACAGATTAATGAAGCTACCATCGCTAATGAGATGTTTGACACTCATTAAGGGTACAAGAAAGTGGTTGATCGTGTGCTAATTGGTTAATCATACCATTCAGTTGGCATCTCTGGCTTCAAGGTGGGCTTAATAGTACTTCTCGCAAGTAGGTGAGTTACAAAAGCAGCTACAACAGAGTCAATAGCGGCTTGAGTAGAGCTAGTAGCTTGCTCAGTAGTAGCAGATGCAGTAATAGTGGGGGACTTACTTCATAAAACTTACCTCATTATCTAGACAGCAAGGGCATATACTGCATGCGCCTCCACAACCTTAGCTAGGCAAATTTGCAGTAACACCTTTCGTTTAACCACCTCGTTCTACCTAGGCACCACTTTTAATGTATCATCCACATTATCAAGATGATAATGATAATAGTCCTGACATGGACACTAATACATCTAGAAACTTACAATTCCCTTCCTCTTAGATTACCATGTATATACAATTTTTTTATTTTAATGTATAGACATTTATATAGGTTAAGAATATATAATTTTTTATTTATATGTATAAACACTCACATAGTTATTTTATGAGTATTCATCTTTTTTTATGGATCATTTTTTTATTACTAATACCGTTAGTATAATTTATTTGTATTATTTAAATTGGATAAAATCAAATTAAAAAATATCAAATTAATTCAATTGAATTGAAATAAAAATATTATTATCTATGCTATTAAATATAATATGTTAATTTAATTACAATTTTAACTTAATATATTTTATTTTAATATTTCTAAAATTTTACTATAAAAATAATAATATTAAAGTTAATTTTTATAACTTTTAGTGATAATATTGTTGTCACTAAAAGTTAAATTTAAAAAATATTTAAATTTTGAAAAGAGTTTCAATGACAACAAAGTCGTTGCTATAAGATTTAAATTAAAAAATAAAATATCATTGAAAGATGACAAAGACATCCTTATAAGTTGTATGTTATTTTTTTATTTTTTAATTCAAAACTATAGCGACGATAATGTCATTACTAAAAGATATTTTATAAATTTTTTATTTTTAATTTAACCTTATAGCAATGACAAAGTCACTACTAAAAATTAAAATTAAAAAAAATTAAAATTTAAAATCATTTTTTGCAATGGCTTTGTCATGTAGAAACTTTAGTTTATACCAATGACTCTATTGTTATCAGTGTTGTTGCTTGCACCGACGAATTTTTGCCAATAATATTTTTAGCGATAATATTGTTGCCATTAAAAGTTAAATATAAAAATATTTAAATTTTGAAAAGATTTTCAGTGATAACAAAGTCATTGCTGTAGGATTTAAATTAAAAAATAAAAAATTATAAAAATACCTTTTAGTGGTGACAAAGTTATCATTATAAGCCAAAGCAACATCTTATCTTTCTAAAGATAGTAAATTACCAGTCTCCCAACATCCTCTCATAAATCCATATCGTGTTTTTGAGAAACAACACTAAACCACTCTAACAAAAATTATTAAACCTTTCATTAAACCAAAGCAACATCAAATTAAAGAATATGTCCAGGCATCCTCCTTTGATCAACATCTTGTTCGTGCTACTGGTACTGAACAAATCTTTTTGATCCCATTTCCAAAAGAGTATATTCCGTAATGGCACAAAAAAGGATTTACCTATATCCACTTTGGAACTATTAGAATTGCTTTTACCTTTCATGGCAGAAAAGGATTACTTGTAGTCTTATGAGTAGCTATTCTGGACACTAGATGTGACCAATACCAGCAAGCCTTTTTAGCCACAATACAATCCACTCTTAATGCTAGAACTGTCTTTGTCACCATTTTCCCTAACTTTAATATGCCCATCTTAGACCCAACCCTTTCCACCTTCTTACAAATTCAAGTCCAGATAATTAGCTGCCTAATGACCCATGAAGCTTATGCAACTACCCTTCATACCCAGTTTGCCTACCAACTGCAAACTCACTCCATAGATCTCACTTGTCCTAAAGAAAGTGAGAATTCTCTATATATAACCTTGGATCCAAACCAAGACCCAACTTCCTGCTTTGTTTCTAAGCAAGTTTCTCGGGATGAGCTTCTTTCCCTTCTTCCTAAAAGATATGTAACCCATTATGAAAAATATAAATATTCTCAAACTCCACTCTAAATAGCAGAACCATCATTCCATACTAAGGATGATGAATCTATTGAAATAGTCTTCTCTAAACAAGCGGTAAAGCAAGCAAATTCAACAACTCAACAAATACTACCAGCTATGATGATCTCTAATAATGTAAAAGTTCCCATTTATGCCTTTAATGTTGAAGGTCAACTAATCTATGAATTACTACTGGGAATGGTCATAAGTGGTATGACCCTGCTATTTGCACTTGTGAAGATTGCTTAGCCTGGAGTGATGATGAAGATAATCACCCTAGCTCAAAAAGGAAGAATAAAAAGAAAAACTCCCAATAACTGCTAGAAGAAGAATATGAATAAGGACTTCCTTCTACAGGACTCTTTGGCGAACCTTTTAGGAAATTTGATTATTATGTAAAATATTCTACTCCAAATTATGATCCTGTAGCACCTATTTATATGATGAATAATGATGGCTGGAACCTAAAAAAAGATTTTCCTCCATTACAGTTTATTTCAAAAGAATAACAAACTTGTAATGATTGGAAGATTAAAAGCAGAATCACTCAATATCTAAATGGATCTCAAAAGCTAAATGCTACAGCTGTTGAGCAAACCCTTAACTGGCAATCTGAAAATATTGTTTCACAAAATAAATTGCTGTGCTAAATTGCTAATGACCAACAGGAGCTTGCAAGAAAGATTAAAAAATAACAATCTACCATGATAGGGCTTATCGGCAAGCTATAAGCAAAAATTCAGTCTTTTCACTAAGAGTTGATGAACTTGGTATCAGTAGGGTAGTTCACTGCTATATCCTAAAAGAAGACTGAATGAAAATCCTGAAGGAACAGCTCGATTCTTTAATGACACCACCATATTCTCCTTTACAACCTTTGGGATTGAGTTTACCTCCTATAGCCCAGCCTTTAACTTTAACAAAGAGTCCGTATAACTTAGCAGCTTTCTTAGCCCCAGAATTGTTAAACCCAAAGCCATTGCCACCTCCCAAAAAGACTTAAAAACCACCCATAGATCCAAAATAAAAACACCAAATTGCAACCCTTGAAGACAATCAATTAATAACATTCCTGGACAGAATGACAAAAGATGATTCCTCCACAGAAGATGGATTACCTCCTCCACACCTAGTACCAATTCTTATGGAGGAGGTTTTGGTGCAGAACAATATGAAATTTGTGATCACTAAGATGAAGATGAAATGGAAGCTAACAACTCTCCCATTATTAAAGATGTCTTTCCAGACTCCATCAAAGGTTTTACCCTTGATGATGGAGTCTTCAACTTAGTGAAGAGATAAATTTCTAAAATTTCATTCCTGGATGACTATTGTCCAGCTTGAACAAAAATGTCCCCACAATCAACTCTTTCGAGCATTTGCCTTTAGGATGTAAGGAAGAATGCGAGACTATTGGATGAACCTTGGTGAATATCGATAAATGATTTATTTTAATTCCAGTAATATTGATGAATTCCTTGGTCAACTACACCAAGAATTTTTAAGAGCAGCACTTGATTTCAAGGCACAAGCCAGAAAAGAATTTATGCAAATGAAGTGTGTCTCCTTTAAAAGGAAATATCTTTAGCAACATTTTGATGCAATGTTAAAAAAGTATTACTAGATTCATGGGATTGATGAAGTTAATCTCAAATATGTTTTCCTCTAATCATTTCCTGAACCTTTGGGAATACAAGCTGAAGTAGTCCTAAAAAGTTAAGGCTTTAACATGGCAAATGCTTCCCTGGGAAGTTTGTATCAAGCTATGGTTGCTGCCCTTGATCGTCTTTGTGAACAGAGAATCTTTTTCAAGCAATTCAATAATTTGAAGCTAGGAGAAGCTTGTGGCTGACTGGATCTTATCACAGGAAGAGAATTCTCTAAAAGAAAAAAGTTTAAAAAATCCAAACAAAGAAAAGAAAACCTTGCAGCTCGCTTCTTCAGGAGAAAGAAAAATAAAGGAAAGTGAGATGATGAACGTTGTTTCATCTGTAGAAAAAAAGGTCATTTTGCTAAAGATATCCTCGCAAGACATCACAGGAGGCTATTATGGAACAATATTGTGATGCAGAAGATGACCTTAAATCACTTTATGAAGAAGAAGAAGAAGAAGAATTCACACCTGATACTGTCTTTTGCATTCGAGATGAATTTGATAATATTGACTCAGAGGATGAACCTAATTCTTGTCAAATGATGCAAGCAAAAGATACCTTTTTGGCTGATGAGCAACTTATCATCCCACTCATAAAGGCTTCCATACTGGTTGATAAATTTAATCAGCTAACCAAAATAATTACATTTTTTTATATTGGAGTAGTCTGTTCAATGATCAATCCAAATATCTTACCTCCCTCTCATTGGACAAAAACTTATCATTAATTCAAAATAGCCAATGGAGAATTAATGATGATAACAAAGCTTTCCAAAATAGTTCAACTCTAACTCTTTCCAGGATATTGAATTAAGCATAAATTTTATGGTACAATTGGTCCTAGTAGAGATGTTCTAGTTGGATTTGATTTTATCAGTCATTACTAAATGATAAGGTCAAACTTAAATCAGGAAGACTTTGATGGAAGAATCATTTTCGACCATGGACAGACATTCCAAATCTCTACCTTTGCACAACTAATTTCTTCAATCTCACTAATAAAATTATTCAACAGCCATGTGCTAATAACCATGTTGAATTCCTTGATAAGTGTTCATGTCCATTATGGCTCAAGGAAGAATTCTTTATCCGTCTTCCATTCAAAAAGAATGAAGACATTAACCTAACAATGGCCATTTATTTTGGAATGCATTTTGACCATCAAAAATTGGCAAAAAAAGAATTGTCTCAATTAAGACAATAGGGGATTACCGAGGAGACAAAATCTCCATAGGCATGTCAAGCTTTCTATGTTAACAAAAGATTTAAACAAGTCTGAGGAAAATTACGACTAGTCATTGACTATAAGTCTCTCAATTTGTTTTTGGCAGATCTTAAATTCCCTTTTCCAAAATGAGAGGTTTTACTTCAGAAACTTCCAGATGCAAAGATCTTTTCTAAGTTTAATCTCAAAGTTGGATTTTGACAACTTGGAATTCATCCAGATGAAAGATTTAAAATAACATTCTGTATCCCAAATTTCCACTTCCAATAAACTGTAATGCCATTTGGATTAAAAAATGCTCCTTTAGAATTCCAAAAGGCCATGTCTAAAATCTTTAAGCCCATTTTACACAGTACCCTCATCTACATTGATGACATCTTCCTATTATCCTCTAACCTTGATGATCACCTAGCCTTATTACAATAATTCCATGATCTCGTAAGAAAATGCGGAATCATGCTTTTTTAAAAAAAGATGGTTATAGCCTAATCCTCCATTAATTTTCTTAGATTAACTATTAAAAATGGCCAAATCTACCGCCAACCTTATATCTCTTCCAAAATTCAAGAATTCTCTAATGGGCCTTATCAAACTAAATAACTCCAATAATTTTTGGGCTTAATCAACTACATGAAAGACTTTTTCCCTTACATAGCCTAATATCGATCCACCTTGGCTCGATTACTTAAGAAAGATTCCCCTACTTGGTCAGTCTCTCATACTAAGGCAGTTAAAGCCTTCAAGTCATTGTTGGCTAATTTGCCGGTACTACAAATACAAGGAAGGCGAATTCTCCAAATAGATGTCAGCCATTATTATTGGGGCACTATCTTGTTAGATGAAAAGAACAACTGTACCATCTGTAGGTACCAAAATGGAAGATTCAAAGAAGCTGAGATTTATTACCACTTTACTTTCAAAGAAATTCTTGCAGTAAAAAAGGCAATTGAAAAGTTTCAATTTCATCTGATTGGCTGACACTTTCTGATTGAGATGGATATGTCTGCATTCCCTAAAATGCTCAAACAAAAGAAAACTTTGATCCCTCAACCACAACTGATCCAGTGGAAAAATTACTTTGAACAATGGAAGTTTGATGTTAAACATATTAAAAGGTAGAAGAATTTCCTAGCAGATTTCCTCTTCAGGCCTACAGAATTTAACCCAAATTCTATTCATCTTTTTCTTATCTTTATGATTTCTGGAGAATCATCTAATCTTCTGCCTCATCTTCCTCTTCATATCAAGGAAACTATACTCTGCTAAAGATTTAAGAATCAAATCATGCCTTACAGTACTATCTGCATCCGGTAGCATGGTAAATCTAGCTCCTATATTGTTAATCCTGATTATTCATATTTCACCATATTCAACCTCACTTATCCTCCAAGTCAACCAAGTAAATATGGATATACTCTCATGATAATAATGATAAGGACATATACCATATGAGGGTATATTGATAAAAATACTGCTTTAGCATTGCTCAATTTTGGATTAATTGGACAACTCTCACAACCATCTTATTTCCTAATGTGACTTTCTCTATTTAAACCTCTACAACAATGGATTGACTACCTCATGCAAGTTCTTGAACAATATGTGTTAGTCATTTTCCATTCCTATTGGTATCTAACTGAGGAAAACCAAGATGGCCATACAATTACCCAATTTCATGAAGAATTTCATCACCAACATGGTTCCCACTACTCCTACAAGCTTATCCATTTATATCATATGATTTATGGCTTGAGATACATACAATAATGTGCCAAGTAAATGATATTGACCCCTACAATCTACATCTAGATGTCTGCAACATCTCAAATTGGCACAATTGGCATAATTATCTCTTCCTAGCCACCTGTCAAGAACTTTATAACCAAGCTTTTCAACCATGAGATACACAAATTTCTGACTCGAATAGTGATAATAAATTATGGTTTGAGAGAAATTTTCAAAGAAGTTCTTCTGACGACCAACCTAGCTTATAAAATCCAAAATTAGTATTATCTGTTATTTCACCTTTGTCAAGAATGCTGCTTTTGTAACCTTTGCTTTTTGCTTTTACTTTTTACTTTGTCGAAGAATCTGCTGCTTGTAACTTTGCTTTTGCTTTTGCTTTTGCTTTTGCTTTTACTTTTGCTTTTTGCTTTATCGAAAGAATATGCTTTTGTAACTTTTGCTCAGTTACTGTTTTTGGTTGTATTATGTACATTTTTTTATAAATAGCAATGAAATTTGCTCCTAAAGGGTAGAGTGAAAATATTCAGAACAAAGTTTCTCTTGTCCTGTCTTCTTTTGTATTTTTAAATAATTAAATTATTAAATAGGCTAAAAAAATTATTCATATATATTAATATATAATGTAAAAAATATAATAATTTTATAATAGTAGACTTTCATGATATAAGGCAAATTATTATACTTTTATCATGCCTTACCTTGTGGGGCAAAAAAAAATATCATCCTCTAGCTCTATCGAGACTATTCTTGTTAGACATTAGCAACAACCATGTTATCGTTAAAAGATATTTTATCATTTTTTTAATTTTTAATTTAAACTTATAGTAATGACAAAGTCATCACTAAAAATTAAAATTAAAAATTTTTTGAATTTGTAAACTATTTTTTGCAATGACTTTGTTATGTAAAAACTTTATTTTTTACTAATGACTTTATTATCGTTAGTTTTGTTCCCTACACTGATGAATTTTTGCCAATAACATTTTTTTCGAAGACTTTAACATTTAGGGACAACTGAAATATTTATATTGATAACAAATGTTATCGTTGAAAATCTTTTTTCTTGTAGTAATGATAAGCATAACAAAGAATTAATCTTTCTTAATGAAACATCCTTCTATAAAACTTAACACATAATCATCCATTTAATTAGTTCAACTTAGATTAACATTAAGAGGCTTAATCAAATCCATATTAATATAATTATTTTACGTGGAAATAGTTAATGGCAAGTGGGTTCTAATTCATAATATATTACATTGCAAATAAGAATAAAAATATATATATTCTTCTTGTGACTTTTGGATTAACCTTATACCCCACCTTCATTTTACTATGAATTAGCTATCCATTGTTCACATCACCTTTAACATATTTCTCAATTTTCAATTGCACATTTCTTTCATTTTTTATATCATGGCAATAGTCATACTCACCATATTAATTATACAATACCATGCCTCTCATGCATAGCTGTATACTACATTTTATTTTATAAACAATAATACAAACTTGTCATATCATAAATCATAGGATATAATAGCTCAAATCCTCAATTCAAAGTCATTATTTCATATATTTATCTTATAAATATAATTAAACATCTTATCTTAAAGTTTAAAAACCATTTATCCTATAATAAACCCTTCGAGATCATGATAAAACTAGATACACTAGGTATATTTGACTATGAGAGTGCCGAGAGCAACTCTGGAGCCCAATAATCAATTATACAATTGACTATCAACCTCCAGAGTGTAACTCATGGTTAGATAGTTAACTATATTCTTCCAAAATGTATTTTCTAAGGCATAGTCAACTATTACTTGAGAATCTGCATAAACTTGAAATTTTTCATTGTTCATTCATTCCAATAATGCAATAATCACCTAATCAATCATCATGAGCTCATAAATATGCATAAACCTTGCGCCATTAATTTCATTTACATTGTTAAATCAAGCTAATTTCATTAACCAACATATATCAAGTATTTATATTCAAATGGCCATAAAAGCCTAAAACATATGCATTTCAACTCAAATTTCTTGAAATCTAACAAAAGTAGATAGAGTATCCACTTACCTAATACGAAAGAGGATGTTAGGAAGCTAATTTAGATGTCCCTCAACCTTAATTACACCAAAAATTCAAGATTCCATAAGTTAATGTTCCAAACTTCCATTAAATTCAAAACTCATTATATTTCATAAAACTAAGAGTGAGATAAGGAGCAAATCTTAGTAATGAAAATATTTTTACTTTGATTAGATGAAGAGGTTGAAGAAGATTGCACTTTATCTTGCTCAATTGATGAGAAAAAAAGGAAGGCTTGAGAGAGATAAAAAAACAAAGTGGAAAGGATTGTGTGATGAAATTAGGAAAATTTAGGGGAAAATGAAAGAGTTGGTTGATTTTTAGCCAATAATGGCTAAGGGCATTTTTGAAATTATTTTTAAAATCTCCTTCATATTTATATATTCACTTATAATAACTTAAAAGTCTTATACTTTATTATCCTATTTAACTTTTTTCATCCATTTTTCGTAAAATACATATTCCTGTATTTGCTAAAATATAAGTCTATTTTTATTCCATATTTCATATCTAAAATTTTTAAATTAACTGACTATACTAGTTATTTTAATTACTCTTTTCACAAAATAAATTTTAAATTATTATATTTTATGAAAGGTGTAATAGTTTTCACATTTCCAAACAAGATGCTTCAAATGTCTTTTTGAATGATGGTTGACAAGAATAATGGCACCTTAAGTTTTTATGTAGAACTTTATATGTCAATTATTATTAAAACCAATGTTGTAAGTTTCTTACTAATTTTAAAAATACTATTGCATTAACATAAATGTTGATCATAATTAGTGTCCATAGTCTTAAATTTTTATATAATTTTAAAAATGCTATTATATCAAAATAAATATAAGAGATAGTGGTAATCGACATCAATCAATCAACATTAATAAGCTATTTTGTAACAATGAAACCAACGTGTTACCTTTTTCAAAAAAAAATATTCCATGACAATTTCAACATTAATTTCATACAAACCGGCATAGTTTCTCTTAAGTAATAAACATCTAAAAGTGAAATAACTAGTTGTCAATTTAATTTGAACAACTAATATCGATTTTTAACATGTACCCTAACTTGCATTGTTACTAACAATAAATACCATTTTATACATAGAACAATAGATGACTATATATTATACATTAAAATCTTTGAAATTTTAGATTGAAGATGATAAGTAGAAAAGTTTAAACAAAAAGAGAATTATTTTTAAGTGATTTAAACAGAACTTTTTTTACTAAGAGTTTTAAAATAAGAAGTTATCTATTTTGTTTGAAATAGATGACTTTCTATTTAAGTTATATATTTTAAACAAAAACTTATCCAAATGCCGAAAGCAAATATAAATAATAGCAATTTAAAAGTAAATTTAGAAATATATGAGAAATGAAATAATAAAAAATTAAAAAAAATATTTTATAATTTTATTTATATTTAATAAATAACAAACTTTTTTTATACATATGTTATTATATTATTACATTGACAAATATACTAACATATTACATAAATAAATGAAAAAGAAGCCGGTATTCCATCCTTTATAATTGCAATTTTACTTTGCAATAACGATATATTTCCATATTTATTTACAAAATTTTACTAAATTTGACATAATTAAAATTTAAATTCAAGTTAACACAATATGGTTGCGAGAAAATTTTCTTAGATACCAACTGACAAACCTACAAATTAACTCCCAAAATTGTATATCCGACGTTGACGCTAGACCTATTGATTTGGATTTGGGCTATTTGACTCGACCCAATTAACAAAGTTATGACCCAGACCCAAATAAATGACAGCACCTTTTAGGAGAAATTTTGTCACATAGACCTCCTAATGACAAAGCTTATTCACGTGCAAAGGAGTAAATATGCAAAGGAAAAGAAACCTTCTTCATCTTCGACAAGTACGTAAGAATTGGCATATATTCAGAAGCATAACATAAGGATGGTTATATAAGCTTCTTGTTTGAACTTGACTGCAGAAGATAATCTTTTATATAAGGAAAAAGAAAATTTCTAATGTGAAGAAGGGAAAAGTGACCCCTACAATATACACTAAAGAGAAAAGAACAGACAAGCACATCAGTACTTGAGAGCAGCTTAGGCAAAAGGACAGAAATGGTGTACAGCCAAGCATATCACAGCACATAGTTTCAACACCTTCATAAATCTTGCTACTACTTAACTCTACACAGTTCACATCTCAACGCTGGCAATCTCATGCCATTGTCTTGCGCCCGCCATATCCTATCTCTCTTGACTTGCCCTTTTTCTCTCTCTGTAAAATTTCATATATAACGTCTTATCATACATAACATCATTGGATTAACATTTTGATTGTGAAACTATGATGTGTTCACGAGTACTTTCTAAAAATACTCAGCACATGGATAATGGACCAACTCATAATAATTTTATGGTTTTTCTGGTTAACTTCACATCGAAGTTTCTTAGTCTTTCAACTTTCCTTTTCTAATATCAATCGTGCATATATATCAACAAAATCGAATCGACATGTATTGAATGGACCCTTGCAAAATGAATAGAGAGTTCATCATTATATATGGCAGTTTCTGAAAATGAAGATCAGAGAAGGGAAAGATTTTTAAAATTTTGAATTGATATATGTATATATATATATACATATATACACAGACTACGTGTACGCTTGTGATTGACAAGCACATGTGTCGTTGTCCTTTGTCACTATCTCAAATATGCACATGTTGCTGCCCCCATTGCGTGCTTATCACTTTCCATTTCCTCACTTTGTTATGGTGTTGGTGGAGGCTTGCTCCTTATGCGTGCTAGCTAGCTTTGCGCTTGTATTACTTGATAAATACAAATAGTTTAGCGGATGCAATGATAGCTACTTAATTAATTGCCCAACTACTTTTAAACCATCTTACTCATAAAAATATTTCCATAAAATATGTATTATATTTTTTTATTTGCATTATTTTCTTTTTATTATACATTACTTTTTTGAGTATCGAGTATCGAAGCCTTTCCGAGAGTTTTATTCTACTCCTCTCTTTCTACCTTACAGCTGTGGAATTGGAGAACAATTGCAACCTAACATACCTATCAAAATCAGGCGGTGTTTAATTTTTCTTCCTTTTGCTTTATTTCCTTCACCATTGCCCCAATAAGGAGTTGTGAGAATCCTTCATGAGATCTGCTCCTTCGACATTCCTTTTCTTTTTCTTCTTTTATTTTGCAGACATTCCTACCTACGCAGGGAAAGACGTGCCTCTCGGCTTCTATTTTTGGGGTGATCACAAGTTCTATCCAAGTTTCTTTTCTCGTAATGGCTTATAATAGAAAAAAGAACATGTTATCTGAGGCAAATTTCTTTTAGTGTTTGATTGTGGCAGATGGTTTAGCAGCATTCAATGATGTTGAAATCTTGAAAAAGTTACAAATTACATTCAAGACGAAATAAAAGAGGATTGCGATTTACACATTTTTTTTTTTATGTTTGTCCGTGTTAATTAATTCTACTTAGTTATTAATTTATATAATTTTTTTTTTATTTCTTTAAGTGTAAGAGAGTTATACATATAAGAAAAACAGTTTTAAAGCGTGGGGAATGCCTTTATAATTATTAGAATCTTAGCTGATTGGACAGGAGTTGTTGTCACAGTTGCAAGGGCCATTGTAACCTGCCTTTTCAGCGGCAAATTGGACCCATTGCAGATTTAAAATTAGCATCAACATTTGGTTGGTAACTCTGTGCTTAAATAGTTAATCAATGAGTTTGACCAAAAAAGTAATTCACTCTCACAATGTTTGAATTACACTAATTACCCTGTACTTGATTTTCTCAAATTTTTATCCTAATTAACCTGTCTTTTGCTTCATGAAGAAGGCCTTTAGAGTTTAGAGATAGGTGAGCTATCAGTTTTCAAAGACAACTCTAGCGAGGGTGGTATGGCTGGCGCAAGGACAAGTATTTCCTCCTTCAGTTCTCATTTGAAGTTTTGTCCGTTTCTCAATCAGAGGGCGCCACATTGAGGCATGGAAGTGGAGCCCTACCTTCATTTATACTTCCAAAAGAAAACAGATGATCTTTGTGTAGACCTACTTCTTCTAACTTCCTCTGGCATCATGACCAAGAACCACCACTCTCTCGGCGACGTGGTGGCCCATCATTAGCTGATTAAAAATTAAAACAACTTTGCTGACCAAGCTTTTCCCTTATGTGTTCGTCCTTGCTTTCAATTACAGAGCACTAATAGCGTCCTTGGAGGTTTAACCATCACTGTAGCCATTGGGGGAAAGCACTAGGGCCGAGAGATATGGTTGAAAATGGATTGATCATGATTGCTGAACAGTGGCGGTGGTAATTTACATTAAGCATCCGTGCAAGGTTTCAACTTCAAACTTAAAATATGAACGGAATAAAGTGTTCAGGCCAAATAAAGTGTTCAGGCCAACGTTGAACATTGCTACATTAGTAAAGTGCTGATTATTATTGTAGCTTTTTAAATTATCATTAGTGCACTAATTAACGTGGTATAATCTATTCAATTTTTAAACTTTTTA
This sequence comes from Sindora glabra, assembly GCA_020226215.1. Classification (NCBI taxonomy): domain Eukaryota; kingdom Viridiplantae; phylum Streptophyta; class Magnoliopsida; order Fabales; family Fabaceae; genus Sindora; species Sindora glabra. The sequence goes on along the minus strand of CM035231.1, from coordinate 72,340,536 downwards.
TTTAAAAAATAATGCTTTTAATTTACATTTCTTTCAAAATTTATTCATATCATTTGCATATATTTAATGGAATCAAATTTAAAATTTTAAAATTATTTTATCTATTGCATTATTTATGAAAATGAGCGCAGCATTGGGAGTGCGTATATAACATTCTTTAGTCTTCAACTATTGGACATTAAAAAGTTGGTAAAGCAAGGCTGCTCAATGCTCATGATCAATCCATTTTCAACAATATCTCTCGGTCCTAGTGTTTTCCCCCAAAGCTCGCCATATAAATTTACATGTTAGGGTTAGGGTTAGTCGCCAAGCAATGACTCATCTAGTTAAGCCATAGCTAGGATACCTATATCTGTCGTCATATATCTATCTGTCTGATCAGTGGTCTGGGTTTCGATGGCTGTAATGAACTGATCGGCAATCCCAAAGGCAAAAACTGCCATCCGATCGGTACACGGAGCGAGCTCGAATCAAATTATAAGAGAGGGAATTTGATTTAGGGTTTCAGCAGAAGCATGAAGAAGAGACAGGTGGTGGTGAAAAAAAATTCGTCCAACACTTCATCTTCAGTGATGACAAACATCAGATACGGCGAGTGTCAAAAGAATCATGCAGCGAATATAGGAGGTTATGCTGTGGATGGCTGCAGAGAATTCATGGCGAGTGGAACTGAGGGGACAAGTGGGGCGCTTACATGTGCGGCTTGCGGCTGTCATAGGAATTTTCACCGAAGGGAAGTCCAAACTGAGGTTGTCTGTGAGTACTCTCCTCCTCATCATTCTGGTCGTTGATCTGCTTCTGCTATAAAAGAAAGAAAAAGAAAACACACAAAATAGAGTGCATGAATTTGTGTATGTAATATTTAACCGATTGATTGATCCAATTCTTCTTCTTCTTTGGGTTTTGTAAGTGTGGATTACCAACAGAGACATTGATTATTGTAAAAGAAAATTTTAAAATCCAGTGTTTGTGATCTTTTTGACTGTTATAGTTGGAGTGTTCTTTTTTTCACTTTCTTTTTCTGTTCTTCAATATTTATACTAGAGTAAAAGAAAGAGTGGAGGACGAGACAGTCAATTGTGGAAATTATTGTGATCAGCTGTAATTGGAAACCATTAATATATAATTAAACTCGAAATCTGACCATCTGATTTCTTATATTCATTATGAAGCTAACTATATAAGTTAATAGAATTAGTTGAGGCCGGGAACAGATGCTAACTTTTGATTCCTTTATTGCATATTAATTGTGTAAGCTGTCCAATTTTGCTTGAGTTGAGATTATTTATGGATCATCAAGAGTGCTCTCTCTGGTTGGTGAATCATGTACATATGCAGGTAGCATTATGTTCAATTGGACTTGGTCAAGTTGACCGTTGTGCATAGGCCAGCAAACATAAAACTTCAAGAACTATATCCGGCTAGCTAGAACTGCATGTAGTCAAAAGGACAATACTGGTATTATGACTTTATAACGAATCTTACACAACAATGAGGAGTAATTATTTTTCCAAAGTAGACTAAAGACTTCATCAATTAGTGCCTGACCATTTCCCATTGCTCTCTTCTTTCTATCCATTCAATTCTCGAGGGATGTAGCTAGAACCCTTTATTTTGAACCTCCCAAAAAATTAGAATTTGATTCATTTGGAATTGATTTTGTGAACAATTTTATACATGAATCAAATTCCAAATCAATTGAATTATCATTTTTTTTATATTATTCCAAATGAGTACCCTAGCAGTTTGAGAATTTAGAAAGGTCCTCTTATATACCCACTTCAGCTAACTAAGCATCCTTAGGCTTGATTAGTTGAGAAATCCAAATGATGTTAACTTCCCTCTAATGTTCTAAGAGAGGAAATCAGGCTATAGAGTCTTTATTATCAATGTGATGAAGATAAATTTTCCTTATCCCAATCATTCAGCATTTGAAAAATTAAACAGTTCTTTAAAGGTCCATTAGTATCCCATCATGTCAAGGATAAGATATATAGTTTAGTATTTATAGATTAAAGTTGACTAGGGCTTAAGCAGCAGAATTTATATTGAAATGGAGAAATGACCCGCCATGTCTGCGTGGGTGGCCAGTGGAATTTGTTTCATTCTAATAAAGATAAAAGGAAAGGAAAATCCATGTGTATTTTAATAAGTTGAAACTTGGAAGTGGCTGCTGCTTTTCTATCTTTTCTCATACAATATACATTGGATCTTTGTTTGTTTATCATTTGTTCGTAATCAATAAAGGAAATCCACTGTCTCTTTTAATTTGAAAAATGAAAAAAAAAATCATAATTTATCTGATTGGCTACGGGACAAAACGATCCTTCTTCTTTCTGTCCTCAGACTTCTTACGGTTATGAATTGCAGTTTTGTTTTTTTTTTAATCGTTATTGGTCTTCAGAAGGAGAAGGTTGCCAAATATGGCTAGTAATTTTCTGTTTGCTGTGTAGCCGTTTATTAGTTAGAAACAAATCATGACACATGAAAACCTTCTATATAATGCTACTAAGTATAATTAGGCATTTAGTTTGTTGTATCACGTTTTTAGTGTATGTTATAAAGTGGAGTTCATACAACTAACTGCAATTCTTTTTTTTATAATACCAGAAAATGCTACTCAATGTTGGCGCAGGATATTGATTGTTTTCTTATATGGTTGAGTACCTTTTGAGGGCCATCCAATTATATATATGCAGAAAATTATGAACTAATTTAAAATACCAATAAAATGGGACATAAATAACCAATCACTAACTCAGCTACACACACAAACTGGCTTTATGTACAGAGTAGGGACGGTGGACTGTGCAAAAAGACTAAGGGGCATGTGAGCCCCCTTATTAGGTATTGATAGATGGTTGGCCTTAACATATTTGTCTATGCTCTGTCTACAGAGAATATGACATGAAAGTGTTTTTCTTGCCATTGCTAAATCATTATTCTCACTTTCTGTTTCTTTACTATTTTGGCCATTCTGCATTCTCTTGCATTTAAAAAAAAAATAGTTTATATATATGAAAAATGCAACCATTGGGGTCACAACAAGTTCAATCTTGTCAAATTCCAAACTTAATCGGTATAACAGCTTTTGAACTTAATGATATGAAAGATTAGCTGAAATTGCAGGTGAGACTAGATACTTTACGCATCATAAACAATTGTGATGTAGAACTTCATATAACAGTTGTTATGAGTTAATCAAATTTAGAGCGTTACTATGCCAACTTTTGTTAGCATGTAATGTATGATCTGGCTAGACTTTAGTGAATGAGAACTTATTTGATACTGCTTGCTGCTCTACTCTCTCTTCATACTGATTGATGATGTTCATATCATGATCAAATCAGCATATGGCCTTGCACCAAAAGTTTGTCTCCAATATGATTGAGTAACTTGATGAGATGTATATTGGATTGTAGCTGGGAAATTATGACTTTGTAATAGGAATCAATCAGTCATTCTACAAAAGTTTGTCAATTACCTTAACTTTTTTCCCTTTGAAAAAAATATGAGATTTTAATGCAATAATCCATGTGCCCATGACAGATGCATGGAAAATGATTAATGCATTATATGCGGTATCAATTTCCCTCTATGCTATACCAAAAGCTGATAGAGTTTATAAGTGAAGAAGGGGTAAATTAGCCTTTAATAAAAAATTTTAAAATAAAATTTAGAATGTTAACTTAATGAAAACTGGGAATATAATAAAAAAGTTCTTGAAATTTGATAGATATGTAATTTCAAAAATATGAAATATTTCAATAATAATTGAAAATATTTTTCAAAATAATTTAAAAATATTCCTTTATTGAATGTAATGAAAAACTGTGGACTTCTTTTTTTTTTTTATGATGTAATGCAATTTTTGAAATAAAGTATAAGTAAGGGAATGGAGAGAAAAATACAAAGAATTTGTATAGAGGTTTAATTATTCAAAAGGAATGTCTTTTGTATCTACTTCTTTTTTTCTCAAATTACCAAGTATCACTTAAGGTATCCATTAATTTTTTATCAAATTACAACACCTAATTTTACAAAATTCTCCCAATCTATACTAGAATTTTTACAATTGCTTAACTTTACAAGATTCACCACTTTCCACTAGGATTTCAATCACTATTTAACTTTACAATATTCTCACAATTTCTATTAGAATTTTACAATCACCTAACTTTATAAAATTCTCTCAATCTCTACTAAGATTTCAACATACAAGAAGGATTTTTTTCATAATCTCTTAAAAAGATTTTACAAGCTTTCACTCAATAACACTCTTAAAATAAATATGCAAGTTTGGGCTCTAGAGTAAGAAAAAGATGAGAACTAAATTTTTTTCTAGAATGAGAGTTAGAGAGAATTTGCAAGTTATAGTGCAATGCTTATATGTCTTCTATCCCTCTTATTCAAATTCATGTAGCCTATTTATAGAAAAAAGTACGATGAACTAACTTAAACTTCAAGTTGTCTTTTAGCTCCAAGTTCTAATTTAGAGTCCAAATTTGAAATTTGAACATTTGACTCCAAGCTTTCTTTATGCTCCAAGAATTTGAAAATTAAAAAAATACCATCGTAAAGTGTTAACTTGCCTTAGAAATTTTCTAAAATATCCCATGATCTGAAAATATCATGTATGTACTGTATATATTATATTTTCAACCATTTTTTTACTTTTTCTTAATTTTCACCCTGAATAGCAATGACATTGCTATTTTGTTGAAATTGTATTTTTTTTTTAAAGATCTGATCCAGTTGGCTTGCACTATATTTGTATCATCCAAAATCGTTCATCCAACTGTAAGAGGGGGTGTCACAACAACTCATATAATTTATTATTAATTTTAGCACATCTTAGGTAATTTAAAATTTGAAATTCTCTCTCATTTTAATTTTCGCACTCTTAATTAATTAAAGGCTTAAAATAACTACTAAATATTGACTATTGGATGTTGTCATCTTTCATTTGAAAAAATAAATATTATATTATAACCAATAAGATTATTACTTGGAAAGCACATTTGATATTTTTAGAATAAAAATAAATGAAAATTTATAAAGTATTTTTTATCACATGAGAAAATATACTTTTACAAAGTCAATTGGGCTATTGCAAATATGAAAATATGATGGACCAAAATCTATTAAACATTTGAAGGGTTTAATAATCATAATCTATCAATTTTTAAATCCAAATAAATTGGATAATAATAATAATAATTAATAAGCTAATATTTCCAATTTATAATAAAAATATTTTATAAATAAATCCAATTTATTTCTCATTTCTTTCCTCAAATGTTACTCAACATTTTCAAAAATAAAGTATTTTAATCATAAAATTATTTATTGATTTTAAAATTTAAATAAATTAAACACATATCTTAAAATAAAGAAACAGCTTTTACCATAAAAATATTTAAGCGTTTTCTGTAAAATTGCCATAAATGATATATGGAATCTAGAAGGAAATATAAGGACCTGAGGACCATGTTTTGGGCATTTTAATAGGTCCCCCGTTGAAGATGTTTCCTTCGATAATTAGACAGCTTCACGGAGCCAATTCTCCTTTGTTTGATTCCCTTATTGGCTGCCGTTGTTCGAAATCCCACAATTAATACTGCTGAATAGTGCTGCAGACTGAGGCATCCATATCCAAAATAGTCCTAGCCAAAAGTTGCAAGGCATAAGGAATGAAGCTTCTTGTTAAACGTGAATTTACATGTGATGTTGTCACTGGAGTTTGGGCCTTTTCATCAATGATGCAATTATGATGTTGTTCTTACATCATCGCCATTATCATACTTGTATGATGCGATTAATTCAACGAATGATCAGTTGAAACCAAACTAATTAAAATATCATATGAAGATCCAAAAGGCACATGTTCGATTAATATAGATACGACACTTGTATAAAATGAAGTGCAAAATGAATCTCACTTAGCCATGTGGTGCCTTCCTTGATTGATACCCTTCACTACCGGGCACCTTTGCCACATGGGTTTGCTTGCAAAGGCAATAAGTACAATAATGATAATGATACGACAATGCCTGATATACATCAAAATTTTATTTATTTTCTGATTATGTGAAACTATTGTGTTAAATCGAAGTACATAATTAAGTAAATATTCATGTGAACTGTTAGTGATTGATTCAAATTCTACTTTATGTAACTTTTATTTGTTTCATATATATATATATAAGAATCGCTAACTTTCACATTTATATATGGAAGTTAATAATTTTTACTTTTTTATTTGGACAAAAAATCATGTTACTAGTTTAATAATAATTAAATAATAGAAAGCAATCAAGTAATTTTAATAAAAAGATATTAATTTAAAATATTTAATTCAACTTCACTCATTATTTCTCATATTCATAATAAATAAACTCATTAAAAGAAATAGTTAGTAGTAATGATAAATTGATTATAATACTTTTCTATTTATTAGAGGTTAAGAATTTTCAATATATATATATGTATATCTTTTTTATTTAAGTAAGTTTAGTCATTATATTAGGATAAGATTTTGATTATTTATCAAATAAATATTTTGAATTATAAATAATTGGATTCTACCTAACCCATTTTACATTTTAGAGTTGAGGTTGTGCTACTTTTATCTTGATCCCAATAATATGATGTCATTTGTTTTAATGACTGGTCCAACATTAATTATAATGAATTAATAAGGGTTTGATTGAAAATTTAAAAATTATTATATTCTACCACAATTAAAGAAATATTTATAGTTTGAGATAAAAAGTAATTAAAACATCTATCCTGTGAAAAATTAGAACAACTTCGTTCTCTTTAAAAATTGAATAACACCAAACTTATCAAAAGCTTAAGAAAATCTCCAGGAACAAAAGGACTTCTTCATTTTTGGTTGGACTTTGAAGAACAATGCAGAGATTAAAAAAAAAAGAAATATATGAATAGATACAATGAAATAAAAGTTGAATATTGTGATCCAGGAGTTCTTGATATTCATTATCCTTAATGATAATTTAAGAGAAGGAATTGTCTTTAATCACATAAGTATAATGTCATAAAAAAAGAGACGATTTAAATAATATAAATTCTTATAAGAATTGACGATTAAATTAATCACGCAAGTATGAAAAGTGATGTTTTAATAAATATAGATTTTTATAAGAGTTAATGGTTAAATAAAAATTAAAATTTTAATTACCTATCAAATAGGTCATAGGTCTAAAAACATCTATGGTAGATATATCATACATCTATACTTTAAAGTGTACAAGTTGTATCTGAAGCAATTTTTTCTAAATTTATAACTTGGATCATTTGATAGCATGAATATATGAACAATTGTAGAGAAAAAATTATAAGGACCACATATATAAAATTTAATGGAGTATACAGCCATAACCTGAATTGTTTATGAAATCCATATGATTTTAAAAAATAGGCTACTTTTTGTTCCCAAAGATTGAATCGAAATCACCAATTTCTCAATCAATTTAATGCCAAAATTTCTCCCCTAAAAATAATCAAATGCAAAAAGTGATAAAAAAATCACTATTCCTACAAAATTTTCACTTCCACACTTTCTTTAAATTTTGATAGGATGAATCCTAATTCATGTAGGGTTAAAGAGGTAGGGACTCATAATATAATAATTAAGATGAATCATGAATTCTACCCACCACAAGACCTATATCTAATCTTCCTATATTTGGGTCTAAATACCAAAATGAACCTTTAATAAAAAAAATCACTCCTCTTGCAAAACTTTCACTTACACACTTTCTTTGAATTTTGATAGGATGAATCCTAATTCGTGCAGAGAGGTAGGAACTCATAATAATTAAGTTGAATCATGGATTCTATCCACCACATGATCCATACCTACTCTTACTATATTTAGGTCTAAGCACCAAAATGAACCCTTAATTTAAAAAAAATGTCAGTTAATTAAATCTTTAAATTTATATTAACATTAATAATTGTAATTTATGAAATATATAAGATCTAAAATTAAAAATTCTAACAACCCCTCACTTAGATTCACATAATTTATAAATAGTGGCTACTTTAATATTAATGTCAATACATCATTACAAAGTCTACTTAAGATTATAAACATCCAAAAATGCCAAGTATTATATCAAAATTAATCACATTGAATGCCTACACCTTTTCGATCAAAATAATCAATATCTAATTGTTCAAAACGTGTGTAATAAGACTTACATGACTTTAATATGATTATATGTGAATATCTACATAATGGGTTTTTTTACACAAGATACCCAATAAGAATCAATATTCTTAATATAATAATGAGACAAAATCTAAATATTTATGATCATATGTTATAACTAAGAATGTACGCAAAATATATGGTGACATTATATATATTTCATTTAAACATATTTTAAAATAATAATAAGATTATATTATCAAAACTTTTATTAACGTAAAACACTGAAAAGCTTAAACAAATCCACTTTGTTTACATAATCATCATTTATTTTTAACTTCTAAGTTTTTTGTTAGTGCATTCACGAGGATATAATTTGTGAAAAAATAAATAATGTGCTTACATATCTTCTCTCTTTCACAATTTGGTATTTTGTATTGAAGTCTTTTGCATAGGTAAAATTTTATTGTTTAAAAAGAAAACCATGACAATAACATTGTTGCAATAAAACATAAATAGCTAAGAATTAAAATCCCTTAATCAAACAACTTTACAAATACATTTTTATCATGTAACATCCTTGCCCTTATAATAGAGGTTACTATAAATAATTATTTAATATTTTTCACAACATAACCTCTCCAAACAGATGTCTAGTCATAGATTCATAATCACATAGTCAACCAACTAAAAAAGTTTAAGTAGCCTACACTCATTAGATCTCTTGATCTCATGTATATCATTATATAATTATTTGTACCATCCAAGTACCATATCAATAATAGTCTAAGACCTTTTACTTGAATATGTATCAAGTTATCTATGATTGATACATATAAGATATTCCTTATTGCCACTTTGAAAACAATAGGCCTTTCAGGAAAATCTCATCTTTTTGAATTAATGAATAAATAAAAGAACATATTAACATGTTAAGTCCTTTCATATGATTATTGAGACAAGTTAGGTATTCTTAGGACCCATTACTAAAAGCTTTAATATCTAAATAAGGGATCCTTCCTCAATTTTTTGTTTCAATTGTTTTGTTTTTGTTAACATGTCCACTTTATCATCGACTAAGAAAATGTTATCATTGTGCAAAATCAAAATTATCAAAATACGTATACTCATCATTATATATTGGTATGCATTGCTCTTCTTGAATCCAAGATAGGTTACATTTTCATCAAATTCTAATATAACTATCTAAATAAACCTCTTTATTTTTCACACAATAATTTTTCCTTCTATTGAAAACTATTTGGCTATTTCATACTGTTTATAATAGGTCATCATCCAAGAAGGATATTTTAATCTCTAACAAATATGAACCCCACTAAAATAAGTTACATTATATCATAACAATTCAAAGTCACTAGTAATGAAGTTTCTTTACAATCAACGTTTTCCTTCTAAATATAGTCTTTTGACTGTTAATGCAATTTTAAACTCATAATTTTATTTAAACATCCCTTTTAAACTCAAAGTTACATTTATTTTTGGTTGACTTACTATTTATGAGTAATTTAACTTGTTTGTATTTCCAATCGCTATAATTCACTTTTAATGATCAGATTAATTTTTTTTTTGGACTTCCTTAAGGGGTTTTCATAATACTTTTGTTCTATTGGTTGCATAGTTCAAACTATGGGATGGTAGAAAATAATTGGTTTGTTTATATTCCTAATGGAGTCACTACACTTTATTTCTGATTCCCACCTTCTATAGCATCTTATAACTCTAATTGTATAAAGAAACATCTAAAAAGATAGTTACTTAATAGCCTAGAAATGGTTTTAGAATAGATTTTGCAAAACTTGAATAAAAAATAATACAATCCATTGCAATGATGTATCAAAACAATCACATATTTATTATAAATCAAAATGAATTTTATTCATGAAAATATTATTAAGGTAAAACATAATTGAAAATAATTTCATTTAATGAAAGATATAAAATTTTGTGTTTCTAGTCTAAAGTAAATCATAAATTCAAACAACCATCTCTAATTCTAAAGCACTTAATTAATTTTTTATTTGGCAGCTTCCTTAGGTTTCTCAAAATCTTTTTTTTTTCTTCTTCTTCTATGTCCATTTGCTATACTTGAAGCAATACACTTTCTTATACCTAAACATCTTGTAGAATTTGTAGTTTGCTTTAAACTATAATTTCTTAGGCTTAAGATGGTTATCCTTCTTTTGACCCTTTTTCCTATCATATGAAGATTTTTCATGGTTGTCCTTAAAATACTCTCTTACTCTTTATTGTAAAGTTAAATTATGAGAAATAAGGTTGATCATTTGAACCCGTTCTCATGTCTTCATCTACTTAACTTAAAATGGATATTATTTTTTTAACTATCCATTCACCTTTTTGAATGTTATACGAAGTTTTCCCATAATATCAAAATATGAAGGAAATGACTCTACCACTTGCCAAATTAGAAAACTATCTCCCAAATTAATAAACATGCCCTTTAACTTATTATGGTAGTTGATTAATTTCAAAATATGCTCCTGTACTCCATTAACTTCATCATAAGTTATCTTTTTGAGTAATAAGAACTTTATTGAACTTTATAAAATTTTTATTGATGAAATCAAAGAAAGTCTTAGTATTTTTGGAATTAGGAATGCTTTTTCTAATGGTCCTATCTATAATATCCTTCATAACCATTAGACAAACTTAATTAGACTTCTTTTACTTTTTATGTTTCTTCTTTGGCTTCACACTTAAGTTTGCATTAATAATAGGTTCCTTTTCTATAATTATCATATCCATGTTTACAATCACCAAATATAACTTCAAAGATTCAACCCTTTCATCATAATTAGTCCCATTTAGTGTCTTTACTAAAGTCAATTGCATAGGTAATGAAGTTAAAAAAATGCGTTAATCTATTAATGCATGTAAACACTCTAAACATGTTTAGATTTTTCTTATAAAAATTATACAATTGATATAGTATTACATTATAAGTTCTAATACCGAAGGGTATTTAAACTTTACAACATAATATAAGAATTAAATATTTCACTCTTAAAACCTAACATTGAAAGAGTTTTAAAAAAAATTAGAAATATAATACTTCATTCTATATTCATATTATCGCCAATGAATTATATTAATAATATAATATTGAAAAGTATTTAACATTACTAATACAACACTCTCACTTAAGCACATTAAAATAATTTTCCTTTCAAAATTTTGAATAAAGTTTTATGCAACTAGTTTGTTGGAAGATGAATATTTAATTATACAAAATTTTATGACATAATATGAATATTTGGTAATTCTTATATAACATAATAGTATTCAATAAAATCATTATATCATATAAATAATGTCCAAAATTACAGAAGATAGCTCACATAATAAAAATGATAAAGAAAATTTTTTTGCTCAAAATAAGTCCAAATATATACTTAAATAAAATGGATAAAATTTAGTGAAAATATTTTTAATTCTAGAAAAATATAAAAAAAAACTATAAAATAGTATTTGAAGAGTGGAATATAATGGTTCATCACCCATGTCCTCTTGTTGGACAAATGGGTCATTTGACCTGGTTTCAACTTAGATCAAAACTTACCATTTTTTTATGATTTTTGGATGTGATTTTGTATCCAATATTCCCCGAATCTGGTATTCTAATTAAACCATTCAAAAAACCAATCCAAAAGCTAATAAATTTCAATTTGCAAATTTTTGAAAAATTTGCAATGTACCCGTGCAATATATTTGGAAATTCTGTGATATTCTTCTACTTTCAAATGGTTCCACACATTCACAGGCATGATTTTCGCACTTTAATATAACCAAAACAGTTAAAAAATTAATCCATTTACAATTTGTTACAATAAATGAAGATTTCTTTAGGAAAAAAATGGTTATTGAATGGTACTATCCGATTTTGAGTAGACCCTTTTTTCCATCCTTGTGAAATGCAGTTTTTTCTTAATTTCATTTGTGAAATATTTTTTATTATTTTTATTTTTATGAAATATTAATATGTCCAATTTTATTTTTAAAGGCGTAAAATTAAACAAATTAATATTCTTGCAAACACTAACAGAAGGATAAAATAAAATAAATTAATATTTCACATAAATAAAATTGATAAAAATTGCAGTGTTTCATAAGGACAGAAACAAGAATTTACTCACCCAATTTTATTGCAGTAAAGAACCTTCAATGTTTCCAAAACGATTCCATTCCAGAACTAACTAAAAGTTTCGTTCTTTTCGGCATGTGATTCTCTTGATTTAAAGCTTGGATTTTCCTGAGAGAATTCTATCACAAAACTTGTTGTACTTTGCCTGAGTTTTCGCTGAAAATAATACAAGCATAACTGAAACTCATCAAGACATTCGAAACATACAATCCCCCAATGAGCCATATACATGGAAAACACTTAATATGCGAATTGCCTCATATAGTACAGGAAGTGCATAAACTCAGCCATGAAATAAAACATGATGCATATGAAATATGTCAGGACACTCATTAATTGCCTTGAGTGCACATCAATTAAAAAAAAATTAAAATGGCATATTGACTTGTGTACAAGTATCGGCTTTCTAATCTTCTTAAGTGCACATAATTAGAATACTTTATATGATGAATCACTCTAATCTTAATTATTAAATTCACCCATCAAACACAATTAATTAGGCTCTCATTGAAAGACATTTCTTTAAATTTATACCTTCTTGAATCATTGATTGTGTTTCATGACATGAATATATGAGCAATTACAGAGAAAAAATTACAAGAATCACACATATAAAATTTAATGGAGTATATGATCATAACCTCAATCATGTATGAAATCCATATAATTTTTCAAAACAACCTGCTTGTTATTCTTAAAGATTGAATCAAAATCACTAATTTTTTGAACAATTTGATACTGGAATTTCTCTTATGAGAACAATCAAATACAAAAAGTGATAAGATATTGCTCTATATGTAAAACTTTCACTTGCACATTTTCATGAATCCTGATTTGTATAGAGTTAAAGAGGTCCTCATAATATAATACTTAAGTTAGATTGTGGAATTTATTTAATATAGAATCCATATTCAGTTATACCGTATTTGATTCTAAGTATTAAATTAAACCCTTATTTAAAAAATCACTTAATTAGATCCTTAAATTTATATTAATATTAATAGCTATAATTTATAAATTATGTAGGATCTAAAATTACAAATTCTAACAATATCATCGTCAAGGATTGTTATATCCTAAAAATAAAATTGGGTAGAATAGAATTTGTCTATAAACATTTGTATCAAATATGCATTTGAAATGGGATAGAAATTAGATGTTATTCCCATGTGGATCCTTACAAAGGGTTTTGGATGGGAGAGAGAGATGGGAAAGTAACAAATGGATTTAGGGAACTCCTTTCAATTTACAGAATTGGTCTTCGAAATACCGATAGAATATGTTGCCATTATAACTAAAATTTTATTTAAAACATTGCCCTTCACGTGCACATGTGTGTTCAATTAACTTACTTAAAATGAAAATTTAGGAGAAAATTAAAATAATACACTAACATAAACGGATATATTTTTCACTTAACAATCCAATTTTATTTGTTTGATTACTTAAAATCAAACTGAGAAAAATTAAATGAATTTAACCCAGCATTCATGCTTCGTGCAGAAGAAAATTAGTAATTAAAAATCATAAGAAGATGGAAATGATAAAAATTCTTACTTTATTTGAAATATTAACAAGATAGTGACTAAAATTTAATTTATAAAACTTTATTGCATTAAATAAATTAATGATGAGCTTGTTAACTCTATCCACGAGCCAAAATCTTTTCAATTAGGCTTCATTTATTTTTTAAAAGACATTTTTTTAGAAAAATTTCATTTATGTCTACATAAATTAATGGGTAACATATTACCTCTTTTGCCCTATTATAAAAAAATAATACATGCAATTATGATAATGAAAAAAATAATTTTATCTTTAAAAATGAATAAGTTAATTTTCATTATACTCCTTACATCTATCATTGATCATATAATATATTTTTTGCCATCATACAAATTTATAATTATATAGAAGATATTTTTAATCAAAAGACATAGAGCATTAATCTCCTTAAACATTCTCAGTTGATCTTTTCGGCACTCTTTATATATCCAAGTGTAGGATGAGGTGTATACAACCATCACTCGTGTTGGTAATAATTGTCCCACTAAACATTCCAATTTCGTTTTTATTATCCCTATAACAGCGAGAATTGACAGTAAAAAGAAGAATAAAAGGAACAGCAAAGAAATACGATTTGAGTTTTGTCGCAAATGGTGGGATGTTCTAATTGTTTCCTTAAAGAATGAAACTGACACAAGACAAGAGTTTAATTTAATGACATACTTGCAGTTGTGTTGCGTCGAAATAGAATCACCACCGGAAATCCGGTAGAATGTCGTTTAAACCACGAACCAAGGAGATAAAAAGGGCTCTTGTTTGAGTGATCTTTGGACATTACCAAGTTAGGTGGGCCCTTATCCTAAACTAGGCGGGCCATCTCAAGTGATCATTACCCATTAGGGCTCCTGAAGCCCAACCCCAAAGTTGAGAAAAGTCTAACCTTTTGTGCTCCAAAAAAGGTAAATTCATAAAATCACTAGAGTGGCGTTGATGGATATTAATTTAACTGGTATTAAGGTAGAACTGAAAAGGTACAGTCCAAACTATAGCTCAAATATTCTCTTAACAACCTAGTTTTTTTTTCCCATTTTTAGGACTGAAATGGTACAGTTATAGCTCAAGTATTCCCTTAGCAACCTAGGTTTCTCTCTCTTTCTTTATGGTAGAAAGCAACATAGGTTTTTTTTCAGACTCTTTTTATTACAGCGATGAGCTCCATTAGCCTACTCTAAAATCCAAGTTACACCTTGCCCTCCATTTTTGCTCAAATCATTTAACAACACAAGCATATGCCAGTCTCGTAACCTAGGAAAAGGGTCGAAAACACTTGTTTGAAAAGTGAAAATCTAACCCCGTCTTTGTTTTTCAAAATATTCTTTTAGGAAAATTTTATCTTTTCTATATCTAAATGGAGGTGTATCATATATCTTTATGTCCTATCATTAGAAAAGGTAACCTTAAAGTTATAGTATAGGAGAAAAAGGAAGTTATGCTAGGTTATTGGATTTTGAACCAAAATTTTTATGCATAATTATATAAAATATAATGCCCTTAAACTCAACTCATTTAATTTTTAAAAAATTTGATCTAATTCAATTCAATTAAATTTATACATGGCTCGAGGTTTACATTAAAAATCCGATTACTTTTATTTTATTATCTTATGAAGTAAAAATGGGTTTTTATATGAAAATATATATTTAAAAAGATAATAGAATATTTAAACATATATAACATTTAGTTATATCAAAATGAATATTTTTTACATTAAAGATAATTAAATATAATTATTTTTATAATATATAATTATATTATTAAAGATAAATTTATATAGTCAAACCAGGTTAGACTAATCTAATTCCTATTATCATACCCAAGCTTGACCTAAATATTAGTTAAACTATTAAAAAAAACTCCATAAATATTCAAACCATAAAAAAAATATAAACTCTATATTTTTTGGGTCGATCTAGTTGCATAACCCATGTAAAAGTCCAAACCAAATTCATTACATTATTCATTGAACATATTAATTATTTTTTACTATATTGATAATTTATAACTATATTCTTACATTTTTTGTGAAAACAAATGAAATATTTTCTATAGGAAATCTCATTTCATTTTATATATTTTAAGGAGTATTATATACACTTATGCTTTGTATTTAAAAAAAAAATACCTAGAATTATGACAAGAAAAAAAATAACTTTTTCTTTAAAAAAAGAATTCATCTTTCATTAAATTTTTTATATTTAACATTAAATATATGATTAATTTTTTGCTATTTTAGTATTTTATAATTATATTCTAAAAGTATTTTCCACCAAAATAAATGAAATTTCAATTGGATAAAATGAAACGAAAAGGTACAAAAATTGAGTGAAATAAAAAAAATGATAATATTTTCATTCTAGATGAAAAAAAAGGCAAAAGAAGACATTAATTTTTTTTTATTTGGTTTGATAGGGAATGATAAAACTATTATTAAAATTATAATTATAGCCCCATTTATAAATATGTGATACCAAAACTCAATTTCTTTTTTAAAAAAGAAAGTTAATTTCATGCGATTACATCACTTAGTTTAGAATAATATTCCACCATCTCAATTTTTGGTTTACAAAATTGATGAGGAAGCAATACGCATGCAATATAATCTCATCGAAAGATAATAAAGACAAAAATTTACAAAATGTACATAGGTAACTCGTAAGAATACAAACACTTGTGAAAAATTCGTTGCTCATTTTCAATACACTCTCTTTCCATCTCAACTGGGGGGTAAAATTTTTTTGTTGGCCCTACCCTACCACTATTTTCACATCAAAAATTTCTCTGCCTCCATTTTATTTTTACATTCAAATGGTTGCAAATGTTTTCACTTCCATTTTTGTTTCATTCCCCCACCCCTCCAAAGACAACTTATGTTTGGGGGAGAAACGCATTCTTAAAAATTTTTTGTCTAACTTTTCTACGTTTATAATGAATAAAAATTGAGTCAACGGATGATAAAATGATAAATTATTTAAGGAAAAATAATTTCTTTTTTAATTGAAAAAATAACTTTTCCAAATCACTTTATATAATAAAATTTCAGCCTCCCGCTCTATATTTCCCTTCATTCTCTCTCCATCTCTCTCCCCCTCTCTCATCTGCCTCTTTAC
Source organism: Sindora glabra (assembly GCA_020226215.1). NCBI lineage: Eukaryota > Viridiplantae > Streptophyta > Magnoliopsida > Fabales > Fabaceae > Sindora > Sindora glabra. The sequence goes on along the minus strand of CM035231.1, from coordinate 72,323,504 downwards.
CTACCTCTGCTTCCATTCATCCTCTTCATCCCAATTTTTCTTCTCGGTTTTCCATTTTTTTTCTTTCTCTCCTCCCTTTCTACCTTCCCTGCCCTTTTACTGGCTCTGTATCATTCTATTCTTCAATCACTTTCTCATTCTTTCACTCATCTTTATTTCACTCCATCTCAACAAATATTCATATTTAATGAGTATATTCAAAATTATATTAAAAAAAGATTTGTATAACCCAAAGAATTAACGGGTATAATTATCAATTTTACTAAAAGGCTGATGAATAAGATATAACTTTATGAAAAATGACAAAGATGTAGAAAAGATTGATTTTTTAATACAAAATACATCTTAAAATTTAATTTTTACTATTAAATTTCTATTGACTCCTACATTAGAAATATTAATAATAAAATAAGTGTTGTACTATTTAATTTTAAAGATGAAATTTAAATTTATAACAATATTGTTTTAAAAAATGCTTGTTTTTATGTGCAAAAAAAGAGAAAGTATTTATTTTATATTGTCCAAACAACAAAATACTAATTATTTTTTAGAAATATATTTTTTAAAAAAAGATAAATTTTATAAAATTCTATTTTTCGTTGGAAACAAACGCTATGTTACTCTTTTTTATTCAAAATATGCTGTGGTCACTGATTGTCTTGATGATAATATAATAATAACTTAGAAAAATCAAAAATATATACGCTGCCTAAAACCATAAAACCTAGTTCCCATAAAAGAAAAAAATCACCGAACTCTTTTTTCTAATCATTTTCCACGTGGACCAAATCAGTGAAGAACAAAACATGTTTGCAAAGGATTGAATATAAAAAATTCGGCCCACTCAGACGAAGGCCTATGTCGGGGTCTCGAAAGGGAAGGCACATAAAGGCCCAAGACCAAGGAAGAGTCAAGCATAGGCAAGGTAGTCCAAAATGGTAAATTATAGAAGGAGCCCGTAAAATCAAGAAAGTCATGAGGCCCAACTCTTACCACTAGGCCCAGAAAAAGATGAGCCGAGCCACCCAACTCCCTCGGTAGATGTACATAAGCCACCAGCGTCCAAAAACTAGATGACGAGATCAAAGGTATTTGTAGTTTGCAGCGTAATGTAATGGATTCGAGAGAGAAATATATGTATGTTGAGGATGTCCCAAATTTAAATTATTTTTTATTATAAATTATCTTTCTATTTAAATTAGAATAGGATTAAAATTACTTGTCCAACAAATATTTAAATTATAAATATTTATATTGATAAAAATTTGAAGTATAAGAAAAATATAATATAAATACTTAAAAAGGTTATATAAAGATTTCCATAGAAATTTGAAAAAAATATAAGGACAGTGATTAAAAAGTTATGAGATTATAATTCAAAATTTTGACACACTTAAAATTTGTATTAATATAGTAAATTTTTAATCTATAATTTTTTTTTAAGTTTGGAATTTTTTCATATCAAATTATTTGTGCGTCGTTGCATTACTTTGATTATTTTAACTATCTGATGTTTGTGTGTTTGTAGGAGGGATATTTTTCCCAATAACTAATATTAAAGCAATGTTTGATTCATATGAAAGTAGTAATCAAAGATATTAAAAGCATGGTACAATTTTGTGTGCAAGATTAATACAATATATGACGATAATGATAATAATAGTGAAGATGATTTTGATGTTGGTAGGATGAATGATAATTCACTGCGTGCAGATAGTTAATTCAATGGTATATGAATTAAAATAATGTTGATTGATGCAATGAATTTAGATGTTTCGATTTGAGTAAAAGATGAAGAGTTGAAGATTGATGATGAAGATGAAATTTGTGTCAAGATAGAGATTTTTGAATTTGATTTAAATTTAAATTGTTGTCAATTAGTGATTATTTTTTATTATAAATTATTTTCTTATTTAAGTTTTTTTTGGTAAAATAGGATTGAAATTCTTTTTTAAAAAAATATTTTTGAATTTTAAATATTTATATTAATAAAAAATTTGAGGCTTGAGAAAAATGTAATATAAATATCAATGAGGATTACGTGAAAATCCTTATAAATATTTGAGAGAGATATAAATAATAGTTAATAAGTTATGAAATTATGATTGAGAACTTATATACATTTGGAATTTTTACTAATATAATTGATTTATTTTCAATTTTAATTTTTTTCTTTTAGAATAATTTACATTAAATTATTTATGTATTATTTTGAAACTCTAATTAATTTAATTTTTTTATGCTTGTGTATTTATATAAAAGATATTTTTCCCAATACAATTTGTTGATTGTTGGGGAGACAATGTGGATTTTGATTAGGCTTGAAAGAAAGAGGTATTTAAGTAAATCATCAACTTTTGAACCACTAATTCCAATTTTGTAGGTCATGGTTAAAGATGCTGCTCAGTTTCCCTTTGTTCAACGACTTTCTCCTCTACCTCTCAGTAACAATTATGATTTTAATTGGTAGATACCATAAAATAGATGGGCGATCTTCTACCCAAAAAGTAATGTATCTTAGGTGTCTTTTCAAGACAAAAGGAAAAGGTACAAAATTGTTGCCAAGCATATTTGATTGTCAGCCACATTTGCTGGATGGCAACTTCTTACCTGCTCATCGATCATTGGATCTGGACAAATTGTAGTTCCTTTCCTAACTTGGCTTGTTTTATTTGACGCATTAAAAAAAAAAAATACTTAGTTAATAAACAAGAGGAAATGGGGTCCACAGTTTATAGCACCTTGTAATATGGTTTATAATATGAATAAATAAAGAAGGTTCTTTCCTGCAATTGCACACTTTATGGGTGGCTTGTCCATTTTTTGTGCATGAACTAACCGTACAAGAAACCTTCCCATTACTTCGTTACTTCCTTGAGCAAATCATCAACTCTAAAAATAATTCGCACATAATTTTATTAATTTCAATGTCAGTTTGCCCACCGCCACTGAAATCCCTCGACTTTCAACGTGCTACCTTCCCATTTTCTACTTCGCTATTTTCTTATTCAAATTAATCCTGGTTAAATTTTTTTTCCTAGATTGATTTAAATATTTAATTTTAATTTATGTATAAATTATACCTACTTCTCTTAATATTTTAAGAAGTATATACTTATATTCATTACTTTTCTTGAGTAGGGAAGATGGATATTTGTTTAAAGTAAAGTAAAAAGCGAGTATATTCATATCCTCACTTGGTATGAAATTCTTTTTAAAAATCTTTTTTGATATTTAAAAATTAGTTAAATTATTATCTCTCAACTTGATTGGAATTGATCGTAATCTCTGAACAAACTTTTGTTAGCAACACTAATAAAATATAAACGTCCTAATTCATCGGATTGAAGAAATTATTCTTTCCTATCATATTAAAAAAAAAAAGGAATATCCGTAGAAAAGAAAAATAAAGATATGTTTATATATATAATTAATTAAATTAAAAAATGAGTGTAATCTATGCAGATCTTATCTTATAAACATCAGACATCATAGAATTTATAAAGCGGCAATAAACACAACTAGGTGCTTGTTTACATCAACCGCATCTGATTTCTCAAACACTGAACGGCCAAAATTGTGAATGGAGAATGATTAATTAAATAAATAGTAATGTTTTTCTGAAAAATTCCTACGAGAAAGTCAATGGACACAGTCAATAGCATTTAATAACACTTTCCTGGACGCCGTGTCCCAAAGGATCCTTCTTTTCATCTAGTTGTCTGAAATCCCCCGCCGGGGACTCACGTAGTTCAGCCTGATCAGGTACTTCACTCTTCATAAATAGTAAATATTTGAGTCTCCAGATGCTAATTTAAGCATTTGCTTATTCATGCTCTTCGGAAACTTCATAGGTTTTATATGATTGTAATTCCCGAGCTCTATATCCGAATCTGAGCTTGTTTCAGCTGAAAATTTTCTCTGTTAGAGTTGGTCAGCTTTTTGTGCCCATTTGTGGTTTTTGATTCTTCATTCTAAAGAAGCCTAATAAAGTTTGAATTTCAGGGTTTTCTTTGTTAATCCTTGCAAATATAACCTCTTAACGTTGACCCCCGGAGCAGTTGTATTGTCACTGATACAGTGAAACTGAACTAACTGGGGCAACTTGTTATGAATGAACTTCCGGATACCTACTAAACGAACTAGTAGTGTTTAAGAGTGGTGATTGGTTATTACCTTTCCCATTTGTGGAACTCGAGCTTTTAAATGGGGGGGGGGGGGTAGTGGGTAAGGACTTGTTGATAGGCTTTGGTTGCATTCTGTTGTCATCATCTCCTGTTTTCTGAATTGACCTAAAGTTTACTTTCCTTGATTTTCAACGATGTCGGAGAAGAGCATGGTTCCTTCAAGATTCATTTTTTGTGTAATGGTCATTTCTATGTTCCTTTTGGTCTTGTCTTCTCTTTTCCTCCTCCAGTTTGGCAACCATTCTTTGATACCTAGATCCGTGTTAGAGCTTATTCTTATAAATAACACATCATTTGACCTACCCAATTTTAAGAGGGAGCAAATTGTATTTCCTCCCTTGTCATCTGGTCAAGGACTTGGAGAATTGGATTGTCAAGTTTCAAATTCAAGCCGGGAAATAAGTTCTGTAGGACCACAGAGGAAGATGGCCTGTGACCCAACTCGTGCTACGTTGAGGGTATTCATGTATGACATGCCTCCAGAATTTCACTTTGGGTTATTGAATTGGAAAGGAAGGGTAAATCAAACGTGGCCAAAGGTGGATAACCCGAAACTTATTCCAAAATATCCTGGCGGACTGAACTTGCAGCATAGCGTGGAATACTGGCTCACCCTTGATCTTCTGGCATCAAACACCACAAAAGTTTCCCGGCCTTGCACTGCAATTAGAGTCCAGAATTCAAGTCAAGCAGATATAGTTTTTGTTCCATTTTTCTCATCTTTAAGTTACAATAGGCATTCCAAGCTTCATGGAAAGGAGAAAGTTAGCGTCAACAGAATGTTGCAAAACAGGTTGGTAGAGTTTTTAATGGGCCAGGAAGAATGGAAACGTTCAGGAGGAAAGGATCACCTAATTGTAGCACACCATCCTAACAGCCTGCTGGATGCGAGGAAAAAGTTGGGTTCTGCCATGTTTGTGCTTGCAGATTTTGGAAGGTATCCTGTTGCATTAGCAAATATTAAAAAAGACATAATAGCTCCATATAGGCATCTAGTAGGCACCATTCCAAGGGCTGAATCAGTTTCATATGTGGAACGTTCCACACTGATGTATTTTCAAGGAGCAATATACAGGAAAGATGTGAGTTTCTGCTATACTTTTTTTCTATTCAATGAATTATTGCTTTATTATCAGCAAAAGGTTAGCATTTAATTTCCATAGGATTTTTTTCCATATGTGCATCGTTTACCTTATGATGTAACTGGTAAACCATTTTGCACTATAATCCAGACCTTAAGGCTTATAGTTTGAATACTAGCCTGCAACTGAGAAGCAGTGCACAAAAATTTCCATGCCGCTATCCAAATGCATTTTGATAGTTGGTTGCTTAATTTCATTGTTTTATTTTCTTCAGCTTAATGTTTGATTCAGTATCGCTTTGTAAAGAGATACATCCTGCTATGGTTGCTTTTGACTATTGAAGCGATTTCTGCTGTCCTTTCCTCCATATTTATTCAAGTCAATTTGACTATCATGTTGAAATTGTCTTTAGGGTGGTGCTATTCGCCAAGAACTGTATTATCTCCTCAAGGATGAAAAAGATGTGCATTTTGCATTTGGAAACATCAAAGGAAATGGGATCAACAGGGCAAGCCAGGGAATGGCCCTATCAAAATTTTGCCTCAACATCGCTGGAGACACACCATCCTCTAATCGCCTTTTTGATGCTATTGTGAGCCACTGTGTTCCAGTGATCATTAGTGATGAAATTGAGCTACCATTTGAAGATGTCTTAGACTACTCAGAGTTTTGCATATTTGTCCGTGCTTCTGATGCTGTAAAGAAAGGTTATCTGCTGAATCTCCTTCGTTCATTCAAGAGGGAAAAGTGGGTCAAGATGTGGGAAAGATTAAAGAAAATTACTCACCACTTTGAGTATCAATATCCATCCCAGCCTAGAGATGCAGTGAATATGGTTTGGGAAGAAGCTGCACACAAGATATCTTCAGTGCGGTTTGATTTGCACAGGAAAAACAGATACCAAAGATCTCAAATACTCGTTAAGAGCAGCTGAAAGTTGTTGAAAGGTAGAGTCTTATTCTTACACATTTGGGAGAAGATGCACTCGTTGTTTCATTCTTTTTGTTTTTCACTCTTCCTTCTGTCTTGTTAATTAGTTTTAAGTGCTAATGGTTTTGGATCCATGGGGTCATTAAAAAATAGTAGTATAGCGATGTCATCAGGCTTCTTCTTTTTGGACTATTAATATCAATATCTTTTGAATTGTTTCATTCACAAATTCATAGTAATTATTCTTTCCAGCTAAGACTGGTGGTGATTTCATTGGTGAGCATTATATTGATGCATAGTGTAGTATTTTCTGGAAAAGCTTGTTTTGCTTCTCAAGTGAAAACTGCATCTGGCAATCATTGTATACAATCATGAAATAATCATAGGGAGGAATGCACTTGATAACAGACTATATATTTCTATTGGACGTTGACAACTGTATGATTCTAGAACAAGGGGCACCGGTGCAAGAGTCATACATATTCTTCTTTTGGTAACAGAAAAAAAAATGGGAAAAAAAAATGCTCTATATTCTGTATTTGAGAGCTAGCATGATGTTCAACTATCCAGCTATTGGTAAGCAACTATGATTGCTCTACACTAACTGAGATGATGCTGGCTCAGATGATGAGTTTCGGCTGCAATTCTTCAGCTAACAAATAGACTCAAAAATGAGAATAAATGACAAGAAAAACCTAGAAACTCAACCAACCTTCTTAACAAATCAAAAGAAAATGTTTCTCTTTGCATTAATGAACTCACTTGCCATTTTGACACAGCCGCTGCATGTCAACTTCTGTTGTGAATTGGGTCTGAACCTTTTCGAACTGTCCTTTTGTTTGACTGATTAGGATCAAAGGTTATTGCAGGTGCAGGTGCCAAATCCAGCTTTGATTGCAAATCCGCCACAGCAACAGCCTTTAGGATATGAAGATTTGCAGGAAATGGTAAATGTTCCTTGTTCCATCTCAAAGCAATATCTTTGCTTCTTAGGCCAGAAACTTTGTGTGGTTGAGAAGCTAAAACCCCAATACAAACTAAAAGAATGAACCCCCTGAAACTCAAAAAACTCATGCTTCTATCTATAGAAAATTTAGAGGATCAGAAAGAAAGATAGATAGTCCTTCTGAGGCTGCAACTTCGCTATTTGTTATGGCTCATGGCTGCGAGAACAGGCCTGCAGTGCAGACTATCTGCTATGGGATTTGGAAGGCTAAAAAGCTCAAAAAAGAGAAGCCTTAGAAGATGTAAGGAAGTTTTGGATTAGCCTCAATCATGAGCAATGCCATGGAATAGAAGCTATATATATATATATAAGGCTGTTTTAGAAGACTCTGTCAGGTTTGAATAAAAAGTTGATTGAAACAATCTCCTTGGGAAGCCAAGTATCTTTTCAATTCAGTTTTCCCTACATCCCATCCCTATCTATTATTTGGCTTGCTTTTTTCTACCGAACGAAGACCGAATCAACAGTGTCTTGAACTCACTTTATTAATCTGCCATTTTCATATTATGTGATGCTGGTGACAAGGGCCTGTTCGGTTGGAACATTAAAAGAACCAAGTGTTACCTTTTGTAACTGTCAAATTTCAAAGCGTAACCTTATATAATTTTTTTGGTAATGGTATAAGATTATAAATTTTACACATTTTCTCCTATTTTCAGTAAAAGGATTCAGATATTTTACTCAAATCGTATACACGAGTTATTTCGTTTGAGTCAATCAGATTTGTCACATAGAACCAGCGGACTAAGCAACGATTTTCTGGCTTTTTTTTTATTGAAAGAACTTTTTTTTTTTTTGGTGATATCGTATGAAAAATATAATGAAAAGATTTTTCTGAAATTACAGTTTATCCATGATGAGGTCTGAATTTACTTTATTTCATTTGTAATTAGAAGTGTCCAAATTGACTGACCTATGATTTTTTTGTTGAAAGTACTGTATCCATCTCAATTATTTTTTCATTAAAAATCATGCAGAATTTGCATGTTTTGTGATGTTTTTGCCACAAAACCAATGAGTTAAGATTGTTGAATGGCATTCTAGCAACAAATCTTTATCTTTCAACTAAAATCCGAAATGCCATATTATTGAATACACCATCTTCTAAACATCATTGGCCATAACTTTGCTTGTTTGCTTTAGTTTTTGTAGTTAAATAAGTAAAAAAGAAAGATCAGGTCACAGCATGTGCACATTTCCATTTTTTTCTATGGAAAATTCTTTTAAACAGATATAGTATTAATGGAACAAATCACTTATGAGTGACATTTTAAACTGCACATAAACAAAAAGAAAATTCAATCAAATTACAACTGAGCAAATTGTCTTTTTTTTTTTTTTTTACACTCGAATTAAATCAGTCTATCTAAATACCTGCTAAGCTAAAGAAACAAAAAGCAGTAGTCAGCGATTCATTGAGAATACTAATTCTACAGAGGGAAGAAAGCCATTAAAAGTAGAGAATTAAGAGAGAAGATGTGGGGAACAGAAACCACTCCAAAAGAAAACAAACAAACCAATGACTGGCCTTCATGTTCCCAGGCGGCACTTTATGGATTATAACTATCTTTAGAATTCTAAGCTCTTGTCTCCATGCCACTCAAGATTTGTAGTCTCAGTTTCTTTTGCTCATTGGAATTCCTTTATGCTTTTCTTAGCTCTCTCTCTAGTTGATTGTATTCAAAGTCTTAGAGAATCCGCTTGCTTTGCTTATAAATCTAGTCACTATATATATTTTTTATTTTCAACTTAGTTAACACTCTCAAAATGGATTAAAGCATACGACACAGTTAATCTCATTGAAGTGGATTGATTATTTAAATTTTGATTCATTTTTATTATAAGTTTATGCAAACCAATTAGCTCAATTCAATTATAAATTTTACTGTTAATGTTTGCAAATTGCATGAATGAACTCGCAAATCGAATCATTCAATTTCTAATTTATTTTTATCACATTTATACAAATTAGTTCATACAAAGTGAAATTTGTACAAACTTGATCTAATCCATTTGTTAGACAGCTCGATCGTTAATCCACAATGACCACCCTCAACTCAATAGCATATATTTTCATTGGATTATATAAACCATTTGAAGGAGAGGGACTAACCTTGATCCGAGCTCATAGCTACTTTGAAGCTGTATTTAAAGTAAAAGATATACCTCACCCTTTTTATGAGGAGGGGGGAAAAAGTAAAAGAAACAAATGAATTGTTGCTTTCCAAAATTACCCTTCCTCATCCTGTCCGATTCAATTTTCAAAGTCCATGCCTGTTGTTGTGATATGATTACTGCATCAGAAAGAGCCTGCATCATTCTAGATTCCATAGAAACTAACATATGCTACTATGTATGCCGTACGGCCCATGCCTTTTCTTTTGAGTAGTTTTTTAAGTGTCATCTTATCTTAATAAATAACTAAACAAATGCTTTTGATCCTAGAAAAAGAAAAAAAAAAACTTTTTAATAGCTTATGGAGCTCTTATCATTCTGAAACAAGGTAAGGATTCCAAATTTATTTATTTATTCTTTGTTAAAGACTATTCAATAATTTCATTTGCTGTATCAAGTATACTTTAATTTTATTTCATGAAAGATCACGATGCTAGCAGGAATCGATAGATGTTCCTCTAATAATTTTTTGAGGGCAGGATTGCAGATGTTATTTAATTATTACATCTTTTGGGCCTTAGAAGGAAACCTTCATGATCCAAACCCATAGAAAATGCTTCAAGAGCTCCGCAGCTCGGCCCAATTGTTTGTCATTCATTGACATTTCCTTAACGTTGATGATATCAGGAAATGGTTGCATAATCGATAATATATATTTTTTAATGATAAGAGTGATAATTCGCTTTATTACTAAAGTTCTGGATTCAAATTCAGACATAATAGATAGTTTTTCAAGTAATATCAGATGTTATCAAATCACTAAATTAAGTTGCCATTAATAATTTTTCTTATTTACACATATAACATATGAGAAATTTGATTCCTCTACAACGTGAAATACACCTTAAAAAGTAAAATAGATAACTATAATTATTGATAAGAAAATGAAAGATTAAAAATTTGATAAATATCAAATCATTAAAATTTGATTTTTCTCGCCTAATAATTATGATTATTCAAAGATAGGGCTCTCTTTTTATTAAATATTGAAAATTATTAGCATAACTCTTTCATCAACCTCAATGATTAACAGTCCATTGCTCTTCCGCTTTAAAAGATAATAAATTGTACCATTAAATCTGGCAAAGTGCTGTAAAACTCAATTATGGGACAGACTAATGAATCTGATTAATCATATAACCATGGTAGTAACTGAATAAACAATATTTACTTTCACTTACTTATTCCCACTCTCGTAGAAAAAATTGGGCTCTGTTCCCAATTCCACACACCCTTTATTCTGATTTGAACGTGAAATAAATATTTTTAGTAGTTGGATTTACCTAAAAACTCAATAAAAAAGAAAGAGCTTATCTACTCTCTTTTGGGCAATGATGAATTTAGTGTCTAGAAAGTGTACAGAGAGGCTAATGATTGTGATTTAGAGCTCAGGCTTGTGCTCAGAAGAAACACGAGACGTGCAGCAGCCATGCATGCACGCTCATCACTCATGAAGCCGTCCTTTGGAAAATATTTTTGGCTTTAACTGATGTCATTATTCCTTAATTAGCCGATATATAACTGATAATATCAACATCCCCCACAATTTCTGGATTTTATTTACGAGGCTCTACTTAAATGATGAACCCCATCTAATAATGATAGCCGGGAAAATAATCAAAACTCATTGAATTTTCCTTCCGTTTTCCAAAACATGAGATAACATTCTTGTAACTCTCACAAAGCAGGCGGCGCACTTGCTCCAAATGATACACTATCGTATTTCGTCTCTATTTATTTGGATTGGCGGTCCCAACTTCTTCCCCTACATATCCTACTTGCAGCTTCACACTCCACAGAAGTAACAAAGTCTTTCTTCTATCCCTGCAGGGTATATTACTGATGGATCAGAAATTTGAAGACTTGCTCCCATACCAATGTCCTTCAGAAGATTTTGGGTAAGTTATTGTTTTTGGATTGATCTTTTCTCATGTTTTGTAGACACAGATAATCTCACTTTGCATGTAGAAACTTAGTAAGATTTTTCCACAAAATTATATTAATACGAACGTATTGTTGACGTTCCAATGTTTTTGGATTGATCTTTCCATTCCTCGTGATCACAAGTTTTTTACAGTGGAAGTGATTATTACGCAATGGAATACTGGCCATACGAACTAACCATACCAGAGGAGAATGTTCTCTTCGATCCTATCCATTTGATGGAAATTGCTGACCCTTATCACATTTCGGGTATTGAACCTATCTCTACCGTTCAAGGTCACCAACTGCATCAACATTGTACCTTGTTATTGACTAAAAACTATTTCTGAATTCTGATGCGGATTTCTTTACCGCTTTTAATTAATGTTAGTGCAGATGACCTTTTCTATGACATGAAACATGGGCTGGCTCTTTGGAACGAAATAAATTATGTTGCGTTTGGTTCAGATGAGCGATTGTCGTTGTCATGCAAAAATGGAGAAAGTGAAAATGAATTATTAGTGAGTAAAGATAAAAAGATTTATAGAGAAAAGAGAAAAATAGATAATCATGTTGAAACATTATCAAAAGAAATAATATCTGAGTATTTTTATATTTCTATAATACGAGCAGCAAAACAGTTTAAAGTGAGTATTACTGTTTTGAAAAAAAGATGTAAATAATTTGGTATTTAAAGGTAGTCATATAGAAAACTTAAGAATCTTCAAACACTTATAAATATTACAGAGGTAATTGTTTATATATATATATATATATATATATGAAATGTATACATAAATCATTCTCTATATATCTTATATGGGGCACCTAGTTGTCTGTGTTGCAGGAGCTAGGAAAGGAGGGACATGAAAGTGATGAAAGGCATCTGAGGAATGCAATAGAGATATTGAAGAAAGAGAAGAAGGGGATGGAAGAGAAGCCAAATATGGAAATTGATTATAATACAAAAAGGCTAAGGCAGGCTTGCTTTAAGGCCAACTTCAAGAGGAGGAAGCTCTCGAGGGGGTTACGATGAAGAATCCAGAGTAACTGAGGATTGATCAGTTCTTCCCAATGAGATTTGATCACAAGCCTTTCTGTCAACTGCCATAATTAACAGAAATTTGCCAGCCTCGTACAGAATTAAGAAAGTTGTGAATCAGTAACTAGATTGTTTACAAGCGCATTTTAAGTTTCTCATGTGCTGGTTAACTTGATAGTCTCCATATGAAATAGAATTTTCCTCTCATCTTTAATGTTCTGAAGATCATTGAACAATTAATTCTAGTTCCATTAACTTTGTTGGAGATATATGTTGCAAAATCATGCTTAGAATCACTGTTGGAAAATTTTTTTTAATAGTTTATGAAATTATTAAAAAATGAAAATTGAAACTGATTTTACAGACTACGCCCAAGGGCCAAGATCAACGGGCCTTGTAAATTATGTGGTGTGAATAAGCTCCATCACTGATGTACTCGACATTGTTGGCACCAAATGACGGTACAAAGCCTTTTTCATTTTGCTTTCAATCTTCGTCTCCCTGTCTCTTCCCACTTCACGACTACTGCTGCTCTTCTTCGCACAGCTCTCCAACCAGAGCATTCGGTCGAACCTCCAACCAAAGTAGTGGCTTTTGAGGACCAAAAACAAAACCAATCAGAACCCATTTGGCTTCCTCAAATACAGCAACAATCACTGATTTCTTTCATAAAATCAATTACTCGCAAGACCCAGTTGGCTCAAATTCACGCCCACATAGTCCGAAGTTCTCTCATTCAAAACCATACAGTGTCCCTTCAATTCCTGAACCGGGTTGCTCTGTCGGGTCCGTTGCATGATATCAGCTATTCCCGCAGATTCTTCGAGCAAATCAGCCACCCATCGGTTTTTCATTACAACACTATGATCAGAGCTTATTCCATGAGCAGTCATCCCGAAGATGGCTTCTTTCTATATCGAGATATGAGAAGGCGAGGTATTCGTGCTGACCCATTATCATCTTCCTTTGCTATTAAGTCCTGTATTAGAATTATGTGTCTGCTTGGAGGGATTCAAGTTCATGGTAGTATCGTAAAAGATGGACATCAATCAGATAGCCTTTTGCTCACTGCTCTAATGGACCTGTATTCACAATGTGGGAAATGCAATGAAGCATGCAAAGTATTTGATGAGATTCCTCAGAGAGATACCGTTGCTTGGAATGTTATGATTTCATGTTGTATCCGCAATAATCGAACCCGGCATGCTCTGAGTCTGTTTGATGTTATGCAGAATGCAAGCTATAAATGTCAACCTGATGGTGTCACCTGTCTACTCCTCCTCCAAGCTTGCGCCCAGTTGAATGCAGTGGAATTTGGTGAACGAATTCATAACTATATTAAGGAACATGGATATTATGGTGTGCTTAATCTGTCTAATTCTCTTATATCTATGTATTCCCGATGTGGTTGTTTGGACAAGGCTTATCAGGTGTTTAAGGAAACACCTAATAAATCCGTGGTTTCATGGAGTGCTATGATCTCTGGTTTAGCAATGAATGGATATGGGAGAGAAACCATTGAAGCATTTGAAGAGATGCTGAGAATGGGCATTAGGCCGGATGAACAGACATTCACAGGAGTTCTTTCTGCTTGCAGTCATTCTGGATTGGTGGATGAGGGGATGTCATTCTTTGAACGTATGAACAAAGAGTTTGGCTTGACTCCTAATGTTCATCATTACGGGTGCATGGTTGATCTCTTGGGCCGTGCCGGATTACTTGACCAGGCCTATCGGCTTATTATGTCAATGGAGGTAAAGCTAGATTCAACAATATGGAGGACCTTACTTGGTTCTTGTAGAATTCATGGTCATCTTACACTTGGTGAACGCATAATTGGACATTTGATTGAATTGAAAGCTCAAGAAGCTGGAGATTATGTTTTACTGTTAAATATGTACTCTTCAGCTGGTCAATGGGAGAATGTAGCAGAAGTGAGGAAATTGATGAGAGACAAAGCAATCCAAACAACACCTGGTTGTAGCACGATTGAATTGAAAGGACTAGTACATGAGTTTGTTGTAGATGATGTTTCGCATCCGAGAAAGGGCGAGATTTATGAGATGCTGGATGAGATTAATAAGCAGCTGAGGATTGCTGGTTATGTTGTTGAACTAGCATCTGAGTTACACATGATAGAGGACACGGAAAAAGGTTACGTGCTCTCTTATCACAGTGAAAAGTTGGCAATAGCTTTCGGGGTTCTTGTAACTCCACCTGGCACAAAACTGAGAGTGGCCAACAATCTCCGAATATGTGTTGACTGCCATAATTTCATGAAAATCTTCTCTGGAGTTTACAACCGTGACGTGATTGTTAGGGATCGCAACCGGTTTCATCACTTCCGCCAAGAGCAGTGCTCCTGTAATGATTATTGGTAGCAATATCTTGAGCTGGCGATAAACATGTCCAGGCAGCAGCCAGTGATGTCACTGCCAGCATCTACTGCAAATTGGAAACTATGCTAGATATCTCAGTTAAAGAACAGTATTAGTCATTTACTGGCATTAGGAGCTCATGTGCTGATTCAGTCCTTACAAGCTGCCACTCCTTCATCTGCTGAATCAGTCCAATGTGATATTTTAAGGAGCGGCCACCAATTTCTCCATTGATCTTCATGTAAGGATGAACCCAGATATGATTGGGAGAGGAACAGCAACTGACGAAAGCATATAGTTAAACATACAAAAATTTCTCTCATCTAAAATGCACTTGGCGGGAAATAAAGCACCTGACAACATTCTTCAGTTTTCCTGTCATTAATTTGCTTTAGGATCCTGTCTCGGCTTTTGGCCCGGATTTAAGTGTTTTATCTTTATTTATAGCAGAGGATTCGCACATGTAAATCAATTGTCCTCCAAATTTATTCACGGATAAATATGTCATAGAAAGATTAATCTTCGTTTTTTTTCCTTTTTCATTCATTGTATGTATCAATTATTCACATTTGTTCACGGTAGTATCTTGCAGCATAGCGAATACCTAGCATAAACTGAACCAACGTCCGTTTTAGTTTTAGAGATGAAAAAAAAAGGAAAAAAAAAAGTTTGGTACAAAGGGCCATTTTATTAGTGAATTATGAATTGTCACATACAACAAAACTGAAAATGCTTGCACACGGAACATTCTTCAAAACTGGAAGTAAAGACGATGTGGGTAAATCCGCATCCAAAGTTCTGGAAGCAGAAACAATGCTACAATAAATTCACGACCTAGTTTCCGCAGGTTGTAATAGTGCTCAAGTAAATCTGCAACGTAAGTTGCCATCCGTTGAAATTATAAGGATCCCTTCAGACTAAAGGCTTTAAGAAATCAAACTAAGCAGCCACAGTTTGTTTCTGAGCAAAAGAAATCCCCTTCTCAATGCTAGCCTTGAGTTCTGGTTTCAGTGCTTCCAATGCCTTTTGTTCATACTCAGTCAGTCCCTGGAGGTCAGATGGGATCGAAGCTTCAATTCCTTTCCTTCCAATCTTCACTCTTGAAGCAAAGAATGGAAGCTCAGTCAGATCTGATTGCACATAGGAGCACTCATAGACATCGCTATCTCCATCAAGTGCACGGAGAGAAGATTCAACAAACCTAGCTGCTGCATACGCCATTGACAAAGTAGCAGATCCTGCACCCGCCTTTGCTTCAACAACTTCTGTTCCAGCATTTTGGATCCTGACAGTTAGCTCTTCAATTTCTTCTGCAGTGAAACTTACTGAGGGTTTTGTCTTTGACAACAAAGGTAGAATGGTAATCCCAGCATGGCCACCAACAACTGGGACATCGACATCAATCAGCTTCAGGTTCTTCTTCTGAGCAACAAATGTGTTTGCCCTCACAACATCCAATGTAGTAACACCAAAGAGCCTTTTAGGATCATACACACCCTTCTGTTTCAGAACTTCTGCTGCAATAGGCACTGTGGAGTTTACTGGGTTACTGATTATGTGAATAAAAGCATCAGGGCAGTTATCTGCAACAGCTGAAACTAGGTCTCTCACTATGCCAGCATTGATGTTGAAAAGGTCATCACGAGTCATGCCAGGCTTCCTCGGAACACCAGCAGGGATGACAACAACATTCACACCTTTCAAGGAGTTTGCTAACTGAGAAGCTCCCGTGAAATCCTGTACTTGTGAGGGAGTGTTGCAATGACTGAGATCAGCAGCAACTCCCTTAACATTTGCAATATCATATAGATGCAGGTCAGAAACCAGTGGGGACATCTTGATCAAAAGAGCCAGGGGCTGTCCTATCCCTCCAGCAGCACCAAGAACTGACACTTTGTAGGCTGCCTGAGGCTGTGAGTGGCACTGGAGATTTTGGTTCACCTTTTGGGCTTTGGTTGCAAAAGATGCACGCAAAGCAGAACTAGTTTCTTTGCCTGAGAAGGATGATTCTGACTCACAGATCACTGATGAGGCGGACTTAAGGCCACTAAAGTTCTTTAGCGAGGTATGAGAATTGAAACTCACACCAAATGGCTTTGATTGAGGAACTGAACTCCCTCTTTGGCTGGGGAAAGCAGCTGTTCCAATTGTGAAGGTAGCTGCTGATGCTGCTGCCATCTCTCTGACAAACACAAGGTATTGGTTCTAATCCATTAATATACACAAAGAAGGACTTGTGAATCTATAAAGATAAACAATGATATGCATACAGATTTAGATAGATAATAGAAATACAGAATAGCAAACAGGGAAAATGAAGCTACAGTTTGCTTGATAGCTTACGGAACCAATTGGAGGTTTAAAACCAACACTATCAAACAATTCTAAAATCCACAACGGGATGCAACGGGCCATTATAAGTAGAGACAACAGTATAACCAATTAAATTGATTTATTTGACGCAATCAGTTCCGTGATTTAGATTTCCTGGCTTCTGTTCATGTGGAAAATTTTCTATCAGGTCCAAAGATTGACTCGATTCCTGAACCTCAAAACATATACACTGATTTAAATTAATTGATATGGCATTAGTTGATATCAGTCCAAAAATAATATCAGTCGCATATATTTGAAGTGTGTATTAATATTGTAGAACATTTTACTTTCGGCATGGAGCAAAGAAATCAAGGAAAAAGACAACTTCCCAATTCCTTCCTTCTCTCTCTCTCTCTCTCTCTTCCCTACATCTAATCAGCATTGCTCTGTCTAGATGATAAAGGCCAAAGGCGAAATTAAGTCCAACATTATTGACATTCCATATCTGTTTTACATTCCTCAAAACAATCGTTTTATTGGTTTAGCACGAAAAAATATTTCAGGGAAAGCAAATCATTCGAGTGTAAACAACAAAATCCTGTATCAAAAGTCATTTTTGAATATTAAAATTGAGTGGTAAAAAATTGAAATTTGAATAACAACAGAGAATCAGCGTGGCAAGATCGAAAGAGCAACTATTAATTGAAAAGCATGCCGTTTTGTGGGGGGAAAAGAGTTTCAACCGCTGAAAAAGAAGCATCAACGACCAGATCTCAAGACGAATGACAACTATTACAGTGGCAGATTCATATTGAGAAATAAACAGAACGACATTCCAGAAACACCAACTGATTGAATAAAAATGAAGCATACCTTGAATTCGAGGTAGAATGGAAAGATTAAGAGCGTGAAGCTTTTCGGGCGGAAGAGAAATGAAGAGAAAGTTGGGATTCCGTAAGGACCAAATATATCGGAGTCTTCTTAGCTTGGAATCTCCGCCTATGGGCCTCGGACAACTCGACTACTTTCTCCGAGTTTGGAGGCAACGCTAGTTTCCAGCTACTATGTTTTGGTTTATGTATGGAAGAAAGGAGGCCAGGTTTCTTTTGGTTCCCTCTATCTATCTCACCTAACCCGACTCTGCCGCCAGAATGCAGCAACTATCAACCCCCAAATATTCCTTTCCTTCAACCCCAAAACTATTTTGATTTTACCAGATCGGGAAAATTACACTTTGTTACAGCCATTTTTGCTAACATTTTAATTTATTCTCCGATTCATTCTGTTTTTTTTTTTATTTATTTAAATAAAATTGAATCAGAAGAATATTAACGATAATTTCATTTTGCACTATTTTATTAAGTATAAAAAAGTGGACGTGCATAATATTGTATAATTTTTACGCTTAAATTATTGAAGAAAAATTGTTGTCAGAATTTTCTTGTCTTTTCTTTTCTTTCTTTTTTTTTTTTTTTGAGTTAGTTTATTGGATAAAATCCATATCACCCCTAAATTTAAGAAGATTTCATACATTTTTTAGATTCATACACAAGACTAAAATCATATCTACGTAGCTATAGCCGCCAAAATAAAAGTTATATTGTAGAATTTGTCATAACCTTTACTTATCCTCAAATTGCATTTCTTTTCATTCAGTTTCTTCCAAACCCTGTTGATGAAAGAGATGCACAGACTATAACATGAACAGTTGATGTAAGTCACACTTAAATTCATGCTTGTTTTTTAACTCTGATTAATTGAATAATATGCTCAAAGTTTTAAGATTCAAACTATTTTACTGTTAATTAAAAAAAAATGGATTTTCCATCAACATTGTTAGAGGCATATCTCTAGTGTCATCTCATCTAGGCTATCAAATTAGACTAGTCATTTATGCAGTTTAAACATACAATTTCAAAGCCTACAAATTTTGACTCCAGCTACTTAGCAAACTTCGGTCTAAAAAAGGCAAACCAGACCACCAGTGTGCTGGTATGGGTTGCACGCAATTTTAATCCATTTGCCTAAGGGCTATAGTCCTCACTTATATACTACAAGTACAAAACACAATGAAAAATAAATCACAAATATCAGACGGATTGATTCTTTTTATACATTTAGCTTATCCATCTCCCTCTTGATGGCATTAGCCCTCACCAAGCTCCCAATGGTGATAATGGCCAACTTCAGATCCTCCAATGGATTCCCAGGAGCAACAGTCTTGTACAAATAGCTATCAAATGTCATCTTCTGCACATATTCATCAGCACACATCTCCACAAATGCTTCCCTTGCTGGGTTTGATCTATAAAACACTTTCTGCAACACATCCAACACCTTGTAAGTTGGCCAATATGTCTTGTCCCACTTCTCCAAATACTTCCTCAAGTCTCCCTCTTCCACCATTCTCTTTCCATTATCTGAACCTTCAACAATTGCCTCCGCGCACATTCTTCCGCTCTTTGCAGCAAAATAGATTCCTTCGCCTGAGCATTTCGTTACATAGCCGGCAGCATCTCCAACCAATGCTACTCTGCCGGATAATCTTCGCGGCCGAGGATGTTCTGGGATTGGGTGTGCCTCGACTCGGATGATTTTACCTCCCAGAATCTTGTCTTTGGCTCTGTTCCTCGTTGCAAGTTGGAATTTCTTAATGTCTCCCTTGTGAGTCACTGTGCCGGTCCCAACAGCCACATGGTCACATTTTGGAAACACCCAACCATAGAAATCTGGAGAAACATCATCGCCAACATACATCTCAGCAAGATTCTCGTAGTAGACCATTTTATCGTCTGGAATTTTTATCCTCTCCTGGAAAACCGTGTATGAATATAAGTTAGCTGACAGAATTTCAGAATATACAAGCAGAAGAAACAATAACGCAATAAAAGGAAAAGATTTTCAAGACAGTAGTAGACTCTGAAAAGAAGTCCACACTTCAAAATTTTTCTGTCATATTAACTCTTTCAGATACTACAATCTCTTGCCTAATTCCTGCAGTTTAGTCAGCTTGAATCAAAAAGGAAAGCAGAAAACTATAATGGGTAATCAAGAAATGATCAACAAGCACTGCTTCCCTTGTACAACGAAAATTTACTAATTTTTCATCAAAACAAACAAAAATTTACAAACTTCAAAGAATTTCCAGCACCCCAGAAAAAAATTCTGAAACTCCACAAGTAGTTAATGAAATAAACTTCTTTAACATACCTGAAATGCAATGGCATAGTCATAATCGCCAGCGTTAATAGACTTGGCAACTCTGGAATTAGCTCCATCAGCTCCAATCACTGCATCAACTTCCAATGTTCGCTTTTCACCAACACCACCCGTCTTCCCATCATAGTCAGAGTAATGCAGCACATAAGGGGCGTTCTTATCTTTCGGAATATCCATTTTCAAGAACAACCCGTTTATAATATTCGCTCCGTTTCCTTTTGCCCGGTCCCTTAGATAGGCATCTAGCACCTCACGCCGAACCATACCGATGTATTCGTGGGGTTTCAGGGTCCGTCCAATGTCAACAGAAACGTTCGAAGGAGAAATCATCTTCATCTTCGTTACTCGGCGGTCTATAATGTCCAATGGTATGTCAAACTCTCCGACCATGCATAATGGAATTGCTCCGCCGCATGGCTTGCAGTTGTCGAGCTTGCGTTCGATCAGGTATGTCTCGATGCCACCCTTGGCTAGTGTTTCTGCCGCTGCGCCACCCGCCGGACCGCCACCTATTATGGCGACCCGGAGATTCCGACCCGAAAGATTGGGGCTGTTTTGCCCGGCGACGACTTTGAGTTTCCGGTGGAGAGCAATAGGCTTCGTATGGGTACCGAAATGGAGCTTTTCCGGCGAGGATTGCCGAAGTCCGACGAAGGATTTGAGAGCAAAGGAGTTCATTTCGATCAGGTGTGGCGGGTCGGAGTGAGAGGGACCTGCTTTTTATGATTTTGGTGGATATGATATGGGATTGGAAGGGGTTTTAGCCATTGGATTTGTATAATCAACGGTAAAGATTTGATGTGGATAACTGGAAGCAGATTCTCGGCATGGTCCTGATTTCATTCGTAGTCTTACTTGGAAGCTCTGTACTTGGCTTTGCTGCTGGTTCTGAGTGACTCACATGTTGCCACGTTCTGAGTTTTCAGCTGAAGTTGGTGGATTCTTAGCATTCTTGTCAGTTTTCTACACGCAGCTGTAGCCAATGGTAATTACCCCACCCGCAGTAAGCTTCTCAAATTTGGCAGTATGTAGCTCTCTGGAATTTTCTTCAAGATATTGTGCCATTTACATGTCTTCTTGACACATAATACATGGTATAAATTGAAACGAACTCACTTATATCGATAAAATGCGAGTAAAATAAATTTGACCCAGATTAGTCAACATATTTTTGTGTTAAGATCTCGATGGAGGATAACGTTGGACAAATGTTGTTGTCCAGACATGTTGATATCCATACTTTCCGTTTCAAGAAAATGGCAGATTTGGGTGAACCCACCGTATCAATTCACTCAAAGGATATGCAACCTCCAACTTTGTCGAGAACTGATAAAATGACCTTAAGTCTGCAGCATACGTAGTCTGTTTGTTTGGTTAAAGACTATCGGACTTGTTAACAGTTGTAACAGAACACTGGTTGTTGCAGTAGGTTTGAATAGGTAATAGTTGGTTTATCAAACAATCTACTTCCCTCTATTGGTGTCAAACTCTGCTAAAGTCTCCCTTGAAGGATTTGAAACTCCCAACTCGTATAAATAACAGCCAACACAAATGCTTAAAGCCGCAGACCCTTTCTGTGGAAGCTAGCTGTTACTTGAAAAAGAGCCTGCGGAAAAAAGATCATCACTAGGTAAACAAATATGACGTTGAATCTGGTGCTCGTTATTTTAGTGACCACCATTTTTGGAATTGAGCTTAGAGGATATCACTGCAAGATTGTGCAGTTCATATTTGGGGACTCCCTCTCGGACGTTGGAAACAACGGGTACCTCTCCAAGAGCCTTGCTCAGGCAAGCCTGCCTTGGTATGGTATTGATTTTGGCGATGGTTTGCCTAATGGCAGGTTCTCCAATGGCCGTACTGTTGCTGATATAATAGGTAATATCTCATTTTTAGCATGAACATAATTTGCAGCTAAGAAAGTAGCACAAGCAAATAAACTTGGTATTAGTCCTAGTGTGTTTTGTTTTCAACTTTCTCATGATTGCACATCTGACACAATCTGAGGTATACTCACCATTTAGATTTGTTGTGTCGAGTGGAAAAGTTGTAAATGGAAGAAAGTGCAACAAGCATTTTGCCTTACTCTTGTTTCATAGTGTAAGCATATTGATATTGTTGTGTATGTTTAGGTGACAATATGGGCCTCCCCAGGCCACCTGCTTTCCTGGATCCATCTTTAACTGAAGATATTATACTGGAAAATGGAGTGAATTATGCTTCTGGAGGTGGCGGCATCTTGAATGAAACTGGCACCTATTTTGTAAGTTGCAAGCGTTAATTTCAATTGATACTAGAAGTTATATTATCAATTAGCAGTTTCATGACATGATCCTGGTATATTTTGATTTCTCACTAATTATGGCTCGTGCAGATTCAAAGGATTTCTCTCTACAAACAAATTGAGCTTTTTCAAGGGACACAAGAACTGATAGAAAGCAAAATTGGAAAGGAAGAGGCAGATAAGTTCTTCCAGGGAGCTCGCTATGTTGTCGCTTTAGGGAGCAATGACTTCATCAACAACTACCTGATGCCTGTTTACAGTGATTCATGGACATACAACGATGACAGCTTCACGGATTACATAATAGGAACACTAGGAGATCAACTCAAGGTTAATTAATTTTTCTCTCAACAATGATTTGCCTTTTTGTTTCCTAATTCTTTGCTTGTAATGATATTGGTTTTGTTGATTATGCCGTGTTTTGGATAGTTACTGCACAGTTTAGGAGCAAGGCAGCTGATGGTGTTTGGGTTGGGTCCAATGGGCTGCATTCCTCTTCAGAGAGTGCTTAGTACAACTGGGGATTGTATAGAAAGAGCAAACAACCTGGCTATAAGCTTCAATAAAGCTGCAAGCAAGTTAGTAGGTGACTTGGCAACACAACTTCCTAATTCAAGTTATAGATTTGGAGATGCTTATGATGTGGTCAATGATGTTATTAGCAACCCCAAAAAATATGGTAGGAAATATGTTACTTTTCCGTTGATACTGTGTAGCAAGGTTGATTCACAATTTCCTTCCTCATTATGGGAGAAGAAAAGCTAAATGCACACAAATGTTATCCAGAAAAACCTCACACACTCACTGTATGGTGTTAGATGCATCAGAAAATAATTAATGGTTAAAACTGTGTTTGTGCAAATTGTGTTAAAATGAATTGTGTATATAGCATTATTCTGATGTGAAAAGGGAGTGAAATCACATCTATCTCAAAATGAGATCATAACACAACAGTCTAAGATAATATTTTTGTCTTAATTTTAAAGGAATAATATTATTAGTATAAAATCTCATACTTTTTAGATTTGAGTTTTGAGACATGGGTATAATATATTAGACACCAAATATGACTACTTAAACAACTTGAATGGATTTTTTGGGCCAATAAATCTGGCCTAATAGTTGTCTTAAGGCATGATAGTTAGGACATGGTGAAACTTTTATTAAAGAATTAATGATCCGATGTTAATGAAATATGATTATTTGGTGATGTGCTGATGAGTTTTCCCATTGTGATGTCATCTGTATTGTAGGATTCCAAAACTCAAACTCTCCTTGTTGCTCCTTTGGGAACATTCGACCTGCTCTCACATGTGTACCTGCATCTAAATTGTGCCAGGATAGAAGCAAGTATGTGTTTTGGGATGAGTACCATCCCTCAGACAGTGCTAATGAGCTAATTGCCAATGAGCTTATCAAGAAATTTGGATTTTTGCGTGTGGATCAAAATGGTGCTCCATCTCCAGCACCTGGTGCTGCTTCATCTGCAGAAAGTTAATGATTCACAGCTTTCTTTACCTAACGCTGTAATTGTTCTGATATATGTAAAAAATGCAAATTCCTTTTTGTTCCTTTATCATTCACTTAAAAACAATTTCTTGTTAGAATATGAGAAATGTCTTGATAACTAATTACCCTAGAAGATATTCCTTTCATTTTGCAATTATATATATTCTAGTTAAATATTTACAAACATTCTATCTCACTCCGTGAATTTTTATATAGGAAGAGAAAGATGGACATATATAATGAGATTCACAATTGTGTGGTCTAGTTGTCTTTGAAGCTCAATGTTCATCTCTTTCCTCGTAAAATAAGAAATTTCTTACTTCCTCAGTAAGATCTGATGCTATGATCTACATTTCTACCATTTGTCAGCCTTTTGAATCTTTGTATATTCAATATTTGGACAGAATTGGCCACATGCCAAATCAACTATTTCTTTATTGCATTCTGCATCAAATAATGCCCATTACAAAAGTAACACCATTTGCACAAAATGGTTCCTTCTCTGGACTTCCTCTACTATTAGTTTAGTAAGGCAAGGATTAACGCATTGACATGTTGCCACCAACTTTTAGGCCACCTGCCAATTTTGAAAGAGTAAAAAGGATTAAGAAGATCAAAAAGCACATAAATATGCATGAAATGAAAGCTTAAAAGGAGCAGGTTTCAGAGAAAAACCTCAGAGTAAGCCATCCACATTGACATTGGAAGCTTTACACAAATCACACAGAGGACATAGCTGCTAGGAGCCTATTGGATGAAGAAAAAGGGCAGCTTTTAGTGTATATTAGATCACTTAACACACTCAAATTGTTTAAAGAAGAGAATGATGAAACTTGTTCTTTATTATTATCGGAGAATTTTTGCTGCAGCACAAGTTGCATTGCACTAATGTTTTAATTAACTTGCATAAAAGTGTAGACTGTGTGGGCCTATAATTGAAAATTTTTCATGCTTTCTTTTCTTTTATATTTTCTAATTCTTACTTAGCTTATTTCATTCAACAATGCTCCTCTCACCCTCTCACCTATGCTCTCTAGCAAAGAAAAAAAAAAGGCTGAAACCATTACAGGTTCCACACCCTCAAGGAAAATTTTTTTGATAAAATCTCAGTGTTATTCTCATATAAATTTTATCAAATGTATTATTTTTTCAATTCAGCAATATGATTTCCTATTAGAAAACAATGATTTCCTGTTAAAAACAATTAATTTATTGTCAAATCATATTGAAAAAAAAACTACATTTGATAACTATTGTACTGAGTTCAGTGCCAGCATAACACCACAAATTTTTCCTATCAAAGAATGCGGAAAACTCAGATGTGGGTTAAGCATTTTACATATTTCATTTGGGACAAAATGCTTATTTCCTAAATTCTGGGCAATCAATCCCTTTATTTGAATTAATGATTTGCAATTTTTTAATCCAACAAAAAAAGTGCTAACTTTCATGCAAACTGATCTCAACATCTTTTCTTTCCCACAAGGCCTAATCGCAGACCCCCCTGGCACTCAAAAAACGGCAGTCTAGTTTAACAATATATAAAAACCAATGGGGAATTGTTATGTGGATTCGCATTATAATAAACTTATATTGCATTGGATTTGGATTACAAAGAGACATAGGTATCTAAATTAGAATCTGATCTCTGATTAGAGTAATTCCAGCCTTACAGGTGTACCTTTGTCTATTTATTTAGTTTCCTGCATGCATTTGTTTTTTGGGCAAAGAACAAAGATTATCGAGTTTTTAATGCAATTAACTACAGTTTGTGGTCCTATCTCCTAATAATCCCACTAACTTCATATGACACAATGGGATATTTTATAAATTCACAGGTGTGAAACGGGTTCCGACAACTTTATAGCTCACTTTCTCCACTCAAACCAAACCAGCATTTAAAAATGTTATGAGATATTTCCGATGGGCTTCTAAGTGGCCAATCAACATGATTAAATACATTAAAAATTTGGATTAATTCCTATTAGACTTTCTACGAACTTAGTTGTCCAACATCTATGCATAGCAGATGGTTTTTCTAAGTTTTATAATCCCATGTCTTGTTCTTTTTTTGCCAAAAGAAGGGGATAAATGAGAAGATATTTGTCGGATTGAATGCAAATGCATCCCCATCACGTTAGCTACTATCTTTACGACCATTTCTTTATTCAATGTGCCTATTAAATGAGTGTGGATGATATTCTGCACCCTGAATCACTTATATCTTTTCTGCGGCTACAATTCTGTTTGTTATTGTTAGACGTCAATGTGATATGGGGTGTTGAGAATCTAATAGCAGAGAAGCAATAAGATGGAGGATGAGTTCCCTCTTGACATGGAATCCGAGAAATAACAGTTTTTGTATTTGCTGATTCATTGTTTAAAAACCAAATAAAGCAGTTCATGTAGTTTTTCTTGGCTTTCGATGAGAGTTTTAATCAGATGCATACCATCAAGACTCGTCTTAAAATCGTCATCGAGTTTGATGACACCGCTCTCCGATCTTATTTTGGAATAGTATTACTGTTGAGTTATCCATATCGACAGTGGAAGAAGTTAAGATGCTAAGTATTGCTATATAAATTTGAGGAAAAACCTCAACTCTTGAACTGGTTCTTGTGATTGAGAAGGCCTTATAATTTGTCAAGCTAGCCACGTGTTGATGAATGCAAGTTGTGAGATTGGTTTGACACAGGTTATATTAAGAGCACAATGTGCAGATAATTTTTAAGGATGAAAACGCAGCTAGCATTTTTCTTTATTTTGACATGGATTTGATATTAGTTTGTTTAATTCCCTGCACATCCTGGCTGAAACAGAATTTTGGAGATGGCAAAAACTGCTCACTTTCTTAATGACACTAACTTGTTTCATGATCAGTAGAACAGCTGCAGTATCAGTTCTTAGGGGAAGAGTAGCAACCAGATGAGACATAATTTAGAGGATATGGGATAATAGCAGAAATTTAACAAGCACAAAGGGTCTGGTTTCCCACATAAACACATTACAGAACTCTCATGATTCATGAAGACCAGATTCGACTTTAAATCTTTTCTAGCACATAATTGCTTTCATGGAATTTTTTTCACTTCTTAATTATACAAACTAATTTGGCAAGTTATTGAGGAGCAGAATGTTGCTCATAATTAACTCATAACTGCACCAGACATCATATTATAGAACAAGGAGCAATTGGAGGAACTTAAACTCAACACAAGATTTTGGGCATTAGTTTATGGTGCTCTTGGAGTGTGACGACCATTCGCCCCAGATGGTGGATAATCATGCAGCTCCAAGTCCATCCTCTCAATCTTGTTTGGCTCCTCCAACTCCCCGTTTCTCTCTGTGTCAACCTGCAAGAATCATAAAGAAGTTTTTTAATTGACAATGCATTGCAACTTAAGAAACTCAAGTGATACTCTTAGGGCATCAAGTTTGTACCTTGTCGGTATTCTCTAGAATAAGATGAACTTGAGGGCCTTGCATAAGACTTTCAGTTCCTGCTCATGCAATCAAAATTAAACAAGTTATTCAATAAGAAGAAAAGAAGGGAAATAACTATAAGAATATAGGGCAGGAAATATTATAGTGGAGTTTACTTGTAACTGGGACTGCTTTCAAGCATGTCAGATGAGAGAGCATTAAGAAAACCAGAAACAGACGGCAGAAAGCAGCTGAGCCTTCCATTTTTAAGAAAGACTTGGGCAAAACAAACTATGTTGTGTTGCTTCCCACGGTGTGGTTGTCTATTTATACTTGAAGATTAGATTTTTCTGGAGTTTTGAGAGCATGGAATGTGGATGGTGAGTGAGCACTTATATTCCTCAAGGTCAAAAAGGTGATAACAAGCAATCATTTCGTAGGATCAAATCGTTTCACAAAAGCTATCTCATAATTTACATTCGAAATCATATTTACAATTGAATATATGATATAATCTAAGTCAAATTAACTCTTTCAATTACAAAGCACAGATAGAATTATAGAACAAATTTAGTTAAAATGATAATTACAATTATAAAAATGATTGTAAATACAGGTTGTTGACTCCCTTGCATCATGAACATGTGGCTCGTGGACGGTGAAACCCCAGGGTTGGGTGGGGGTGCAGGCGATGGTTAGGTAGACATGGGTTATATTTTAAAAAGTCAACATAGTAGCAAAAGATGGGCACACTATGGAAGTGGAAAGATGACACAAGAATGTTGATGTGCCAAAACCCAAGCTGGTTCACAAATCTAAGTCAACTAGTCAAGGTCTAGTGGGAATTACCATGAAAGCTCCAGTACATACCCTATACATGAATAGTTAAGTTAGAAGCACATCCAATGAGCTCACTAAAGACATTGGCACTTACACAGTAGTTGCACCTCAATTGCCAGGGCAATGTCAACTTAGATTTTAAGGGACAACAGATGGTAGGCACCAAATGCGGCTGCCATTTTGCCATGCCCAAGAGCAGAGGATTTTAGTTGTCATTCAAAAAAATAAAAAATAACCTCTCACTCCAAACATGTAACATTACTTATTTAAGGGTAATAATACATCCTCATTCATATTTAGTTCATCATTTTTCTCTATTTAAATTTGATGTATTGATCCAATTAATTTAAAGTTGTAGGAAAAAATATCCTCTATTCAAAGTATATAAGTATCAAACAATTAAATGAATTAAAATATTATAATAAAACACATGAATAATTTAATGTAAAAATTTTTAAATTCTAAAAAAAAAAACTAATGACAAGAAATCCATTATATCATCAAAGATTACAAAATAATTCATGTGAAAGTTTTCAACCATATTTTCGTAATTTTCTAACCATCGTTCCTATATCTCTCACAAATATCTATAAATGTTCTCACGTACATAACCTCATAAATACTTGCATTACATCTTTCTTATATCTTAAATTCCTAACAAATACAATTATTTATAAAGTAATTTTATAATTTATAAGTATTGAAAATAGGATTTGAAATTAAATTTTGAAAAATTAAAAATTATCATTAAATATAAAATAATGAGATAATTTTATAAAATTCAATTTAATAAATACAAAAGTTTTGGAACGTAACTTTGAAACTCATTATTGGTACTTATAAATTTTTCATATTTAAATCTTACAAATACTTATTTTATAAGAAATTTCAATTCTAATTTAATAAAAAGAACTTAAATAAGAAGATAACACACAATACTTGTTTGACAATAAATTTTAATCCTAATCTAACAAAAAAATCTTAAATTTAAATTAAAAAAATAACTTATAATAGAAAATAATCAATAATCTATAACAAATTAAATTTAAATTAAACCCAACAAAATCAGTGACTTTTTAACAAGTCATATCATGTTTTCAACTTAATTTGAGAAGTTGTAAAGGAAGGTAACGTGTCAATAGAGCTACTCCATACATAGTGCATGGACATTGCAGGTGGTGGAAGTCCCATTCAAGTTCTAAAAACTTGAATATGTTTCAGCAGAAATGCATGGTATTGAAGTGGGGACAATACTGTCCACTAAATCAGACTATAGGATGCGACAATTTTGCTCTATGGTAAAAGGATAATTGAGGGCATTGAAAACATAGTTTTCCCCTCTCCAAAACTAGAACATTTCGAATAATTCGTATAAGTTACGTCTCTCAAGTAGAAGTTTTAAGTCTCATCTATCAGATGTAGAAATAATAAGAATACACGTTGATCTAGTTGTTTGCACACTTTTGCGGCGAAAATAAGTAGAAGAGTGTTCTCGTGGAAGAGACCGTCATTATTTATTCATCTATCATCATTCACCAAGTTGTTGCTGAATTCAACTAAAAGTATCCGCCGACTTTAAGCATAACATAATTCTCCCAGCTTCATTTTCTCTTCCAGGCTCCAAGTATTTTCATGGCTATCCACTCAAGAAGTATTGTTGAAATAGGAGATCAGGAATCATCCATTAGGAATTTGTATTGTGTATGGACACTATATTAATAATCTAATTTGCTAAGACACCTAAAGGGTCTACTGAAACCTCTCATGCTTGCTTATACGTATAGAAGTGAAGTTACACATGGTTAATATAAAGAAATAAGAACTGTTTGTTTTTTATTTTTAAAAATAGCTTTCTATTTTTTTTATTTTTAAAAAATAGAAAAACTTGTTTGAGAGTTTATTTTCGGAATTTATTTTTAAAAATTGTTCTCTAAATATATAACTTTAAAAACATAAAAATAAGAACAACTTTTAAATGTAAAAATAAAAACTTGTTTGGGAGTTTGTTTTCAAATTTTATTTTTGAAAATTATTCTTTCAATATCTGAATTTAAAAAATAAAAATAAAAATAAATTTTAAATGTTTTTCTGAACTTTTTTTTAATGAATGTTAATTTTATAATTATATAAAGTATTTCTTTATTTGTAACATTGAACACTCTCTAATATTTGTTTTCTTCAATCGGAAAATAGTTTTTTAGAAAAATAGTTTTTAAAAATATAAAAAGTAAAAATGTATTCAAACACAACTAAAGGGTCTATTTGTTTATTATTTTTAAAAACAATTTTCTTCTTTTTAGTTTTTAAAAATAAAGGTTCATGTTTACCCAACTACTTTTAAAATACATTTTTAAAACTTGTAATTCTAAATGTACAACTTAAAAATAAAAAAATATTGTTCAGTGTTTTTAAAAATAATTTTTATTATTTTTTTTAAAAATAAAAGTTTCTATTTGGTAAACTATTTTTAAAACTTGTTTAGAAAAATTGTTATTGAAATTATTGTTTTAAAAACAAAAAAAGAACAAGTTTTAAATATTTTATAAACTTATTTTTTTGTTTTTGATAATAGTTTTGTAATTAAATAAAACTTTTACTTATTCATTTCATTAAATATCATCTATTCATTATTTTTCTCGAATTAGAAAGCAGTTTTTTAAAATAAAAAAATATTTTTAGAAATAAATTTTAAAACTAAAAAATAAAAATGCATCCAAATATATTGAGAATTTTTATGTTTTCTTAATTTATTCTTTTATTTTAAATATCAATTTTATAATTAAATAAAATATTTTCATTTAATTATTTAAATATTATTTATTCTTTATTTCTTTAAATTTAAAAAAATGAAAAAAACAAATTTTATAACTAATTTTTAAAAATAATTTTAAAAAAATGAAAGCACATTTAAACAAATTCTAAATTGCATTATAGCTAACATTTATAGCTTTTGACCCGGTTGTTAGCAATTGATTCTTACAAAGCGGATACGTTTGGCCGTAACTATCGTAAAATAAGGTTTTTTGAGAGTTTGACTTTAGACATCAAAGCTGTATTGCCCTAGTGGGTCATTTATACTATATTAAGATGGATTGGATGCCATATAATAATCAATTAAACACTAAATTAAGTACAAATGTTATGCACGTAAACCCCAATAGCACGGAAAACAAACTTGCGTGGGCACAGATTCAGGAGACAAAATGGATTTGCGCGTGCGATTGGCTGGAAAAAGTTCCAGAGAAAAGCCTAAATACAACACTCACTTTACTGCTTTCTGCTATTTTGTTTGTCGTGTTCATCTTGACCATTTCATTTGGAAATAACTTCTCACCAGTTTTCGGCACGCAAGACAAGTTGAATTTGTTCTCCTTCCTGCTTGCTTAACCGGAAGATAATCTCAAATAAAAATCGGAATAATCTTATTCATTTATATTTATAATCATAAAAATATTGTTTATTATTACATATGAAAAGCGTAATAAAAAATATTACTTTTTATATTGAGAACAAATCATTTTTTATTATCATAATATCACGGATTATTTTATTAATTATAATGTACATAAATAGAATTTTTTGTTAAAACTGTCTCTCGACACTGCATGATATCTCCTTGTTGTATTCCTATTCATTTGAATTATTTATTGTTTAGCTAAACAACTGATTTACATCTCCACCAAACCCAAAGGGATGCTACACTTCAAAGATTGAGTCCCATACGTTATATTCCTTATCGTGGCTCATATTCCATATCGTGGCTCCGTAGGGATGGAAGAGGGTAAGGTTTAGTGCCATTGATTTTGACTTGCGACTCGCGAATTAGTTCATTTATCTACGAGTTTGTGAATTTAAACTAAACTAGAAATCATGTTTAAATGTGGGTTAAATTTAATTTGGTTTGTATGGCACACAACTTATGCAGGTCAATTTGTGGATAAACTAGGCTAGCCTATTATATTAAAATAAAATAAATATATATGTGGTTATATGAATTAATATTAATTAATTTATTGGATATTTATTTAAAATAATTATTTTTTATGTTTGACATTAAGCCCATAATAGATTAGGTCTTAGTTTAACGTGTGTGGTTCATGATAGGTTAGATCATATATAAGCTCATATAAGTAGAGGCCCTAACCTGCAACCCTTCAGTGATTAGAGATTTCCTATCATAAGTCTGACCATATAGAGAGAAAAAATTATCATTTAATATTTAAAAGTTACTGCTTCCGTAAAAAATAACCTATCTATCTCTTTTCTCTTCTTCTTCTCTAGATAACCTCAGGGGCGAAATAGGTTACAGACTCTACTCATCATTATCCAAATTAATCATGATTTCATTAGAATATGTATCAAGTACGTTCATAATTTATTGTGAAATTTTATATTTTTCCATATTTATTAATCATATTATCAACATGGCTCACATTTTTTTATTTTTCATTATTAAGGTGCAAATTCTTAATTCATATAAAATTACACTTTCTCTTTTTATTTTTGATTATATAAATTTATGTTATGAATTATTTTTAAATTATATTTTTATTTTATGAGTATTATATAACTAATATCTTTTATGTATAATATTTGTTATCATATATAGGTTTTAAATATATTATAACTTATTTATAGATAAATATATAATATTTTGAAATAATTTTAATTTTTTATCATTTAAAAATTTTGAATATTTTAAAGTTAAAAAAAAGGCCCACGAATTGGCCTATTTACCTGCAACCATTTTAGGAGTGAATTAAAAATGTAAAAATTCATAAAATATACAAGTTAGGCCAACTCAATTTTCATAAAAGTTAATTATGTATATCAACCTACCTACTATAAAATTATAGTAAAGTTGAAATAAGTTTGGCATAAGGAACACTAAGCTTGTATTAAAAAAATTAGTATATTTGATCACTTAAATTTATAATAGGTTAAAATTTTAGTTTGACCTAATTCATACATGAATTTTTAATGCCTATTTTAATTTGTTAGCCTATATAAGCTTATTAATAACTAATAAATTCTTTTCAAAAATATCATTAGGAGTTTAAGTTGAGTCAAATTAGATTATGATATTATCAAGCATGATTTAACTAGTATAGAAAGTTAGTTGAATTCAAACTAATGATAATATTTTAATTTAAACTTGCTTTGACTAAAAATTATATAGTTTAATTAAAGTTTGACTTATATTGACTTGATAGAATTAATAAATATTATAAATTCTAACAAGTCCAAATTCAATTTGAGTTTTAATTCAATCCCAACACAAATATAAATATTACAATAATAATCATGAATCAATTATTTAAATAATTACAATATAATATTATAATATAAGTTAATTTTAAAAGAATGGAAATTTGTTAGAATTTTTCATACTTTTTGCCAATTTTCTTTTATATATCATATATATTTATATTTTGTATAATTTAACATACAAAAAATATATGATGCCCTATTAGGCTAGTTAGCTATACTTTAAATAATATGATTCAATCTATTTTATGAAATAAGTTAAAATTTTAGTTTAAGTTTATTCTATTTTTCAAATAAGTTAAACTAGGTTAAACAAAAAAATAAATTAGACCACTAGAGGCTTATAAGCTGGATGACTTACTTACACTCTCAAAACCATATTTTCAATTAAAAGTTGTTTTATTAGTATAAATTCAAATAAGAAGCGTAGTTTTTTAAAAAATAAAAGTTAAATAAATTATTTTGTTGGTTATTAATTAGTAAAATATAGGAAGTAAAAATACTACATCCTTTAGATTTAAAATATTTTATTTGAAAATAAATAATTATAATAAGCATGAAAATAAAATTTTCTTTTATGTGAATTGACTTATAAGTAATAAGTGAAAGTAAATTAAAGTAAAATATGATTAAATATAAGTATGTAAATTGTAGGAAGCCTAGGACAATATCTTCAAAATAAACCCTATGGCATTTCTTCTCATATAATCCTAAAAGAAAACTAACCTTACCCTTCATTTCTCCCAAAAAAAAACACAAAAACTCTCTCTTCCTCTCTTCTCTAAATCTGAGCAAAAATTTCAAATTCTCTTTAACTTCTTCTTCCTCAAGTCAAATAAGACAAGAAATCTCTCTCTAACTTATGTAATATTCCTTTTTCATGACCAAAAAATCAAGTCATTAATGGCAGTTATAAAAGGCAATTAACGGCAATTTGAACTACACATAATGTACTTAGCGGTAGTTCTGCAAACCACTAAAAAATGGATTATTAAGCTAATTTTAGTGACCATTTAAGACAAGAACTAGAGTTTTGAAATTTTATAAATTTAATGTCAGTTATGTTTAGCAATAGTCTGACTACTACTATTTTAAAAAGTTTGATCAAATTATAGCAGCTTGGAACTACCTTTATCCATTAAAAAAAAGTTTCACTTAGCAATAGTTAGGAACCATTGCTAATGTCCCTTTATTTTCAAAAAAAAAAAATACACTGGTTCTTAAATCTACTAATCACATATCTTATCTTATTTGTTTGACAATTCTCCTAATAAGTCACCCTTTTTCTCCTATTACTATGGATGAAAAAAAAAAAAAAAAGAAAGTAAGCAATCATAATCTAGCATTACTAAGTTTTATAAAACTAATAAAGTAAGCAACCGTAATCTAGCATTACTACTTATAAAATTTCAAAGTTAACTTCCATCATCACTACCAAAAACATCATCTACTTCTCCAAAAAAAATCCTTTTCATCCCTCTTGAAAATAACTCAACTAGCACCAATTACTAATCTAAATATATTAACTATGCCTCTTTGTTAATATAGGTTTTCTTCTTAAGATGGTCTTAATTGTCCATTTTTCCCTATGTCAACCTAAAACTTCATTCAAGTATGAAATTCTCAAACAAGAAAGCTTTATAGTAAGAGTAATATTAAATATATGATATGATAAAAAGCATAAGAAACTTAATTATTTGTATATTCTGATAAGTCAATTCAAAGGCTACAAAGAGATAAGTTTATCTAGACTAACCTATTTGATATTCCAGTGCTTGGAGAATCATTTCAACCTGTGTAGAATTTAGAGAACAAATGCAATGAAATTAGAAAATTAAGTGACATAACTCAAACAATTGATATAACTCAAAATATAAATCTTTAGCACATCAGAAAAGGATTGTTATGAAAAGTTTATATAATGAAGGTGGCATAAGATTAAAAAAAAGAAATTCTAATAACTTATATAGTTTAAAATATAATATATTCTTACTAACTTGATTTCCTAGTTAGATTATTAAAAGGTTCTAGTTATTCAATAGGTATAAAAATTACAACAATTATAATATGATTCTAGACCTCCTTCTAATTGAAGGCACCATTTGTTATTGCAACTTCTAATTTTAGATCTCCTTTTGCCTCTGATATCTCATATTGCAAATGGATCATGCACTTTTCCTTCATATCATTCCACAAAATAAATATCAAACTAAGTTACTAGTTCTTCTTTCCTTTATCTTTAAGTTTACAATTAAAATCAAGTGTATTATTCATATATATTTATTCTTGCAATGTCAAGCGTAAGCTTTACATTCACATGCTTCAAGCTTTTAACCTATATATAATTGTTAAACCAAATATGTAATAGAATAATTAATACTCATTAAAGAAATACTTATATTAGAACAATCACAAAGAAACATCCACTCTTTTACATTATAAAGAAAGGATAAAATTTAATTGAAAAATCATATATGTACCACATAAATATAAATTAATTAGCATAAACGACATATTTAATCATCGTTAACCTTATTCTTATAAATACCATTCCAAGTTTTAATCACATAATACTATAAAAGATCATAAGTATACCATATTAGCGTGAAGCAATTACTTCTCAATCATAATATATATACCAATAGCATGATCCATATATAACTACAAAATTAAGATAAAAGAAAGAAAAATAAAAGGAATAAATCTTATATAGAAAAACTTTATTTTTCCTTATAATTAAAGCCTATCTACTTAATTGAAGGTGGTATAAAAGAAGTGTAAATCCTTAAAAACCAAAACTTATAACAAAATTTTAACCCTTCTATCATATTTGATGGTTAGAGAAGGAATCCATATCAATTTTAAGACTTTGTAATTGCTAAAAGCTTAGTTTCTCCAAATCTTCACCTATCTTACTCCTTCTAAAACTATAAATACTTCACCTATAAGCTTCATTTGATTAAGTAGATAAAAATTAAAACTAACTTATATTTTCAATTTGCATATTCTAAGGTCCATTTACCTTATCTATTTTCTAAGTTTATCACTAATCACTTTCACTTTACTTAAGTTTTATAAAGGCACCATAAACTATTAAGTCAATTGGTTAGTATTTCAATGATGGTAATCAATCACTTAATAATTTGTAAACTAATAAAACTCATTTTCAATACCAAACCACCCTATACTAATTGTTACCTAAACCTCTATTCCTTTCACACCTATAAGCCACTCATTTGGACATTTTTATAATTATAAAAAAAAAATATAGTTAAGAAAAAGAATCTCACATAAGCCACACATTGTTTCCATAAAATTATCAAAGGTAAAGATAAAAAGGCAAACTTTTCTGAAGAATTAATCTCTAAAGGTTACATAAAGTTCCAATGATATAAAGTGATTATTATAATAAGTCTTTGGCTTTATACCTAAGGACCATTAGCAATATTAGGATGTTTAATTAGTGGCACCAAATTTATTTTAGTTTTCATCATCTTAGTTCTTGTAATCATAAATCATATGAGTTCTTAGATTGATCTCCATACACTAAAAGTTACACTTCTATTATAGCATAACATTGTTTAACATTCCTCCACTATGATTAATTAAAAGAAAAAAACATAGTGAAAAATCATACACTTGCTCTCTAAAAATAAAAATCCAATAGTATGAAAATATTTTACTTCTACTTGAATTGTAGTAAAGATCCTTATGTATTGAAAAGAAAAGAAATTAAACTACTATCAATTTGAATTATAGCCAAGTCAAATAAAGAAAAGCATAATTACCCTAGATTTTCCTACGTTTTGCTATTGCAATTGTTATCTTCTCAACCATGCAAGATAACTTTTTTTCCACATTCACCTTCCATAAGTGGATCAAAGGATGTGTTATCTTTCTGTAGTCATAGCTAAAGATTACCATAAAAATACTTACTAATGAAACATATTATTAACCATATACTAGATAAAACTATTAAGGTCGTTGTATAGTATCAATCTCAACTTTCATTTTTTTTAAAAGCTATAGAATATATTTGTCAAGTCATTAGTTAGTGGGGAACATTCAGGACTATTGTAGTATTGCAAATTAGGCAATATAAATTGTTGGTATAATAAATAGAGAAAAGAAAGGTGGAAAAAAGGAAAGAAAAATAATACATGTCATTATAGATTTTTTTAAGTTAACATTTTTAGGTCTTTCAAGCTCTTAAACTATAAAACCATTCATGCTACCTAAAGTAAAGTCAACAATGTGGATATTATACATAAACCATAAGATAAAAAGAAAAATATGGCTAAAAATACAAGAACATGAAGATTAGCTCCTTCACTAACTGCGAGACGACAAGGACTAATCCAATACATTAAGCTTACATGCCATAAATAGTAAAGGAAGGCTATGAACAAGATAAATTACAGTGATTGATATGATTATTTATTTATGGAATTTAATGCCTTACTTTTGTATGTTCAAGGATGAAAAACAAACTACCTTAAAATAATATGAATAAAGTATGATAAGTAAATAATTAACACAAGAGATTATTATAATAATAAGCACCTGCTTATGTGAAAAAGCTGCTAATTAAGCAAAACATAGAAAAAGCCAATTACAACAATAGCATTTAGGTTAATTGGTACATAGCCTTTCCACTAACTTATGCTCAAATCCAAGTATACATAGGTGTCTTCCCATTTTCCTATTTTATTTTACTGATAAATATACACTTTCTATAAGTATAAAGTAAACTAGGATACATTAGCCACATATTTAGCTTTACTATACCAGATAACTTGTGAAGCAAAAACACTCAATTGAGTTCTAGAATTTCCTTTTAGTTTGTATGAAATTAATAGTCAACGCTTAAAAGCACTATAATTATATATGCTAGTGATCATGAACTCATCATAATGGAATAGTGAACTAAGATTTCATCTTAGATTTACATATTAAATTAACATTCTTTCACATAATTTGTAATCATATTTTGGCAAATTCCATATACAGCTTTCCTAATCTTTAAAAGAGATCATAAAAAGCAAAAGGTCATTATTGAACTAGCACAAAAATTCATTGCTTTATTTGCTTTATGGTAAATACCATGTTAAGAGCTTTTAAAAAAGCTTGAATAAACTTAGGAAACATATAAAATAACATATCAACTGATAAATTAAAGAATAGAAAGTATGGGAAACATTCAAAATAACAAATCAATTGAAATTAATAAAGTAAAGAATAGATAATGTGATAAGAAAGGTTGTACCTCTCATAAGGTTTCGAATTAACTTTCAATGATGAAAAACCTTCATATTAAGCTTCAAGGTTAAGGAAATCTCACATAAGTTTCAATGTTGAAATAGGAAATGAAAAGGAAGCATAAATTTTCAAAGAGAAGGAAAAATATTCTTAAAAAAACTAGAATAAGGTTCATAAATTTTTAAAAGAAAGAAAGGAATTGTTCAAAATGAGTACATTGAGTAGGGTTCTTAAATTTTGTTTCATAAATTATCAAATAGCATGAAATGAGATTTAGCATGTTTGCTCTTTTTTTTAAAAAAGAATAAGTTATCACTTAAAGATGGGTTCATTAGGTAGCTGTCACTAAATATAAGCATTTTAACAGTGCCTTGTTTAACTACTAATAAGGTAAATAATTGCAGGTGGTTTGATTAACTGATGCAAAGAAACCACCATTAAATAGCACTTTTTTTCAATAATGTCTACTTCTTATTTTGAATTTGGGAACCAATAAGGTTTTAAAGCCTTAACCCCTAAATCCTTTGATTCTTGAAGTTTAGGAGTAATTTCATTTTCAATCCTAATGCCTATCATCTCTTTAACATCTTATAAGTAACCATTCTCTCCAAACTTGAATGATTTGAGTAATTTAATCTATAAATAGCTTACATTTTGTTTATCTTTGTTGAAATCGAGGAATTATGTATTGAAATATTATTTGATGTGGATTTCTTGTCAAATATAGTTTGCATGATGATGATTTTGTGTTTTATGGTGCTTGAATGAGGAAATGAAGCATGAGGAATGAGATTTAAAAGAAAATTGGTGTAGGTGAAAGTGAACAGTGATTTTTTCTAAAAAAAACATAATTTTATAGGCGAATTGATTAGTACACCTACTTATTTTTTTCCTATTAATTTAAATAAAGATCATCCATAATCATCTTATATATTTAAAAAGGTATAACATAGTTAAAATCCATGAATGATACAAGTCTCTAAAAAGAAAAATAATGTATAATTTATTATGTAATTGATTAAATGAGTCCAAAAGGCAAATCCTTGTGAGTAATCAATTATACAAGAACAAAGAGTAAATCTTTGGACATATTCAATAAAATATATCCAAATAGTAGTTTGTTGAATATAATCAATTATATAATGGATTATGTGAATTCAAAGAACAATTCTTTATGACAAAATCAATTATATAATTGATTATATGATGATTTTCTACAAATTTATCCCAAAAGCACTATTAATATGATGGACCTTAGCACCAATATCACTTATAATCTCAAATCTATCAACTAAATCAATATAATTCATAAGAAATAAATTGTAACAACCAAACTTATCATGAGATTCACAATTTTTAGGCCAAAAACACTATTAATTTAAATTTCTTTAAAATCCTATATGAACTAAAATACTAATAATACTATGAAATCAATCAAGAGTTTAAATAAAATGCTACTTACTTTTTCAAGAGTTTAAGTAGATGAGGTTTTAAATATGAGGAGTTGGCTTATTTTTCTAAGGGTAAAATGGAAAGAAATTTTGCATTTCTTTTCCAACTTTCCCTTATTTAATTTGTCTCATCTTTTACAACTACACACTATTGCAAATAATATTTGACACTAATATTTTCCAACCTTACACCTTTACTTATGAAAATTCTTTTAGTCACAACAATTCTATTTAATTTCTTAATTATTAATTCACAAACTCAAAGGTCTTTCAAAAAATTTTCCTCCTTGTTAAAATCTCTTATTATCTTACTAAATCAACTAAATTTTAAGTTCATAATAATAAATTCAATTACCTCTAACATCACAATTCAAATTACCTAATTACTCTAATTTCTAATATTTGTTATTAGGTAATTAATTATTAAATTATAAATCCTAACATGATTAAGTGTAACAATTTTTTAAACTATGAATAAATAAAAATAAATATATTAATAAATA
This sequence comes from Sindora glabra, assembly GCA_020226215.1. Lineage (NCBI taxonomy): Eukaryota > Viridiplantae > Streptophyta > Magnoliopsida > Fabales > Fabaceae > Sindora > Sindora glabra. The sequence continues at coordinate 72,282,709 of CM035231.1, read as the reverse complement.
TATAATATCATAGAATATAATTAATTATATTTAAAATAATTATATTTGTATTTTAAATAATAAATAAAAATTTAATAAGTAAATAAATAAATATGTGAAGTTATAAAATATAATTAATTAAATTTAAATAATTATACTTTTATTTTAAATAACTTAATTATATTAATATAATTTGATCTTAAAATAAATATAAATTAATTCAATTCATATGTTTAGTTATATCAATATATCCTTTTATATTATTTTATATTTTTAGCTAATTTAATAATTAATTTTATGAAATACTTCTAGTATAATTAGATAATTTATTAACTATTATTTAATTTATTAATTACTAACTAATTTATTAATTGCTTATGTGGATAACTTATTAAATTAAAATAAATTTTTTAATAAATTAATATTTTATTTTCTTAAATAAATTAAAACTTTAAGTACTTTTCAAAATTAATTTATAATTTATTAATTAAATTATAAATTAATTTATTTATTACATTAAAAATCAAGGTAGCTAGCCCCTTTAACTAGTGATTAGTGATAAGTGAAAAGCTAAGGCAATATCCTTTGAGGAATTTTGGGTAATTATTAATGGATCACGCATCATAATACCCATTCATATTTGACCTTCATGGTATAGGCCGAAAACTGTAACAAAGAATAATCTAAGGCATAACATAGATTCATGGATCGAGGCTCAAACATTACTTGCTTGGACTAGTCATTGGTGTTACTATGAAGGTAAAATGAGTAGGAAAAATATTACTTGGAATGCTTAACATTCTTGCATTACATAAATTAAGTAAGAAAAATATAAGATATATTTTATAATTAATGAATAAGATTGATCTCACCATTATAATTTCTCACACTCCACACACAATCAAATTCACCATTCAATTTGCTTATGGGTGGGAAGGGAAGAATTTCATTATGGAATTCATGTAAAATAATGACATATATTGAACTAATCCATCCATATTTGGCATTTTCTTTTATTAGTTAAAATAAAATATCAAAAGTGAAAAGTTCACCTGATAATTATGCCAATAATAAGGATGGTGTGGGATAAGAACAGATCAACCTTCTTTTATCTTATATTTCATTGTTGGTGATAAAATATTAATTTACTTCATATTTCAAAATTAAAGATAAAATTTACTCTATCCTTATATTCTACTAGGCAACAGAGCTTTATGGAACTTATAGAGAATGATAAGAAAATAAAAGAAATTAAAAATAAAAACTTTAAAATTAAGAGTAATAAATTTATGCATAATTATCAATTAATTTCAAACATTGGTAAATAAGGAAGAAAGAAAAAAATTTAAATTTAAATATTGCAAATCATATGTAATCAATATAATATTATAATCTAAGTTAAAAGTTATATATAATTGATTTAAATAATTTAAATTTAAAAAAATAAATTAATACATAATTAGTAAAATATTATTATTTTCAACCTTTATATCTCAAATGAAATCTTAATGATTTTTTTATTTTTAAACAATTAAATTATTAAAATAGTTAAAAAATTATACATATATATAAGTATATATAGTAAAATTTTAATAATTTTATAATAATAAAATTTCATCAAAGAAAATAAAATATTATTATCACATTCTTATCATTTTAGTTAAAATAAAAATTTATCTCATATATTAATTTACAAAATAAAAATTATACTATTTCTAAATTTCATCACAACAAATCCCGTTATGAATTTGGAGATTTTGTTAACCATATGCGAATCTTCTCTTCTTAAAGCTCATAAGGTAAATTAAGTGGTTGGGCTTTAACAAAGCTAACACATCATATCCTAACTCCTAATTGATTAAAATAACATAAGGTATCTTTGGCAGCTCTTAACTAAAATGCAAAATCATTGTATAATTAACCTTACAAGTTAAAGTGCTAACATAGGTTTGGAAAAGTAAAATGTTTCATGTATAAACCTAAACTATACATATATATATATATAATTTCAAAAATTTCCTTTTAGAAATAGTAAAGACTAATCTATTACGAAGACCAATCTATTTTGATTGTTTGCTAGATCTTGATATAGTCATTACAACAGACTAATTTTTTAAAACTCTTCCTAAACTTCATGTTAAATTATTTGAATGCACCATGGAACCAAGATAGATTCTTGTTGTAATCATTTACCAAATCTATTACAAATTGCACAATTCTACACGAAGTTTGTGTATCAAATCATCGACTAAGCAAGGAAAAACTATCTTCTTTCCTACAAATTACACAAAGGTTAATCTATCTACACCTAAGGAAACAAAATGAGATAATATAGATTAACTTGAAAATTAGGATTTTATGAAGGTTGTTAAAACTGAAGAAATCCAACAAAAGCCAGATGGTTCATCTTTTATCTCTTTTTCAAATTACAGAAAGCCTAAAATTAAGTAGATTAAAGAATCTTCTGAATAGGTAAATCCTAGAAATTTGGTTATTGGATTGAAAAGATCCTTCTTATGAAAAATCAAGCCTAAGAGAATTAGACTTGAACCTTGCAAAAGATCTACTTTGTCTATTTAATCGACAACCAATGTTGATTTGAGCAGTGTGAAAAACTCTACAAAGGTCCTTAAACCAGTATACGATCAAACTATTTAAAAAAAAGATAAGAAGGATGGTGAAATAATAGGATATGGTAATGATTATTAAGGATCTACCAAATCTATTAATTTACCAACTACCTCACAACTTTAAATAAATTTCAAGGTGATTTAAGGAAAAATATTCAAAGGAAAGGACCTCGAATCTAAGCCTCAGCCTTAACCAAAATCTTAACCTACAAAGAAGAACAAAGGAAAAGACCCAAATATACTCCACCTCTTTTTCAAGTACAAGATATTAGGCCAATGTGCCATAGGTGTAATAAACTTAGGCACATAGCCAAATACTGTAGATTGAATAGGAGGATCAGGCAACTAAATTAGATGAGTCTATCCTCAAATAAATAGCTAGCCATCTTGCTAAGGACTTTTCTCAATCTAAAAAGAAGTCAGAAGTAGAAGAGGAGCAAGTCTAGAAAATGTCTCAACTCCTTCCAAATGACAAAATATCTTCTAACTTAGAAGAATCTTAGAAAATGGTAAATATGCTTAACACTAGTCAAAACTTGCTCTTTGACATTATCAATGAATATCTTGATAATAAGAAAAAACAAGAATATATTCCAAAACTTAAACAAAGTCTGAATAAAATATCTTTTCAAAAAAGTTTTCCTTAACTTAACACCTATAATTTTAAATATGTTTTAAAAATATTTAAACTAGAATAAAGTAAACTTGTTAGCTTATAAGATTTACAGTTTAAAATAAATCTTATTAAAACTGAAGTTAAGAAGCTAAAAGAAATTCAATAGCTTTAAGGTGTTATTTTATCTAAACTCCAAAACCCTCCCAAAGAAAAAGAGGAAATTAAAATGAATGAAATGATGATGAAGAATTCTTAGCATTTATTTTTAAGACCCCAATACTTAAATATCATATTCCGATCAAAATATTTAAGAATAATTAGGAGTTAGAAATAATTATTTTATTTAATACAAAGGTAGATATCAATTGTATTTAGGAAAGCTTAATTCCAAACAATTTTTTTGAAAAAAATCAGAGCCAAAATTAAATTCACTAATGACTCCCTTCTTGAAATTAATTTTAAGCTTTCTAATGTGAAAATTGTAAATTCTTCTTATCAAGCAAATCAATCATTTTTACTAGTCAAAAGTTTATCTAACAAGGTTATTTTGGAAACTTCTTTTATCCAAACCTTGACTCCATATAAGGTTTCAAATAAAGGGATTGCATCAAAAGTTCTTGGAGAAGAAATTACTTTTCAATTCATTAAAAAATCTAAAAAGAATAATTTGATAAATTATAAGAAAACTTAGATTAACTATCTTTCTAAGTAAGTATCTTACAAAAAGATTAGGAAGATAGAGCAACAATTGGCCAATCCAATTGTTTAAGCTAAAATCAAATCTCTCTAATGTAGAATTATCAATCATGTTTATTTTGACCCTTTGATTGCCTTTTGGAATAGAAAGCATCATATGGTAGAATTAACCTATGAAAAAGATTTTTCTAGAAGAAAGATCCCAACTAAGGTAAAATCAATTCAAATGAACCAAGAACTTCTGAAGCATTACTGAAAGGAAATAGATGATCTTTTAAAAAAAGAGATTATTAGAAAATCCAAGAGTCTTTAGTCATGTATAACATTTTATGTTAATAAAAGTGTGAAGGCTTGTAATCAATTATAAGCCTTTCAATAATGCACTTCAATAAATTTAGTATCTAATCCTAAATAAGAAAGATTTATTAAATCAATTTTATTTGGCAAAAATATTTTAAAATTTTGATATGAAATCTAATTTTTGTCAAATTCAAATAAAACCTGAGAACAAGCATAAAATAACATTCACAATCCTATTTGGTTAATATGAATGGAATCTAATGTTGTTTTAATCTAAAAAATGCTCCTTTAGAATTTCAAAAGATTATGAATGATATTTATAATCCATTTTTTAAATTCATTATTATTTATATTGATGATATTTTAGTATTTTTCAAAAATATTGATCAACACTTTAAATATTTAAATATTTTTCTTGAAATTACTCGAAAAAATGGTTTAGTCATTTCAAGAATCAAATATTCTTTATTTCAAACTAAAATTAGGTTTCTTGGTCATTTTATTTATCAAAAAACTATAACTCCGATTGAAAGGTTAATTAAATTTGTTAGCAAATTTCTCGATTAACTTATTAAGAAAACTAACTTCAAATATTTTTAGGATATTTAAATTATATCTCTAATTTCTTTCTAAATCTTTCAAATCCTATTAAACCTTATATGAATGTCTAAAAAAAATCCTCCTCCTTGGATAAATGTTCATATAAAAATAATTAAACAAGTTAAATCTTAAGTTTAAAGTATTCCATGCCTACATATTTCGAATCCAAAATGCATTCAAAATTGTTGAAATTGATACCTTTGATTTAGGTTACATAGGTGTCCTCAAATAAGTTTTAAATGGCAAAGAGTATATAATTGCATATGCATCAAAACATTAGAACTTTGCACAATAAAACTATTCTACCTTAAAAAAGGAAATTTTAGCAATAGTTTATGCGTTCAAAAATTTTAGTCTAAACTTTTTAATTAAAAATTTCTTATCAGAGTTGATTGTAGTTCTGTCAAGTTTATTTTAAAAAAAATTAAAAATATTGTATCAATATAAATTTCTACCAAATTGCAATGTATTTTAAGTATTTTTTATTTTGGAATTGAACACTTAAATTAACCTTCAAATTCCTTTCTAGATTTTCTTATAAGAAAATACTTGCAATGATCAAACTAGTAAATATGCCTCTTAAAAATAAAAAAGACCCAAATCCTTAGAAATCAAAGCCAACTTCAAAGGAGAAAGGAAAACTCCAAATCCAAATTGAAGCTACTTCACAAATGATCTCATATCCCTAGAGAAATTGATGATAATGATTTCTCAATTAAAACTTTGCAAGCTTTAGGCTCCCAACTCTAAAGACCTTTCTAACTAACCAATAAATCTTAGGCAAACATCATCAAAGAAGAAAATGTTAAGGAATTGATCCTTAACTAACCTAAAATACTTTAAGCTGTTACAAATTAGAAAATTCAAAATAAAATAACTGGAACTTCCTTTAAAGCCATTGTACCTAAAGAACTAAAACCTATGAAAATCACTACCCAATACATCAAGAAAGCAAATACTTAGAATCTCTTCTAAATAAAACCTAAATATTAAACCAAAAATCCCAAAGAATTAATTTCCAAGGTATTTCCAAAAAGATGGCATTTCATTCATGATATGCCACTTCATTTAAGAGAATTCTTTGAACACATTTTGGATGATTCTAACTTAGTTAAAAGCAAACATCATGTGAGTCAACATAATCCCAATTTGGTAACTCATTCAAGTTTCAAAATTTTGAAAATTATTACATTATTTAAATAAAGTATAGATCCCTTTAAGATGAAGAAATTTAAAAATATTTTCATCCAAATCTAATTGGGTATTCTTTTTAGGATTACTAAAAGGCTTGGTTTAATACTATTTATTTTCAAAATAAAAATTTTAAACATTCTTGATTGATTTATTTCCTTTGTGATGCTAAGTATCAAATTCCAAACTGGTTCATTAGGAAGTGGAACATCTTTAGACTAATTGAAGATATACTTTTAGTAAATATCAAGAAGGATGAGTAACTTTCAAAATTTGCTTTGACAATGAAAATCATGGTAATATTCTTATGTTTTTGCAAATTTTCTCAACAACTAGTCTCCCGTGGGCCTATTTTAAGGAATATCAATATGGTTAAAATCTAAACAGCAAATTTTTTATTCTCTATAGAAAAAGGTTTATTAAATGGTAGGTTAATTTAAAATAATTTGCCAAAATATAAAAGGTTAGAGTACTAAAATGGTTTAAGAAAAAGCTAAAATTCTATAAGAATCTAAATAAGGGTAGAAATTAATTCCTTTAAAATAAATCTCAATTTATACTAGCACTCACTTCAACAATAACAAAGGAAGATTTCAATTCCCACTTATAGGACATTTGCCTCCTTCTCTAATTAAAATCTTAAGCTTTAAATAATTTTTAAAAAAAATTTGAAGACTATGCCTAATCAAATGAAGATGATTGCTTTGGAATTGATCTTGAAAGAGATAAAATTTCAATAAATTTTGATAATCTAACCTGAGCTATTGGATCAAAAGCAAATCCAAATTCAAAGTCTGTTAGCACCAAAAGACAAAATTGCTTTCAGTGAAGATAGTATAATGAGACTCCCTTTAACTTTGTGTCAACTTTAAGTTAGCTTTTGAAAAAGAAAATGAATATTCTACTTTTTAATGACTAAAGCTAATATAAAATTATTAATTGGAACAATAACAACTTTTATTGTACACTATAATAGTGAACTATAGAACTCTAAATTTGCCTATAAATAGTGTAAACCCCAATTGTAAAAATTAGGCTTACTTAAACACTTCCAATAGCCTCAAATAACTAGTTTCCTTCTCCCAAAACCTTTGTAAGTTTTTTTTTTCAAATTGTTAATAAATTTACAATCCCTTTGTGGTCCTTACTTCTTTATTGCAATTTTATACAATTCTTTCAAATTGTATAATTTTTTATATAATTAGTAATAATTTCATTTTACAAATATAAAAAATTTAATTTAATGAAATGAATATATTTTAAATTCACTTTAATATATATTAAAATTCAACAAATTGAAATGATAAAAGAAAATTATATTATAGAAGCAATTAGAAAAAGATATAATATTGCAGTATTAAATGATTTTAAATATTCATATTTTGTATCACTATTATGTCATCCAATTATTTGTATCTTGTTAATAACCTTATTATAGCACAAGATACTTTTTTGTAAAATATTGATTAATAAAATATTTTTTATAGTTCGATTTTATTGTGTGCCCCTTATTTAAGGAATCATGTAGTCAATCCTAATATTAATATTATTGCATTTTTTAACAAAAATACACTACATTTTTGTTAAATTTTTGTTTGCTATATGTCTTTTGTTAATATAATAGGAAAAATCTCACTCATTAACATCATAATACAATTATTGTTTAACATGCAATAAAGCAATATAAAAGTGTTAACATCTATTAAGATAATCAAATTAAAAACCTAAAGAGTGGGGGATTTTCATTAACTAGACTATCATGATACTTAGAAAAGGAATGAATATGGAATCTTATAATAAATACAAAGGTTATTGCATAAATAAAAAATTTATCATACAAACATCATATACTTCTCTATAATGTGCTTTTTTCCTTGTTCAAAGTGTCTAGAACTACATTCTTTATCATTTCGTCAAGGTTATATTTCAAAAGTACAATACTAGTAACAAATGGGATTGCATTGTTTGAAGTAGGAATAATAAAATGAAAATGCTATTAAAAATTGAGTATTTCTTAATATCTATAACATATGAAAATCAAATAAAAAATTATAAATAATTCAACACATTTAGTAATTGAGATGAAAATGCAATCAAATTAAGGGTTCGTTTAGTTTAAGAAAAAATAGAATTTCTAGAAAATATATTTTTAGAAAATAAATTAATTTTTCATTATTTGGTACATAAAGAAAAAATATTTTCTTATGTTAGTATATAAAGAAAAATTAATTTCTTCTAATAATTTTTTTAAATATATTCAATTTTATGAGCAATGAGCATATATTTTATATCAATTGAATTATGATATATTAACCCTTTGTCGTAAGGATTTAAAATTTTCTATTATTAATTATTTGTATATTATTATATTAATAAAAATTATTAATTTTTAATAACATATCATCTTCTTATTTATTGAAAATATTCATAATAAATTAAATTTAAAATTTTAATCATAATTCATAAAATATAGAGATGAAAAATTGATGGGTGATAACATATATTAATTATCGATTAAAAAAATTAAATGCAGGATTAGAGAAGAAAATAAACTAATTAATTAAAAGGTAATTTTATAGAAAATTCAATTTTTGATGTGATTGAATATTTTCATTGTTTAAGTTATTTCTTAAAATCTCAATAAGTTAAATAAAATAATACAAATCTAAATATAAAAATATTGTATATAAGTTGGAGTCTCAGTAGAATTACCTCAATAATATCCCAATGGAATGCTTCCTTTAAAATGAAAAAATTAACTTTAGTTAAATGGGAAGTATGTAAAAATGCCATGTGATTGCCAACTAATTATTTGTTTATGAAAAGATATACCAATTAGTCAATTGATAATAGAATATATATCATAGTCTGTAATAGGTGGGACTTCCCTTAAAATGAAAAAATCACTTTAGTCAGATGGGAAGCATGTAAAAAAGCCTTGTGATTGTCAACTAATCATTTGTTTATGAAAAGATATACCAATTGGCCAATTGATAATAGAATACATATCATAGTCTGTAATAGGTGAGAAGGCAGAAAGGGAAGGTTTTAAGCACAAGAGACATTAAGCAACAAGCATATAGAAAATGAATTCTATTTTTTAAACTGAGAAGTTGCTTTTTGAAATATTAAAATAATTTTTTAGTTGACTAAATTTTAATTTCTTGTTGACTAGCTGAATGTCCAAACATTAGAAAATTGAAAAATAAATTCCAAAAAATTGTTTTCCCCCTAAATAAATAGACCTTAAGTGTATTTCTCATTGATTTATTGATCAAACAATTATCTTTGTTTATTAGTAAGCAACTATTAACACTATTAAACTTAGTTGGATCATTAATTATATAAAGATTTAGCACATACAATGATATAAAGATTGTAAAATTTTAAAATAACTAAATTAGATCATATTGTAAATATGTTCTTTAACATATATAAAGATGGCATTTTGAGATTGCAAGATAATAAAAATGATGGAAAAAATTGCTATTGTCAACTTTCTAAAAAATAGCAGATGCCATAACTTCATAAATGTTGTCATTTGTCTTACCTTTGATGATATATGTTACCCATCACCCTATATTCTTTGTCTATACTCCAAGATTGCAAAAATAAGTGCATAGGAAACATATTCAATGCACTATTAATATTTAAAAAAATGAAAGAATGAAAAATCTTATTTTAATAGAAAGGCTACATAGTACACCATCAATATTCAATGCCCACTGCATACATAACTTTGCTTTTCTATCATCTTCATGGATATAATTTTTTGCAATAAAAATTAGAAAATCAAAAGAATAGAAAAAAAATTTACTTGATGCAAGTAGAGAGATAAATAATCCAAATTTGCAAAAACAAATGCAATTAGAGAGATAAATATAATCTAAGGCCGTTAAATGGGTCTTAACTTGTACACTGACTTACCTCGCCTTGTGGATTCACACAAACTTGGACCGTGGATTTGAGCCTTTTTTAAATTATAAGTTAAATAAGTTAGTTCGTACAGACCACAGTCTTGATGTGTTTGACCTATATGGACACGAGTGGGTTCATGGACTAACCTCATTTGGAAAAAAAAAAGACTCTAATGGACCCTTAACCTAACCAAACCTAATCCAACCCAAAATTTTACTTAACCCACAACCTAAACTAAATCTAGAAAAATCTTGTGATTCCTTACTATTTGCTGCTATTCATCTGCTAACTCTACTCTACCTATTTGTGTTGTTTCTCAACTGTTACTATTAGTCCGCTCTGCTAGGCCTTTAATTTTGGAGAGGAAAATTGTGATTTTGCTTCTCTTCCACTTAAACATTCCACAATTTTGCTAATCCTAATGGCATTTTATCATTTAGGATTATGAAAGGTCGAAGGCATTAGCATAAGATGACTGGACTGTTAGGAAAGTGGTGACTGTGGCTTGTGCCTCTGTGGTCTTGTGAAGATTTTGAGTTCTGGCCTTTAAATTCATTAAATTCAAGTTCTATCTTCTCTCGATTTCTTTTTTTTTATGGCAAATTTCTATGCTTCAATAGTTCAACCTCATTGAACACCAGCACTTTTTGCTTATCTTGTATATGGAAGCTATAGTAATGCAACCATGATTTCTTAAACTGGTAAAAGAGTAAAAACTTGACAAAGCCACGTTTCAAAATTTTGTTATATTAGAATTGTGTATTACTTGAAAGCAAATCTTTTATGATATGTTATATCTATATTCATTATAAAAATTTTGTCTTACTTGATGGCAAATTTTTTTCCAATATTTATTTTTAAAAAAATTCTAAGGTTACTATTTTGTTTTTGTTACCTTTCTTTTTTTCTTTTTCTTTTTTTGAGAAATTTACATCTATACTAATTATTTAAGTGGTTAGTTGACCTTTACTTTCTTATGATCTTCATTCTATAAACCACGCTAGTTAGTTATTTTAAAAATTGTTTATGGCCTAAAGGTTACTTTATGATCTTAATTTTGAGAAAAGAACATGCTTTATAGGTTTTTGCAATAACATTTATGTTCTTAGATTAAACTGCTTTCTACTAGATATGGCTTATGGTAGGTAAAACATTTATGTGATATGTAGTAAAGCTGCATCTAATTTTTTTGCTACCTGATTATAACTATTCATATAGGGATTCATATTTCATATTTTGCATATTTTATGTTTGATCTGGTTTTTTTGTTTTTCTAACTATTTAATTATTTATGGATGTGTATTTACTGGAGCATCTTGGTAGACTAATTGTAAAGTTAATTAATGTTTTTCCATTGAGATGCACTATTTGAAGCCTTTATTGGTATAATATAATGTCGTTGAATATTTCATAACATTCAAAAATCTTATTAGTATGTACTTGGACACTTTGAATTTATTATTATATAAGGTCCCATTATTAATTTGTTGTTATTCATGTATAGCGCGCCTTACAAGAGAACTCATGATAACTTAAATTTCATATTTGTTGTAATTTAATTATATATTTGTTAAGAGTGTCATATATAATTAGATGCATAAAAAGTGGGTTCTAATTCATGTTTATTTTATTAAAAATCATAAGTTGTCAGTGTCGAATGCCCAGGAAGTATATTGGTTTCAATGCTAGTTAATTAGTGATTACTTTTTTTTTGATATAGTTATTGGTTTCAATGTTGAAATAGTGCAATATGATAACATTAAGTTAGTTTTTTGATGGCTTAGTGTAACTCATCCTTCTTTGGTTCTTCCTTAACCTTTTGAAAAGTGAGAAGTATTCCATCTCAAATTATCAAGCTCATTATTCATACAACCTTTGTTCCCTTGTAAGTAACTATTATATTTATTATTTTTTATTTTAATTAATATTTATAAGGTTCTTTATCTATGATTCTCCATAGCTTGTTTGTGTTTTTAATAAATAATATTTTTTATATTTTGCAACAAATTAACATGAATTGTCTCATAAAATAAAGTACATAAATTATGGTCCATTTTTGTTGTTGTTTCATTTCTCCAAGTTACAACTCCCTTACTTATCTACTTTTTTAATTGTTTTAAGTTATATCAAAATGCACATTTGTTGTTTGTGCTATTATTTGTACGAGTGTTAGTTAAATGTATATTTATGTGTCAACATGCAGTTTATAATAGTCCTAAATAATGCAATTACAATTTCCATATCAAAATGTTAAAAAGGAACATGATAGTGAAGGTAATGTGTATCATGTTAGGGAGAACAATGATAAAACTAGAAATATTAATATTATTGATAGAAAAAAAATAACATTATATGTGTGTATTTATTATGAGAATATAGGAATATATGAAGATGGTAGGCATCAAGGTAAATGTAAGGGTTATGAAACTTTAATTATAGGAGGTGGAACCTAAGCCGATACCTCAAGCCTTACCCGTTATGCTCCAAAACATAAAAAACTTAGAAAGTTAAAGTAAACTAAGATGTCAGAAATCTTATTAGATAATCTTGGTAAACTAAGAAGTAGAAAAATTGATTAATAAATCTTTAGGAATAAAATGGCATTAGCAATCATAAAATATGATCTTTTACCATTATTGAATATGATAAAATTAAAGATGTCTTGAAATATTTAAACCCTGATATGAAAATGATTTCTAAAAATGCAATTGCATTTGATGTGTGAAAGCTTTATTTAAATGAAAAAGAGGAGGTGAAAGATGAATTAGTAAAAATTTTATGTAAAATGTGTCTTACTTCTGACTTATGGACTCTTTGTACCTAAGAAGGTTATATATGCTTAACTGCTCATTATCTAGATCTTCATTGGAAGTTAAGTAGTAAAATCCTACCTCATTATGGTATGCCACTGTCACGACCTTAACCTAACTGTGGCTAGCATGGAACCCCTTCTAGTTTCCATTAGCCTATTCCTAATTAATTACCTTGATTCAAAAATAACAAATGTCATGCATTTATAAAGAATCTAGCATTTCAAAAAGAAAACATTCAATGAGATTCTTGCAAAAAATGAAGAAGTTAGGCATGCTTATAGTCCTCTCAAAATAAGAATAAGCAAATATAACTAACTCAGGATGAATCAGTTCAAGATTCCCGTTATTTAATTCCATGACAAACAAGAGGCCCAAAATATTCTATGTACATGAATCTGTATTACTAAAATACCATCAATAAGCTCCCATGAACTATAACTTTAAGAAAGTAAAGGTGGAGGTGAAGGCAGAGGCTCAACGTAAGAATCTGTAAAATAAAACATAAAGGAAGGAGTCTGGGGTTCAATGGGTGAATAATCTATAAGACCAATAATAATTTATAATAACTTACCTATCAGACTATCCTTTTTTAACCAATCATATCACATTTAAATATATTAGAAATCGAAAGCTAATGTCAATGTAATTAACACATAATCATTTCATTTTTCAATGTCTCATATAGAAACACTCAATGATAACTATAATTAAGTCACATCTCATTTAGAATAAAAAGTAATAAATAAAATATAATTATCCACCTTTTGTCTCCTAAGTCAGCTTTATACCCTCTAAGATCTACCTTATACTCTCCCCAAGCATGACACCAAGATTCTCCTATTCAGTATTCACAACATCGCCCCTATCATATTTCTCATCTTTATTGTCACTCATGGCATGATTCATAGTGTAATTTTAAACACTAAAGCTCAAGTTCCATTCTATACAATCACAATTCAATTCTAATATAGATCATGATATCTTTTAGCATCATTATACCTTCTTGTATAGCTACAGGCATTCACACATATCATACTAATCAGTCCCAAACATTTCTCAATATATTTCATCCCATGAGTAATGCAATAAGTTCATTACAACACATATTATATCATATCATTTCTCCTTTCTCATTTCATGATTACTCAAGTCATGCTCTTATTCTATACTTATCATAAACCACTTTATCTTTAGTGCTTAGAGACTAAATACCCACGTTGGGCTATTATAAATCATTAAAACATAAAATAAATTGAGTATGGGTTATTATGTGGTAACTATAGTTCTAACTTATGAGTGATATTTTAGGAATAACTTAAAAACTATAAATGTATTATTTATGAAACTTATTTCATATGAAAGAAGATTTAATTAGCTTTTTATAGACTACTCATTTGCCTAAATTGACTAAATTTTAAAAGAATTATGCCTTTTTAAAGATAAACACAGAAAATTCTTTTTTTGAATTTTTGAGTTCTTAACCTTTGTTCACTTTTTTAATGATATTACAGAATATATGTAAGATTTTGATTTGCTTTGAAACTAATTCTATTTGAAAGTAGACTCAATTAGCTTTAAAATAATAGGTAATTTGTTTAAAACAAACGTTATACAAAAGAGTTATGCCTTTTTAAAATCAGTATAAAATTTTACAGTTGATGAATCGATTCATCCATCTAGTTTTTACCTTTAGACCCTCAGAATTGACTAACCACTCGATTTTGAAGCTCAATTTTACATTTGGGCCCTTGGAATCGATTCATCCTCCCCTAAACACTTGGAATCAATTGGTTACTCAATTTTAAAGTCTAATTTCACCTTTGAACCCCTGGAATCAATTCACACATGAAAATATCAATTTTTTACAAAAATTTTACTATACAACTAACTCTAAATACCTCATAAACACATATATTACATATCAAAGTTTAATATAATCATAAATACATTTATCTAATATATCATAACACCTCTCTCCATCATTTATTACTTTCATAACATTAAAATAAATCAAATTCAAGCAAAATTACAAAATAACCCATATTTCATCTATATCATCATATAACCTCAAAATTCATAGATTTAGATAGAATACTCCTTCACCTTATATAGAAGAGAATGCTAAAATGTTAGTTTGATGATCTTTCAATCCTAATCACATCAAAATGCATGGATTCTAGAGTTAAGGTCTAGAATACTTAACGAAATCAAATAAACTCCAAATCCTTCATTAATCAAGAAGAAATATAAGGGATTCTTGATGAAAGTATCATTCTTACCTTGATTAGATGAAGAAATCAAGAAGATTTAAAGTCCCTTTTGTTAATTGAGGGAATAGTGGAAGAAATTTAGAGAGAGATGGAAGAATTTAGAGGGGTGAAGAGAAAAGAAAGGAATATAGGGTTTGGGGGCTAAAATGGGGAAAATAAGGCCCTAAGGGAATTTTTAAAAAATCGCTCCTAAACTTCTCTTATACCTATATACTCACTTGTACAAATATAAAACTCCATATTTTATGATTCTAATAAATTTTTTCCATTAAAATTTCACCTAAATCATATTCCTACATTCTTACTTTTATTTATTTTATTTTATTTCATATTTTACACATAATATTCTTAATTCATCTAAATTTATCAATTACTTTAACAATTCTTTCTTATATTAAAATTTTTAATTTATTAATAATTAAGGAGAGTGTAATAGCCACATCTACACATGGGGTATGAATTATTAAGAAAAATAATGGAACTCTTATGTGAATAAGAGATAAATAAGAAGATTTTTACTCTAACTTTGAATAAGGCTTCTGCAAATGATAACATGCCATTTTATTTGAAAGAATAACTTTGTTTAAAAGAAAACTTGTTATCTAATAGTGAATTCTTTTATGTGAGATATTCTACACAAATTTTAAATCTTATTATTCAAGATAGATTAAAAGTGGCTTCTAGTGCCATTATTAAAATTAGAGAAAGTATTAAATATTTTAAGATTTTAGAGTAAGAATAAAAAGCTTTAAGAAGGTTATCTAAAATTTATTAATTAATAAGGGTATGAAATTATATTTAGATGTGCTTACAAGATAGAATTTTACTTTTCTCATGCTTGATAGTGCTTTAAAACATAAATAAACATTTATTTGTTTTGTGGTTATTGATAAGAATTACCAACATTATTCATGTAGTGTAAAATAGGCAAAGGGTGGAAAGATGTGTGAATATTTAGAGCCTTTTTTATAAGATGATAAATTTAATATCCAGTTCAAGTTATTTAACTAGAAGCTTATATTTCACTCAAGTTTGAAAAATTGAATTCCTTCTATTGGATAATTTGAAAAGTGAAAATGAAACCATAAGAGAGATTACTACTAATATGAAAGATAAATTTGATAAATATTAGAGTGAGTACAATGTTTTGCTTATTATGGCAGTTGTCTTTAATCTAAGAATTAAGTTTTCTTTGTTAGAGATTTGCTACAATACTATTAACCCTATAACTTGTGAAGAAAAATTAAAATTGTGAAACAAAAGCTTTTTCAACTATATGAGGCATATCCTAAGCATTCATTTCCTAACTCCTAAGAAACCCAATCTTCTAGTATTATTTCTATGTCATCCTTTAGAAGTTTAACTATAAGTAATAGACTAAAAAGACTTTTTACTGTAAGTTTTTTCACTTTCAATTCTAATTTATTGTTTATAAATAATATGATTCAATTCTTAATATAATTTATTATCTTTTAATTTTTTATTTTTTAATTGTATGAATTTTTTAAGTACAAATTCAAGCCCTTTGATTCTCAAATTGTTACAAGAGCTAAAAAATCTCAATCGGAGATTTATTTGGAAAAGGAAAAGTTTGAATTTGCTCATTATAAAGAATTGGATGTTCTAAATTAGTAGAAGGTGCATAAGAATAGATTTTCAGATGTAGCTACCATGGCTTATAACTTATTAAATGTGCTAATTACTATAGTAGCATCCAAATTAATATTTAGTATTAAAGGGCATATGCTAAAAAAATATAGAAGTTGTTACCTTTCAAAGAAAGTTTAAGCTTTAATTAGCACTCGTAGTTGTATCCATAGTTTCACTCCTCTAGGTAATCCTTTTTATTTAACTTCTAGTTAATTTAGAAATTTTTTAACTTTTCTTATTTTAATTTTTTAAGTTTAGTAACAATTAAACTTTCAATTATAAATTTGTAGGATGATGATGAAGGTCAAAATGTCTTGATTGAGGATTCAAACACAAATGAAATAGTTAATCTAGATAAGGAGTTAGAAGTTAATGATGATAAGGATGAATAGATTCATAGATAGAGAACTCCCACTTACTTTTCAGTAATGATTAATGTTATTGTAATTTTACTTTAAATTTAATTTTTATTGCTTTTATATTAAACATAATCAATAAATTTATTTTTTTAAATTTTTAACTTGTTATTTTTTTTAACTTTTTGTTTATGCTGTGAAGTTATTTACATTTGCCATTAATTTTTGTTTAATTAGATACTAGTTGTACTAACTAATAAAAGACTTTGTGTGTTTTGGTTAGCTATCTTAGACTTTTAGTAATGGCTGACCTGAATCTTTATTGTTGCCTGACTAGTTAGAGTGTCATTGGTAAGTGTTTCTCACCTAATTTCCTTCTATTTTATATACTTGTATGTATCATATTATAATAATAGTTGTATTTTTTTGGTAAAATAATTCTATTATTTTGATTTTATATACTATATTATAAAAGATAATAAAATGTAATGCATTTTTAGTTTTGTTTAGTATGTGAAAAGCTAGAAATGGAAGTTGAAAAAGATGGTAAGATTTTGCATTGCTACTTTGTTACCTACATAAGTGACAAGTTGTGATGGCTTTAGATTTTTAGTAACCAAATATTCAAATTGGAAGCAATTTTATTAGAATTTGCTAGTGAATTTTATTTTGTTATAATGTGTTATGTGTAGAATAAAAATTAATTGTATTAAATATTATGATACTAGGATTTAATTTTAAATTTACTAATTTAAGGTGGGAGAGTAAACATCTCCTTTAAGTTGGTTAAATTTGTTTTTAGGTGAGTTATTGGTGGTTAAACAACTTATGAAAAACAAGACATGCAAAATAGAAAACACTAATAGCATAGATAGTCACCATTGCCAATCTGTCGATCCATTGGCTAGTTCGCGAGCTAACATAAATGGGTCATTCCTTGCTATTTTACACCATGTGCAAAAATAAGCCAATCCACGGTCAGTCCATGACTTAGGCAGACTAGACCCCAATTGATATAAATGAGCTCATATTCTATTGCGAGTTAAACAAATTGACCAATGACGTGTCAAAACCCACGCGGACCCGATCCGACCAACTTTGGCCTATTTGTTTCACAACCTAAATATAATCTAGCATTAAACAAATACTACAAAGGAGGATTAAGCAAAATTTTTAAAAAGATGGATAATAATCCAAATATTTTAAATTAAAGAGAAAATAAAATCAATAAATTCAAATATAAATAATAATCTAAAAAAATTCAAATTGTAAAATTAAAATTTTCTAAAAGGAATGCAAGAAATCAACGATTTGAGAAAGGACACAGACTAAAGTTAGTAAAATCTACGAATGGAACAACAAGGATTCGAGCTAATTAATGCTAGGTAAAGATAATTTTGGTTCAATGAGTAATGATTAAAGAAACAATTTAAGAAGAAAAAGTTACATAGCGATAACTTAAAACAGAAAAAAAAAAGAAATGTGAAATCATAAAAAATATGAAAATAATGTAATAATATATTAAATGAATTTGTATCCAAATAAATTTCTCAACATTAAGTGATTTTCTACAAAAACAAAAAGGAAAAATTCAATAATTATTACAATTGGAAATCAAACAAAGTGAGAAAATTAACATAGAAAATCATTATAGAAAATTAATAAGATTACTCTAAGAAGAAAATGAAATTAGTTAAATTTCTCTAGAAGAAAAATGTGAAAGCATCAATATAGAAAATCTACAAGATTCCTTCAAAAAAAGGAAATAAAATTAGTGAAATTTTCAAAAAGAAAAATGCAAAAGTATCAACAAAGGAAATTAGCAAAATTCCTTCAAAATGGATATAAAATCAATGAAATTTCTTAAAGAGTAAAACATAGTGCACTATTCAAGGAGAGAAAGTTTTAACTTATACATTGGCAAGTGATGTGTACTCTAACATGAGAGAAAATTAATTAGAGTAAAGTTTTATTTGAAGTAAAGATAATTAATAATTGATAAACTAGATAATTATATTAAAAATATTTGATAAAATTAGTTATTAGATTAGTTCAAATATATAAAATATAAATATAAATAAATATCTTGATTAAATTAATTTATATTTATTTTAATATTAAATTATATTGATGTAATTAAAAAGTTTAAAATAAGAATATAATTATTTAATATTTAATTAATTATGTTAATAATATTACATATTTATTATTTAAAATAAAAATATAATATATAAAATTTAATTAATTATATTATATAACATCATATATATTTACCTATTTGTTTATTCTTAATTTATTTGTATCAAATTAATGAAAATATATAACATATTTATTTATATAATTAGAATATAAATTATCATTTAGGTTTAACTGATTTTGTTAGAAAGTATTTTTTATATAAAAATATTATTTATATATATTAATAAAAAATGGTATGCTATTTATATTTATAGTTGAAAAAATGATACTTAAATCTATAGTAACAAAATAAAATAAATTCTTTTTAAAATGAAGGAAGCTACTTTTTCTAGAATTTTCATATTCAATATTAAGTAAATAAAATATATTTCTTTATTTTAATATTTAGTAACTATATTTAATAAAAAAATATTTTTCACCAAATAATGAAACATAAAGTAAACGAAGAGTAATAAATTTAAAAATATTTCAAAAAATTATTAGTTACCTTATTATATTTATCAAATAAAAAATTATTTTTTAAATATATTAGTACAATAAATATTTTTAAATATTAAATTATAATTTCTTAATTGATTTAATATTATAAATTAATTTATTTATTTTAACTAAATATGGGCTGGCTTTTTGTTCTTTTCGGCCTTTCCTAGATCTGAACAACTGAATATATTTTTTTTTTCTGGCCATAAACTGAAAATGTTTCACTTGTCGTAATCCACGTTACATAACTTGGGTCTTATGTTTACTTATGGTCTTGGGCTACAATCTAATAAAGCAAAGCCCATCCTTTATGTTAATGTAAAATGCATACTAATCGAAGCTCTGGCTCATTCTTTAATACTAAATCCCGTTTCAGTGGCCATTAACCACCCACGCGGCCGCCCCTTCCATTATAAAAGATAAAAAGGTTACCACTGAATTAGACATATTAATCTTTTTCTATTATCATATTAATCCCTTAATTATGTGATTATAATTAAAATAATAAGGATGCGAAACTGGGTTGACCTCTTGCACCGAAAGATTCCAAAGTTATACCCCCTTGTGAACTTTTTAATCCTTACGTGTACCAATCACCTTTTTCTGATATTGAAAATTTCCACTTAGTGGGACACATGTCCTCCCTTTAGACGGGTGGTTGGAAAAGTAAGACGACGTTTAGTCTCGTTTGCATGGATGGTAAACACGTGTCCAGACTCAGATACGTGTCCGACAAACGTTTGTAATTTAATTTAATTTAATTTAATTTATTTTGAAGGTCATTTCAACTTTTAATTAACAAAAGTGGGCCCAGTTGGAAAGATGCGTGGAGCTGATGTGGCATGAAGGTAGCATCAATCTTTTTCTTTTTGGTTCCATCTCTCTATGACCTTAGCATTATCCTTTAGCCACATTCACGTCTTTTATTTCTTTTTTAATTAATAATCTCTTCTTTTATATCTTTTTTTTTTTTTGAGACTTGTTCAGAGACAAATCCGCTTGCCTCCAAAACAGAGGTTTGCCAGTTGTTGAGAGACCATTGGAGCCCGATTTATTAAGTTGAGGCAACAAGCTTCATTTTGCCAATTCAAGGGAGTCTAATAAAATAAATGGAAAATATGTTTTTGTCTTCCACTTTTGTTTTGCATCTTTTAATTTTATTTTATTATAATTCATAAAACTATTAATATAATAAATTGCTCCGAAATATATTGGAAAAAATTGAGTAAAGGGCAAAAAGTTACTACATATTCTACCGCCTTATATTTTTAAGCAATAAGTAGAGATATCTATGGGTTGGAACCACGGTGTATGTACAACCGTGGCACAAATTATAAAAATTTCAATTAGTTTATTAATTAATTTCTAGGAGTTAAAAATAAACACCCCGCTGATTCAACCTATCTTTAAATTGTGCTTATTACTTCACGTGAAATTTTAAATTTATAATATATATTATAAGTTTAAATTTAATTTATTATTGATATAAAAAAATTTACATTATCAATCAATAAAAAAATGATATGACATTAAAAAAATTAATAGTGACAATAGAAAATTTTTGATATCTTTTTTACTAATTAGTATAGTATGAAATTACTTCATCCGTTCCTTTTTATCTGTCCCATTTTAAAGAAAATTTTTGTTCATTTTTATCTGTCGCTTTAGAATTTCAATGAAGTATTAAATGTTCTTTTTCACATTTATCCTTCTCTTTCATTAATAAATGCTTTATTATTCTACATTATTAGTCAACTTGCATTTATTTCTTTACATTTTTCTCTCTATTTTTAACTATTTTGAATTTTATACATAAAGGGTAATTTTGTAAAATTCATTAAAAATAAACAAATTCAATTACTTTTTTAATATGTGTGAAATTAGTTAATGGCGACAGATAAATAGGAATGAAATGAGTATTTTACATTGAGAATCCGTTTGTTTAAGGGAAAATGATTCTCTCTAAAAATTATTTCTTTACTTTCTTGTATTTGAAGCTAATAAAAAAACTTGATCAATAAAAGTGATTCTATTCAACAGAAAAATGATAGTGTACGTAAGGAAGGTCATTTCTCCATTTAATTAAATGATATTATTTTTCTAAATCACTTTATATTATATAATTAGATTATAATCCATTTGATGCATAAATTACAATTTTAATTAATCAAAATTTAATATTATAATGGATATATTAATTAATAATTTTATATTATCAATAATATATGATCAAGTATTTCTTGAAAAAATATAAAATTATATTTACATTAAATAGTTCATAAATTTTGAAATACTTTCATAAAGATGATATTAGTTATAATTTTAGAATTATCAATCATTTTATTATAAATTAAAATAGTTGTAAATATTTTTATTAATTAATTAAGAGATATTATATATAAATTAATGTAAAAATACTATTAATCTATTTATCATAAATATGTTTTTTCAACTATCTTTAAAAAAGAGGACTTGTTTGAGAAATAAGAACTATTGTTAAAATTATAAATTTTGATATACTTCTTTTAATATTATATTAATAGTAATGTTTGAATTATTATTCATATTATTATAAGTTAATACTTTTAGTCATTCCTTACTTATTATTTTTTGGAGATAATAAGATATATATATATATATATATATATATATATATATATATATAATTGAATATGATTAAATATAGTTTTTTTAATTATTTCAAATTTAAGTTGTGGATTTTATAGATTTAAATATTATATTATCATTTAAAAAATTAAAATTTTATCAAAATTAATTCTAACTTATGTATGTCCTTCTTTGTTCTATTTTATTGGTTATTCTAGATAAGCTTTTTTTATTATTTATCTATATCTTTAGGAAAATAAAAAATAAAAAAATAAAATTTTTTCCATTTTTACTCTTAATATCATAATAAATAATCAATCACTTTACATTTTGATTATTGATTCTTACTAAAGAATAAATTTGTAAATTAAAATTCTTTTCTCCTAAAATTACAATTGATAATTGCCCTTTTTAATTTTCTGTATTTACCTTAATGACAAATAAAAATAAATGGGAGAGTAAATAATTAAAAAAATTCCATATAAATACTTAATTTATATTAAGTATCATATAATTATATTAAAATAATTAAAATTAAAATTTTTATAATGTATCCTACTTGTAAGACTTATGAAAATTTTAACACATTTTTTGAAAGTTTTAGCGAAGAAAATATGACTTAATCATTAATTAATATGTGCAAATTACTAATTTATTTAAAATAAAAAATTCTAACTTGACCATTTACATAGTTTAATCAATAATTTTTTGGATAATTATCAATTTTAAGCTTAATTCAATTTGTTAATTAAAATTTTAATTTAATTAAAATTATTAATAAAAATTAAATGTGATTGAGATCAGAAAGATTATGAAAATATAATAAATGAAGGAGAAAATCATGGAGATTACTTTCAAGAAGAAGAAAATACATGAAAATTAGAAAAAATTAGTAAACCAGAAAAAAGAAACT
Organism: Sindora glabra; assembly: GCA_020226215.1. Classification (NCBI taxonomy): domain Eukaryota; kingdom Viridiplantae; phylum Streptophyta; class Magnoliopsida; order Fabales; family Fabaceae; genus Sindora; species Sindora glabra. Next base: position 72,259,491 of record CM035231.1, on the reverse strand, counting down.
AAAGAGATTAAGAAAATGTAATAAATGAGGAAAAATTTGAGTTTTTTTTCTTAATTTAATATAAATTATTATATATAAATAAGAAACTCAATACCTTGTAATAATCATGTGAGCATGACTCACTATAATGCAATATTTATAAAAAAAAAAAGATTAATTACGTAAGTGTGACTCACCATAATGTAGTATTTATTAATAAAAAATAGTTAATTGATACATAACAAATCATGAGAATAACAATTATCATAATAGAAGGTAGAGAATACTACAACCAATATATAATATAAAGATTCCAACTAACCTTATAGTTGAATGGAAGGAAAAAAGAAGGAAAGAATGAAATTTTCTAAATTTTAGTTAAATTATGCAAAGAAAAGAGAATTTTAAAACTATAAATTTTAGTTAGATTATGTTGAGAAGAGAGAATTTTAAAACTTTTATGTGTAAATGTAATTTCAATCACAAATTTTAACTTTTTAAATTCTCTTCTTTTCTTTTTCCTTCAATCCAAATAGGAAAATTTTTTTAATTTTAAAATTTTTCATCTTTTTTCCTTTTTACTTTCGTTCCCTCTCGACTTATCCATTTCTTTTATACATATATCTCTCTATATTTTATCCAATTTTTTACCTTTTCTCTCTTAACTTTCTTTCTCTGCCACTCTTTATCTTCTTTTTTTTTTATATTTGGCTCTACTTGGTGCAAGTAATTAAAAAATTAATTAGTAATTAATAAATTAATGGATAACTAATTATTAATAAACTAATTAATTACATTAGAAATGTATGATAAAATTAGTTATTGAAATAATTAAAAAATATAAAATGATATGTTAATATAAGTAAATATATAAATTAAATTAATTTATAATTATTTTAAAATTAAATTATATTAATATAATTAAAATATTCAAAATAAATATATAATTACCTAAAATTTAATTAATTATACTTATGATATTACATATTATTTATTTATTTTTTATTTACTTCAATGTTTTAAAATCTAGTTCATTCATTAATTAGTGAGACCAATGGACAAAGGTTGAATTGGTTAAATTAAATGGTTGAATTGAACTATATATATATATATATATATAATACATAATATATATACACACACAACATATACACATGTGTATTAAAAAAATTTATACAAAATTTATTATATAATAAAAAATTTATATTGAAAATCACACATTCATAATGCTAAATGCAAGTTATTTCAATTTTCAAATAAACATAAATATTAAAATAAATCTCATGTCAATCCCTATCTAGCAATATAACGTAATAAGGATAATTAATATGCATTGTTATGTGGAATTTTATAAGTAGTTAATATTTAGGTTGTAAGAATTACTTTTTATTATTATTATTTCTATATTAATATTTAACTACAAAATTAATAAGAATAAATAATATATATATATACATTGATACTAAAAATTTAAAATTTTATAAGTATAAAATAAATTGAAAAAAATGAATTTTGATTGATAATATCAATATATATATATAAATGATAAAAGTAAATTTACAAAATAAGTAGTTACATCGGTGAAAGTTTATATTGCTAATAAAGTTAAGGATTTAGGATTTGATTCCTTTGCTCTTTAGGAGTACTTAACAAGCTTCTGACTTGTAAGTTGGTGGATTGAACTTATTAAAAATAGGCTCATAAAAAAAGGTTTAAACAAACTCAACCTATACGGGTTAAATTCGTATGGGTCATGGGCCAAGCCCAATTAAAAGGCAAAACTTGTAAATTTTTATGTAGACTAAACTGACCAAAATAATTCTATTTAAAATGTGGGCCTTAGTAAATCAGGCCTAAACAAGCCTAGCCCAAGTGGACCTTAGCCTAATTTGTAAAGCTCGTCCCATTTACCACATTTACTACACTTTTTATTGCATAGAATTTTAAATCATTTTTAATTTGGATGATTAAGCCATTGGATCTAAGTTAGTGTTAGGTTTCCTAAATCTTACTAGCTTTAACTAGGTTAAATCAGATTAATGTGCATTCTAGGTTTTAAGATTCGCTCAATTTAGAAAAGATCCCAAATCTCAATTCAACCAATTGAATCAATTGGGCTGAACTAGGCCAAGTTTTAAAATCTTAATTTATTTAATATTCAAAATAATAATATAATAATATACAATTCTAATTAATTATATTTTATGACATCATAGTTTTATTTATTTTATGACTTCCTTAATAGCAATATTCATTAAAGAAACAAGTTAAAGGTATTTAGAACAACAAAGTCAAAAAATTAAATTAAATAAACCTTTGTTAAGATAAATATGATTTCAATTTTTCCTATTTTGAAAGGAAAAAAACACAATTTGGCTAATGCAAGAGGAGAAATGTTTAAGAATGAGATTAAGCTTGATTGATGTCTAAATTATGACCTAAAAAATAGTTGGAAAAAAAAAACCTTCTATCATAATAGTGTTTGCATTTGATCTTCAAAAGATGACACAAATCATATAATTAGAAAGAGAAAGAGTCTAATGGTATCTATAATGAATACTAATAAATATTATATGCACTAAGAAGATCATAATTTTTCCATTAATTCATTCCACTTTTTATCATTTTCATTACAATAATATTAACAAACACTAGAAAGAAATTTTTAACACAAATAGGAAATCTATTTATTGGAAACCATTATAAGATGTTGCCCTTTCCATATTAATCATTTAAGAGATTGATCTGATCATATAGTATGTTTAAAACGAATTAAAGCAACAAACATTTGGAAATATATTTTCATTTAAAGATGCATTCTAAATCATTATCATAATGGTAAAGTTTGCTAACTATGAATGTCTAAACTACACAAACTAAAAATATATCATGTTAACAAGAAGTAATTAATTATAAAGACCAAAGTAAAAGATTAACATAAAAAATTCATCATTCTCATCAATTCCAATCATTTCTCTCCAATCAACATTATATTCCTTCTTCTTCGACCTCTTAAATTGTGAAAATCATATAAATTGAGTAGCAAAGTTTTTGAAATTAGAGTTATTTTAGATTAAAAGAGCTTTAGCATATCTTTTGATGCATAAGTTACAAGCACAATAATATTTCCAACACAAATCTTGGACATGTACCAAAAACTTATTTTAGGTGCTACTTTTATATATATGAAATAATTTTTTTCGATAAAAAGTTCTTGTAAACTTGGAATGGTAAATCAGAATGAGTCTTCTTATTCATTCAAGAATTGTTCATATTCTACAAGTAATTATTTGGTTAGTAACATTTATCTAACTAAAAAATTATTAATTGTATTATACACAAACCCATTACTCAAATTTCATAACAATAAAAAATAGATAATTTATTTAGTCAATCATCTTTGTGGATCCTACCTAAATTAAGCTAAAAATAACACTATGCATTATTATATGTATACTAATATTATTAGCATTGTCGTATATATAAAAGTGGTGCCTTGATTCTAAGGATGGTTGTTCAAATGATTTTAAATCTTAAATACTTTTCTTTATGAAATTATAAGATGCATAAAATAATCATTATTTATAAAATTAACTGTGAATGGATAGTTATTTTTATTTATATAAATAAAATTAATTAATCATATGAAAATTATAACAACTATTTAATATTTAGTAATTATTAATAAAAATTTTCTAAACATTCTACTAATAGAAATATTAAAAATGAGTCATTTATGCAATATAAGATATTTCAAAGCCATCTAAAAAAAGAGAATCCATTATCATTTCTTAAGTATTTTCTTTTTCTTCTTGTAAATATTATGCACTCTATGAAGATAAAATAATCATAATAGATAAAATGTATATTTTTTTACAAGAATAGTTAGGACATATTTCCTAATATATAGCATTAAAAATGATTATTTTTTGTGGAAAATTTTTATCAAAAATTAGTTATTTTTTTACCATTACCAAAGTAGAATTGACAAAATGAGCTACCTTGTTAATCAAATAAACTTCATAAATACTCCTTTTTGGCTTAACTTTGTAGTAAACTTTCTTTTTCATTTTATTTAGACATCTCTCAAATTGATACATCCATTTATATTACACAGGAATACCCACCCATGCTTCAAATGGCAAATAAATGAGAAATTTCTCCATTAAAAAAATTGATGAAAATATCTTTTCAAGCTTACATAGTATTAAGGGAATAATTTGCTTTATTTACGAATGGGTAAAGTTAATCTTAAAGAGATAAGGGTGGCTATAAGTCATAAATATAGTTATTTAATTCTACAAACTATGAATTTTATATTTATGCTAACTTAACAAATTTGATAGTTTATCCATGGAAATAGATTATACTACTTTGTAATATTTGTGTATATAGTTTATTTGACTGATCTTTAGTAAGTTTATATGAGACATCATGTTCTATTAATGCATTAATATTATCATTTAATTACCATTTTATAAATTTAATTATTTTAGTAGAATGTTAACTCATAAAGCTCTCAAACTTATATTTTCATTTTTTTCCTAAATACTTAGGTCGATGTTCCACCATCACTTCCACCACTATAAAGGAGCTAGTCCTCTTAAGGATTTTCCTATTATTTTGTGAATCAAATAACATTTAAATTGTAAATAATTTTGTAAATTTGGATAAATTTATAGACTTATTAACTAGGGCTTTGATTATAGGTGATAGGGCTTAGAATTGGGTTGGCATAGCTAATGCAAGATACATTGATTATAAGATTAAATATTATAAATTCCTTAAAATATAATAATTTTAAATATTATTTTGTGAAAGAAATAATTGGTATGATTAGTTAAACTAAAGATTTATGTATAAATGATGAAATAAAATAAAATTTGGTATTTTAGAAAGATTGGGAATATATATTTCATAAGAATTGGATGAGAAAAATTAAATCAAATCATAAAGTTTTAAATTGTTTTAAGTGAGTATGTAAGTGTGAAAAAAGTTTAGGAGAAATTTTTAAAAATATTTCGGACTATCATAGGTTAAAATCAACCATCACTTTTTCCATTTTTCATTTTTCCCCAAATTTCCTAACTTTCTTACAGCCTTTTCTTCTTTTCCTTCTTTTTTTCATCAATTGGGCAAGGCAAAGTAAGATTCACCTTTATTTTCTTCATCCAATCCAAGGAAGAACATTATTTTCATTGAAAAACCTTTTTGTTTTCTCTTAGTTGATGATGAGATTTAAAGTTATATGGTTTTCATTAAGGAATTCTAACCCTAAACTAAGAACTTTTAAGTTTTAATGTAATTAGGGTTGAAAAGTCTTCAAACTAACTTCATAGTAATCTCTTTCATATGAGGTGAGTAAATATTTCATCCATTCTTATTAAATTTCTAAAAAAAATGAATTGAAATACAATATTTTGAGTTTTATGGCTTTATAAACTTAAATGCTTAATTCTGGTGATGATTGATGATATAAATGAGATATGATAATGGAAACAACATTAATGGTGTGGGAATAACTTACGTTTATGAGTTCATCATGTTCGGTTGAGTATTAGATATATTAAAAAGTTTGATTTTTGCATAAATAGTGAAAAAAATGCTAGGGAATAAACTACACTAATGTACGAAGCTTGTTACGAAAAGCTTTTTCTACCTAGATTTTACTAGGTTGAAAAATGATTCACAAATATTACACTTTTTTAAGAATATATTAAATTAGAATTTATCTTGAGAAAATAGATAATTATGGTAAATTCTATTAAATTAGAAATTTAAAATACAAATTATAAAATAAAATAAAGTTGTTAATTTAATAAACATAAGAATATGAATTTTATGAGTATTTGATAATGAAAATTAAATAGAATCATAAAGTATAAAATTTCAAATTGTTATAAGTAAATATGCAAATATGAAAGCGATCTAAGGATAAATTTTTAAAAATACCCATAAGGCATTATTTTTCATTTTTTCAAGGCAAATCAACCTTTCCTTTTTTCATTTCCTAAGTTCCTTCATTTCTCACTCTCTATAACTCCTCTAAACTTTCCTATCTCATTCCTTCTTCAAATCAAGGTAAAAGAGTATTATTTTTTCTCAATTCTTTATCTAATTAAGGTTAGAACATTATCTCTATTGAGATTCTTTTATATTCTTCTTAGGTTGATGAAGGTCTTAAGGATTATTTAGTTTCAATAAGGATTTAAAATCCTAACTCTAAAATCCTTAAATTTTAGTATGATTAGGGTTAAGAAGTATTCGATTTAACTTTTTATAAGAGCTTATTGTTAATAGAACTAAACTAGATCAATTTTGAATCCATATATCATTATATTAAATTTGTTCTTTTAAAAATTTAACTTTCCTCTTTTTTATTAGAATATAGGTTAAATTTCATTTGTTTTTTAAACTACTCTATAAGCATTTTGTTTATGGTTAAAAATTTCGTCAATTGATTCCATCTTTTTAGAATGAATCCTTATAATGGATAGGAAAAATTAAACTTTTTTAATCACAAAGAAGCAATAATGTGAATGAGAAAAATATAAAAATGCAAGTAAACAAATGACATATCTTTATTGTTAATCAAGATAAAGTACAAAAGGGCATGCATACGTAAGAATTTCAATAAGAAACTCACCAACAAAGATAAAGTATTCATAAACCACAAGGTACAATTACAATCCCTTCTTCATATCAAGTAAAGTTCAAATAAAGGTGTATAAAACTTCAACAATTGGACTAAAAAAATGTATATGAGAAAGATGGAACTACTACTATCCATTGTAAATTTAAAGGAAGTATAAAAAGGTGCACATGCATGAAAATTTCAATGACAAACTTATAACAAAGAAGAAGAAATTCTAGAAATAAAACTATAATTAAAATCGGCATAATGTTAAATTAGTTGGCAAAGTGCAAAGAGGAAGATGTAAAGTGTATGGTTTAATTAATTAAATGGCTAAGGATCAACAATCCTTCTACTAAACTTCTATTTATATATTTATATTATTAGATTAAATAATTTTCTCAAAATAACTACTTCAATCATTTAAAATTACTTTTTTATTGAGTAACTACTTAGGTGACAATTAGACGTATGTAATAATATTTTATGATGCAGAACTATGCTTAACTCCTAATAATTATTCTATCTATTTCTTTTTAAGTATCTTTTAAAATTAATGTATAAGGATTAAGAAAGACAATAAATAATTTCAATCTTAGAATAGATGAGTTATAATTTATTAATATATCTTCTATTAAAAATTAATTAGTAAATAGAATTATAGAGTATTTATTTAAATTATAGAAGTAATATTTAAAATATATAATAAATATATTTTTAATTTTTAAAATGATAAATAAATAAAAATAAAAATACTCTAAAATGATACTTAAAAAAAATAAAATATTTAGAAAATAGCTAACAAATAACCACTATTTCTTGTAATCGAAACTCATATCAACCTATTCAATATGTTGAAATTGCATTCTTTGATTATGGCTGATGCTTTCATTTTCAACATAACCATCCCACCTCAAATAAATAAATAAAATTTGATGCTTGAATTCAATTTATTTATTTATTTGTACTTAAAAATCCCGGGCTGTATTAAAATTACCAGTTTGAATTTGATATGTTCAAGTCAAGCTAAGAAAAATAAGTCAAAAGCAGCATGATATAATACAAACCGATTACACACATTTGAAGAAAAAGAAAATCCTAAATTAATTCGTACAATTTTATTTCTCCGTCTCTTGGTTAACGATTTTGTTCATATATATTCAACCTCAGCGAGTAATAATAATAATAATTTCGAAATTAATGAAGTTTCTATCTTTATGATAAGTGCGTGATTTTTTCTCTTTAGCCAATAAATAATCAAAAAAAGAGCAACGAAATGATGACTCTTCCATTTACTAAAGTGATTTAATAATGGCCCAAAAGTAATTTTTTTTTTTAACGAGATTGACTGGGTCTCTTGAAGGAAAAAAAAAAAGAAGAGAAAACCACGAGTTTTTCTCTATTTAAATACTATTAAAAACTGAAAGCGACGAAGAGAGGAAGAAAAATAAAGAGATACCAGGCGGCTTTTCTTTATTCTTTCTTAAAAAATAATTATTTTTTCACCAAAAAATTAATTCTTTTTGTGTGTTATTTTGTGATAAGTTAACGAAAAGTCGTCTATTTCCCAAAGTAATTGTCTCTTGCGGACAATGTTATCCTACTCATAGCCAATTATGTTCTTCCACGTTGTTAAGCCGCAGCCAAATATTCGGTACCCTCCAAAGACTCTTCTTTTTTTTTTTCCAAAGACCAGAAAACTTGCTGATATGAATCGAGTTCGGTGCACTGGGAGAGTGTGCTACCGAGAATCAACATTTAAAAGAAAATCTATTGAGGCCACAAAAACTTGTGGCCAAGAATCAAACCCTTCGGCTGACGTGGCACCCACCTCTGGTTTAAACAGATCAAAATCCGATACCACGTACCTCCATTGCCAACTGAGATCAAACAAAGCTGCCAAAAGGAAAAACACACTCCGAACTACCTTGCAAACCTGGAACTATCTCGCGCCTTTTCTCCTCTCTTTGGATTCCGAGAAAATGCAGGAAAATAGAGACCCTGCAATCAAGCTCTTCGGCCAGAAAATCCCCTTGACCGGTGAAGATGACGTTCCTACCGTAGCCGGCGACGACTTGGCTACACCGCTGGAGGTCGATACGGAGAGAGAAGAGGATGAGGAAGAACGAGATGATGATGATGATGAAGAACAGGGAAACATAGATAAACAAAGGGAACAGGAATACAAGGTATTGTGAATCATTAGTCCGAGGTTGACTAATCCATTCGTTGTAGTCCCAAAACAATTAATGGGTGGTTGTCCCTTTTGTCAATGTTTTGAGTTTAGAAATATTTTCGTAATTTTGGTTTGATCTGAATTTTCAATTTGTGTCCTTTTTGTCTATGGTTCAACTGGGAATTTGTGCGTCGCTGAGTTTCGATGGAAATTGTGAAAAATTTTGATATCATATTCTATGGGATGTATTCTCAATTTCAATTTTTGAAACTTGAGAAACAGAGTGTTGGAAGCATAGTTTGTAAATTCCACTTTTTTTTAGCACAGAAACTTCCGGAAAATGAAGTTAAAACATTTCTTAACTGATTGAGGGGAATTTAAAATTCCAGAAGCCAGTTTGTTCTTTTAAGCCAAAACCAAATTTGAGGTTTTGGAACCTCCTTCCGGAGGCAGAGCAAAGTTTCTTTTCACTTTTCTTCGTTAAAATATTCTCAAATTCTTTTATTATGATATCTTCCAAGCTCTTATTTTGATTAATTTCCCGCAGTTCTGAAAAAACAACTCTACTAAACCATTTCAATCAAATCTTGCCGTGGAACCAGACTATTTACACAGTCAAGTTTAATTTTTTAACACTTGTGGACTAATTTCTACTGCGTATCACCCGCAGCTTCTGTAAGTAACGGTGATTAAATGTTTAAATTTTTCTGTATAATCTGCTATACATGGCCATAAGAATTTCATTCTTTTTTCTATACTTTCTTTAGCCATTTAATTCAGCGCAAAGTTAAATTATGAGATTAGTTCCTTTGAATATTTTTTCTCCTGAATCTAATGCTTTCGGAAACCGTATTTGTGATGATTTTATCTAGTCTCGATTCTCTCGAATTTTTTTTTAAATAGAGAAAACTCTATTATTTAACTATTTGTTTGATTCCTCCTAAAGTACATGGCTCTCATAGTGTCAATAGAAGAAATACATCACCTAGCATATAATCAGACCCTTTGCTTTTGTTTTTAGAAGTTGCGAAGAACTTCTAATTTTCCTCCAACTTCTTACTGCTTGTTCCTTGCTTCTGTTTTGGTATTATAAACTCCATTTGAATCTTGAAAATTTCCCATTTTATTCATATGGTATATGCTGTATTAATTTAGTGAAAAACTTTGTAAAATTTATAGGATTTTGGAGCTGGAAAAGTTAATGAAAGCCCCAAAGAAAAAGAGGTTGATCCCCCTCCAAATGAAGAAGAGACAGAGAATTCAGACACCTTGCCAGAAGCTAGTGTGAACCCTCAAACACCTTCCATAGAAGAAGAAACTGCAAAATCAAAAAGTCGACGCTTAGACAAGGATCAAAATGATGCAGCAGCCAACTCACAAGAGAAAACCCTCAAGAAACCGGATAAAATTCTCCCATGTCCGCGCTGCAACAGCATGGAAACCAAATTCTGCTACTACAACAATTACAACATCAACCAACCACGCTATTTCTGCAAAGCTTGTCAAAGATACTGGACTGCAGGCGGCACCATGAGGAATGTGCCGGTTGGTGCGGGACGAAGAAAGAACAAGAATTCTTCCTCGGATTATCGCCATATAACCATATCTGAGGCTCTGCAAGCAGCCAGAATTGACGCTCCTAATGGAACTCATGTCCCAGCTTTAAAAACCAACGGTAGAGTGCTCAGCTTTGGTTTAGATGCACCAATTTGTGATTCAATGGCATCTGTCCTGAATCTTGCAGATAAGAAAGTTCTGAATGGCACCAAAAATGGGTTAAGTGGCTTTGAGAATCAGAGAATTCCAGTTCCTTGTAGAAGTGGAGAAAATGGAAATGATGATGACTGCTCAAGAGCACCTTCCATCATAGCTTCAAATTCCATGGAAGAAAATGGAAAAACTGCTTCCCAAGAAGCGGTTTTCCAGAATAATAATGGCTACCCTCCGCAAATTCCATGTCTTCCTGGAGTTCCTTGGCCTTATGCTTGGAATACTGCGGTTCCTCCGCCTGCTTTATGTCCTCCCGGATATCCGTTATCATTTTATCCCGCAACTTTCTGGAATTGTGGTTTGCCAGGCAATTGGAATATTCCTTGGTTTCCCTCACATTCCTCACCTCCAAACCCCCCAAAATCGCCAAGCTCTGGCCCGAACTCACCAACGTTGGGGAAGCACTCAAGGGATGGTGACATGCTTAAACCAGACTACATGAACAAAGAAGAGCCACCGAAGCAGAGAAATGGTTGTGTTTTAGTTCCAAAAACCCTGAGAATTGATGACCCGAGTGAAGCAGCAAAGAGTTCTATCTGGGCAACTCTAGGAATCAAGAATGAAACCGGCAGTGGTGGAGGCATGTTTAAGGGATTCCAAGCAAAGAAAGAGGAAAAGAATCATCATAATGCTGTTGAAGCCTCTCCGGCGTTGAGGGCTAACCCTGCAGCCTTGTCCAGATCCCTTAATTTCCATGAAAACACATGAAATCAGTAGGGTTAGTCAAATTCTTGTCAAGTGAGAAAGCAAGAGATTGTGACCATCTTTCGGTGATCGACGATAATTTTGATTGGCCTTTGGAGGGAAGCGGAGGAGTCTGATTGATTCAGGCATCATAGTGTGGGAACTACTAATCTTAGGAGGAGGTTTTAGTGGGTTATGGGGAAGCTAAGCTTTGTCTTTTCATATGACAGACACTCTTTAAATGTCTTTACAGTTTGTTGAGCGCTCTTAGTTCATGTACATGTATGTAAACATATGTAAAAATACTGGCTTAGGAATTGAAATAAGAATCCAGAGTTTATGTATTTTTCTTACAAAAAGAGAAAGTGGGTTTGCCCTGCTGCTTTCTTTTGGTGTATACTTTGGCTCTTTGTAGAAGAAAATGGATACCGTGTCTTATACTTTATGACATGTGAACGAGAGAAGAGGTATCGGCCTTCTTGAAAAGAGAGACATGGAATTAGGAATGTATAACCACTAAACAATGCCAAAGGGTGGTAGAAAAGGTCAGGTAGCTTTCCTTTTCAGCTTCCAGAAGGATCCAAACAAGTTGGACGACTGGAATAAATCTGCTAGATATTTTTCTCTTGCTTTTTTCTGTATGCCACTTGTTTTCTTTCCCTTTTTGAAGATTTCATACCCACCCTTCCCCATCTCTTGCTTTTTTTCTTTTTCTCATTTTTTTTCCTCGGAGAAAACTAAGTTCGTCTTCCCGTTTCGCAGCAGTAACTCACGCCTCGACTTGCGGCGACAGCGCATTTGTTTGTTAGATTCGGTCTTACCTCTCAGGTAATTTTAAGAGACTAATTGGATTGGATAACTATTTTAGTCAATGAGTTAGGAAATAAAACAAAATAATTGTCCATTTCATAAATTACGGTGAAAAATGAATGATAATTATTAAATCAAAATTTGGCTGTTAAAATTTGATATTATGAGATGTGTCTGCGAATTTCAGTTCAGTTAAACGGAAGTTTGTGATTTAACATATTAAGTTTTATATAGTATTAAAAGGAATAATTACACTCAATTTTTTTTAAATACACATTCACAGAGGTTAATTTATATTTAAAATAAAAAAAGCTAATAAATATTTTTAAAATATAAAAATATAAATATAATTATAGTATACTAAAAAAAATAAGTATAATTTGATTAAAAGTAGTAATGATAGTGACATTGCTTGCCTAGGCTCCTACGACCTGACCTTTTTGCTTTATCCCTTGTAGAACCAATAGTATAACAACAACCCAACATTAGGAATTGATTGATTATTGCTTTCTTCGAAGAAAGATTAAGCACTTAATAGTGCTTTCTCGCGTAATACATCACTCTATACAGTAAAGTCACGAAAACGAGGAATTTTTATGCCTTGTAAAATGTCGATAATTTTGTGGATATTTCAACTAGGCTTGGCTTGTCCTATTATGAGATGTGACACCCTAAATTTCCTACTACAAATATTTGTATTTATTTTTATTTTTAAACAGAATTGGTATATTAAAATTTTAATATATGGTTGTTGTTGTTGTTCTCTTTTTTTTTTGTGTGGCCATAGTATGGTTGTTCTTCCGGTGCAGCCTGAAAAGAAAATGCTGCACATTGAGTTAGATTAATCTACATCAATGATATTTGATAACATTTTGGATTGGACTGGCCCCATTTGCAAAGTTTGTTATTTTTTATTATTTATATTTTGTGTTTGCGTTTCACCATCAATAATGTTAAGAAGTGAGATAATTTATAAATATCACTGTAAATATTTTTTTATTTGTAAATATCACTATAAATTTTGAAAAAAGTTGTTTTTGTTATTTTTATAATATAATAATTTATTTTATCTCTAATTTTTTAAAAAAGATAAGGTTTAAAATAACAATAATTTATTTATACTAACTCGCAGTTTAATGTAAAAAATAATAACATTAAACAAATGCAAACTAATCATTCATTTCAATTGGTTATATCCAATGCAGCAAAATTGCATATTGTACGTAGCGGCGGAAACAAGTAGACAGCTTTTAATATAAATAATTCAGGCATGTTTTAAATTTTTTGGACTTGGGGTTGATTTATAATTTATTTGTAGGTTAAAATTTTGGTCTAATTTATTTATAAAATTTAAAATATTTTATTTATTTTATTAACCCATTTAGATCTAATTATTAAAATTTAAAAAAGTTACTAATGAGTTTATAAATTGTTACAATTCAATCTAAATTATGACTAGCATAAAATTCATTTTTCAATTTTCATTGGTCTAACCTATGCTTAACACTAATATAGCAAGAATCACATGATAATTAAATATTGATATTTGGCATGAACAAGAAAACGATCGTATTTAGCTTAATTTTTCATTCAATTTTCAAGGATACAATCCTAACATGTATAATATATAACTAATATTGCTTAAGCCATATCCAAAAGTTTCAAATGACTCAGCTTTGAGATAATGGTAGAGGTGACTCATTTGGAAAGGTAAGTTCAGAATTTTGTAAGTGAACATTAAATCAATATTGATGATGATAAAATTTAAGAGAAATACTTAGCTCTTACTAACTGGACTTATTCATTTGTCTACAATGTGCAACTTAACTAATTCCAATTGGGATTTTTAGTATTCATAACTTTACCATAATATTAAAATGCTCACCAGATCTCATGCTATCAATTGAACATCTAAACATACTATGATATTCTAATCATTCATGTTCCTTATTGCCCTTACTCAAATATTTATAGCATGCAAATAACATATCACCTCTCATGAGTGATAAAATGTATATGTGGACTCATCATACACTTATTGTGAAGTAAAAGAAAATTGAGTAAATAATCCTGCATGCTTGATTGAAACATATAAGACCATCTATATTTCTTGTAACTTTATCATTAACCACACATACTTATAAAATTAGAGGAAAACAATCATTTTTATTTCACATTATGTTTTCAATGCCGAATTTCACATATCATAATTTACTTTCCAATAACAATAAGCAATATAAGTGATATAAATATTTGCACTCATTAATGCCAAAGTGTGTGTGTATGTATATATATATATATATATATATATATATATATATATATATATATATATATATATATATATATATATATATATATATTTCTTATGATATTCCACATATAATAACTAATCAAGGGTAAATAACTTTTTATTTATTTTTTAACCAATCATTAGATCCGGATTCCTAATAACACCTTGAGAATAGTGAAAATTGTTTCGTGGACTTTCAACACTTTTTTTAGTGAAGACAATTCTTTACAGACTTCAACATTATTCCATTAACTTTTAGTGAAGACAACCCTATATACTTCTAATATTATAGTCATTTAATGAAGCCAATCATGTGCAGCCTTCTTACACTATAGTTATTTAGTGAAGACAGGCTAATGCAAGCATTTGCCTCACATCAATCTTATATACCATTTTATTTCACATTTCATATGTATGCATAATTAAATTCACAACTCTCCTATATCTTTTTGCATGGTCACACGCATTAATCCTTATTATTAACAATATATATGTAAATCAATTCATATTATAGTGTAATATAAACATCACAATATTACCATACCTATTAGTATAGCCGCATATATCATCACAACATTACTATACAATTTATCTATCATTCTGCACATTACTACATTTTATGCCTCATTACTTCGCTATTATTCATATATTTAACTTCTGTTTATTATATACTAACTTACTTTAGCCTTAGAAGGCTCTAACATACATTTATATTCTTCATCTAACATGTTATCTCAACTTGAACTACGTATAATGAACTATATATTTAACTATGAAGGTCTAGAGAACAATTCTGCTAGCATATTGTTGACTGTTAAAGTCCAAAGAGTAACTCTGATACTTATAGTCAATTATATATATTATCTATTACTAGCAGTTAGAGAGTAACTTAAAGGCTCGTAGTTAATTATAACTTAGATTTTTGCAAATTTTTAGCTTGAGATACTATTCTTCTGCCCTCAATTCAATCCAAACTAAAATTTCACTTCACTAAACCATACTAAATCATCAACATACTCTTATAACACTTTAATCATGTCATTTCTCACATAAAAACCAAACTACATTTTACAAATCATCACTTGTCATATGAAATCATTCAAAAACCTAAACTTAACCCTAGTTAATCAAAATTAAATTAAGCTTGTAAATTAAGTTAGATTATTCACTCACTTATTATAAGAAGGATTTTGATAAGTTGGATTTGTTACTCCTTAATCCACATTTGTGCAAAGGATTTAACAAGAAATTACTTCTAACTTTGGTTAATTGAGGAAAATGTTGAAAAAGAGGAAGGGAAATGGGAAAGGTTGGCAAGAAGAGGAGAAGTTTAGGTATTGATATAACAGGGGGAAAAATGATACCCTAATGGGTTGATATTAAGTTTATAAAGGTAAAAGCATTTTAGGGGAAGACACAAATTATGTTTTTTTACTTGCTAGTTACCTTCTCTAAGTTACTATATAATTGACTATGCCAGTCTCAAATACAACTCAAATGGTGATAGTTGACAATATAATTGACTATCTCAAGCTTTCTCATACTTAATTACTTTTTAAACTTTTTTTTACTCTCAACCATTCATCCATACTTCACCTTTAAACATTTTTAACTTCCTATTGTTTTGTCTTACCCCATGTTCTTACTATCAAATGAATGAATTTCTTTTTTCCTCATTTATTTCATTCCAAATTTTTATCTCAAATGATTTCTATTAAATGAGTATTTTTCTTTCACCTAATTTTCTCATTTATACTTTCTCATCATGATTTATCCACTCCATAGAAAATTTCTTTCCATTACATTTATTTTACTAAAATTAATTTGTTGTCTCCCTTTTTTTGAAATGTAATAAAATTTAAAATTCTAAAATTTTGAAGAGAGTGTGCATAAACCTTGGAATATATGTCATGATAACTATCAAAAAAATAAAATAATAATTTTTTAAATAAATAAGGCATCGAAAAAAATTTTATCTTTAATGTATAGAATTCTCAATGATTCAATATAACAAACTGTATAATATTTATTTAAAATAAAAAATATTAAATGGAATAATAATATAAATTTATCACCAATAAACTAAAAAACTTTGTGAAGATTGAAAGTTGACTTAAGAAAAGAGAAGAAGGCATAATGATAAAATAGCGATACCTATATTCCAATTATGCCACCTAGTTTAAGTAAATTAGATTAAAGCAATATATTAATATTTTTAGGTTGATCTAATAAATCAACAAATCAAATTTAAAGTTAAATAAATTAGACTTATTTAATGATAGATTTATAAATTGACTGAAAATTGATTTATTTAACGAATCAAAGTATAAGTTATTTATGAATAGGATGATATATTCTCACTCTTAGGTGCACAATAAAAATATGTATTATATGTGGTAAAATTAAAGGATAATAATTAAAATATCACTGCTATATTGTTCCATCTGAAGGAGGCCAACATATGTCTTTGATCAACCGCACACAAGAAAACACATAGATATTTATCTTCTTAAAGCAAATACAAACCACACTTGGTGTATAAGATTAGCCATGGATTGGACAGAAATGCTTATGACACTTTCTATTGCCTTTTATTTTTTTTTCCTTTTTGTTCCTTTTTTAATAATGAGAAAGTAACGGCTCGTTTGGTTTGCACCATTCCTTAAGAGTTATACCAAATTTCAATTATTAAGGGAACTGAAATCAATATAGATAATTTATTGCAAGTAAACATCATCATCAATTTATAGCCGCAATATGTCGTAAATTCCCATCATTTCTGGCCTTCACTAATAATTGCCCACATGTTATGGATATCCTTCAATTTCTATTTTTTTGGTCTTGAGAGGAAAATCATTCTATCCTATTTTCCTAATTTTTTGGCAGCAAAATAACCCCACACACTTACATCGCCAAAGCATCCTGACCAAACTGCCCTGAATCTTAATAGGTGAGAGGCTAGTGTCCCAACTAAATTCTGTTTCCATCTTTTTTGCAAAGATTTATTTTATTTTTAGACAATCTTTGTTGAATTCAAATAAAAGAAATAGAAAGTTATATAACTTCTTAAAAAGCAACATATGGATGTTATATAGTTGGCCAGGTATAACAGAAAAAGAAGGACTTGAGTTTTGATTCCTATAAAATTTAAAAAATTGCTTACCCATGTTTCTTTGTCAAAATGAACATCCTGTAAAAATTTTTTATTCTTGATATCAAAGAGGTTTAAACATTCTGTGAAAAGTTTATAAATTTTTTAAAATTTTTGAATTCTTTTTATTTATACAGTATTTTCATACTTTTTGATAATAAACTCTTTCTAACAAAGATGTTTTTAAAAAATGAATTCAGAATTTTTTGACTGAATTTGAAATACCTTTAAATTTAGAAGATTACATGTATTTGTTAAGCGCCCTTTAAAAAACTTTATTATCAAAGTTTTAACCTTTAATTTTACATATAAATATAAACACCAATGCTAGTTTAGAAAGGAAGGAAAAAAGAGGAATGAAAGTCAAGATTAATGAATGGAAGTTGGGTCCTAACATTGACAATATTAAAATTGCATGCCACCTCAAAGTGCTTAGCCTTTGTTTGGATAGGATAGAAGTGGGAAGAGAAAGAAATTAGGAGAGAAAGAAGTTGGGGGAGAGAGAAGTGGAAGGAAAAAAGAATTTCTTTTATGTTGTTTGAAATGGGAGAAGTTATGAGAGAAGTGATTTTTTTTATTTGGAAAGGGAGAAATTAGAAGAGAAAGAAATTGTATTTTTGTAAAATGACTATTGTGCCATTATGTGTAAAATATGAACGTAAATGTGTATTTTAAAAAATTTTATTCTTGAAAATAACAATTTTAATTTCCAAAATAAAGATTAAATTAAAAATAAATCCATTAATTAAATTTTTTGATTTAATAATTTTAATTTCATATACATCAATATATTACCTTACATTTTTTAATTTTTTTAAGAAATTATATTTCAATTATATAATAACAAAAAAAATTCCAAGAAACTATAGAAGGATCACACAATCTCATATAAATCTTTAAGATTAAAAATAAATTACATTTTTAAAATGGAGGATACCAAAATCTTAAATATAAAAATAAGTTACATATATTTACTAAGCAAAAAGATTTTACTGTAATTTTCACATACTTAAAATGATATAACAATGTACTACATGAGGAATAGAAGATAATAAGTTTACTCTATTTAAATAACATAAAGTACTTTCAATTATTAATTTGTGAAAGAGATCACATGTTTTGTTATGCAATAGTTAAGCATATTCATTCTGTTTCCCAATTGAGAGTATAAAATGACTTGCAATTGTGTTCTATCAATAATTAGACTTACTATATATTTTTAATATCATTTGAATTATTTATTTACGGATTTGTGTTTCTATATTTGAATGTCATTATACATAAAAAGTTGAATCCCTTCAAAAGAAAAATAACATCCTAAATGAAGCAGATATTCATATAATTTTTATTCATATTATTTTCCTTTCCAAAAATCTAACAACATTCTATACACAACTAATAACTGATTTTTTTTGCACTGAAACATATACATATCGAAGGTAATGTTGGCTTGAAGAATTTCCACATGTCTAAAAAAAATTGTGAGGGTTGAAATAAAAATATAGCAAAAGCAGAAAAAAAAATTTGGGGTTAGGTCAATTTGACTGGAATCTGGGTCGGGTTGACCAATAAACTGAGTCGAAGTATGAGTACTCGGACATCAGCCTCCCAGACCCGGCGTCACAGCACCGGCCACCGTTTATAGTAAAGGAATCCGAAAACCTCTTCCACCGATGTCAGCTTCTTCCACTACCTGCCACCCACAACCAAATCAAGATAAAAACGCCAGTTAGCCAGATCCGACTACCCCTAGAGTTACCTGACCCACGACCTTCTCTCAATCGGCACCTTCAAGCTCAGTGGCTTCACTACTGCTTCTTCAAGAGTTCCAACGACCTACTGCACAGCTGGCCTTCGACTCCAGTTCTGTGGTTGCTGGAGGCGCATCTCGAATTCAAACAGAAGGCAGACGAAGAAGAAGGCGCAGCTCGAATCCGGATCTGTGTTTGCAAAATGACGCTTTGCAGGAACGAATAAGGAAGGCCGAAGATGAACTGCAACAGCAAGAGAGGAGAGAGACGAGAGGGGTAGTTTGTGGAAAAGTGTAGCAACGGGTCCGAATTTCTCTTCCTTTCTCTTCAAAAGTGGAAAGAAGTTTGCATAGTAAAAATCGTGGGGCCCACTATCCTGTCTGCACCCCTATTTCTTTCTTTTCCAACTTCCCCTCCCTCTTCATTAGATTTGACAAATGGGGTTGGTTAGCCATATTCACCACCATTTTAGTAGACTGTAAATAAAGCAGAGAAAATTGGGATGCAGCTGAAAAACGTGTTTAGCCACTTGCGAGGTTGACTTAAGAAAAAGTAATTCTAGAATAATTACTATTCCTTGTCCTCTTTCTTATCAGTTCTAAACAAATGATGTCAACTTTAATGGACATACAATCGACTTCCTATTAAAACATATCGCTTAATCTTTTATTCTCCCTTTTGCTTAAAAATTTATATTAGAAACAACACACAAATTCTGCGTTAATTGATAAGTTAGCTAACTAGTGGAGGCGGTTGCTGAACGTGAATTCATAGTTGTATTTCCCTATAATATTTGGACTTTTAAGTGTTTGTGGCAAGTAAATTATAAGTTCGAATGTCACCAATCACTTACAAATTTATTAATAATTGATAAGTTAGTCATAAACTATAAATTACTTGAAAAAAATATTAAAATAAATTTTTAATAAATTAGTACATCAAATATCATTTTTAGTTAACTTTTAACTTGCTAACCTAAATAAAAAATTATAAATTTACTTATTGTGTGCATCAAACACCCGATCCTGAGTGATTAGATCAAAATCTCAACTTTTTAATTTATAACTTGGAAAGCAGAGTTTTCCCTGTTTCTCTATCTTTGCACAGAGACTTACGGGTAAATGATGTCAAGCATTCAGTACTAAGAAGCAAGTTATGGAGGAGTAATATAGAGGCTCACTACTCTTAATATGCAGTTATTATTTACTTTAGCACAAAGAAAATCACAAGCTTACTTTCTGTTAGTTCAGACAAAGTAATCAAGTCTAGAAAAAAATCATACTTTCTTTTTGTAAGAAGAACTTTATATTTTCGGCGGTTAAATAGAGACTCAAACAGGCCAAAAAGATCATTTGTAAGTCAGTCACTTGATTATGCACAAGCTTTTTACGATTTAGTGTCTTTTTCTACTGAAGTAAGAAATTTTGTCCTTGAACAAGTTCCTGTTATTTGAATCAAATAAGTTCGAATAGCGATGTCTTCCAGAAGTCAGCAAACTCAGGTCTATAACGAGAAAGGAGCCGTCAGATTATGAGGAATATTGAAGAGGAAAATGTGGACATGATGCATTGCTTTTTGGAAAAAGGCGAAAGAAGAATGGGAGGTATCTCTATTAATAGATAAATCATGGGACTGGAGACTGAATTAGTTGAAATCAGACAAACAAAATGGCAGATTCAGATTTGTTCAAAAAGCGTGGGCACATTAAAGAACCCCTGTGCAAAAAGGGGGAAATGCAGCAAAAATGAAAAGCTAGCTTGCTACCTAATATTCATATATTTCCAGTCCGACCCCAAAAAAAAAAATGCCACCCAAGATTCTTGTATTTACAGCTTACTCCAAGGCCAGAGAAAAATTCCAGAACAGGACCACCCGATGCTCAGCCAAACATATATAATCTTGTATTCATTTATCACAGAAAATTTTGCTCTTTTACAAATCCAATAGCAGTACAAATTGCAAAATAAGCCTTTGAATTTTAATTTACTTTCAATTTTTTGCTGTTTCAAAAAAGCATTACTGTCATTTGCTTCCACGAAGCCCCAGAAGTTTAAGGATGAGCCTACATGGAGCAAGAATATATGTTACAACTCGAGTATTAGAAAATTTTCTGATGCTAAAATCATTCATTGTATCCTACAACCCCCGGAATCTGGTCCATGCCGCACATTTCCATAGGCAGACAGTTCAAGGAGATCCATATCACGGCCTGTAAGCATTCCATGATTTATCATTGTTTCAGTTTCTATCATTAACACCACCAATATAAGCATTGTCTCGTACAAGTGTTTATAAGGATCATTGATACCTGAAACCCTGCAATAAGAACTTTTCTGAATGAGTTCAGCTTTGGACATCTCCGTTCGATTTCCCTTTGCTCGGTTAACTGATGTCTGCAGAAACATAAATTGAAGTTCCTATCAATGACCCCATTAAAAGCATACAGCCAATAAGAGTGAACTTCACCAGCAACAGCAATCTACATAAAAGCTGGAATTAAAAATCTATTGGTAGGCGGAAAAAAAAGTGAACGCATGCATAATAAATGCCATCACTTTCATCCAGCTTCAGCAGAATTGTTGTATGATAGCAAAATCTTTAAGTTGCTTTGGGACTACCATAAAAGACAGCAGCTAATAGTAGTATAAAATTCATGTGTCCGTCCTGGCCCTCTTGGGTAAAGCCCAAATTCTTGGTCCATTTAGAACACGAAAGGCTGTGAGCTGAATCAGAGAGAAAACATATATTGGATGCAGTTATGCCGTTCATAAATGAATACCATTCACCAGATCCATTGGCACACTGCATAGAAGTTGTTCTTTTATACCTACACAAATTTTCTCCACATTTCTTCCTTTCTAATTATCCAACAAATGACTAGAAGCTTGAAAGCCTTGAATCAAGATAAAATTTCGGATTAGATACAAATTATCATTTGTAGATATTATGTTTCTATTTACACATTAACAGACATAGATGAATTATGCTTTAGCACAAGAAAAAGGAATTCAGCCAAAGAATGAATATATTAGCATTAGCATGAAGAGATAACTATGTATAATATATTATATGCGGATGCATAAATCAGACTAATCTGGGCTAAATTAGCTTTTGAGCAAAGCAAAATAAAACTTTGAATAGAAACTATTTTAGAAATTAACATCACAGATGCCCCCTCCCCATTTACTCTACCATGAAAACAGAGAAATTGACAGAAACCTAACCTGTAACACTTGACAATTTTCCAGCGTACTTTTCCCTCCCTGAACATGAGAGCAAAAGGAAAAAGTTAGATCAGATAATAATATGGTTAACTTAATTAAGGACGTTATATTATTCTCACGTGCAGAGATCTCAGCACTCAAAGGAACTGTCATCCACAGCTAAATACAAACCCCCATCCTCATGAATACAGCAAAACCTCAACAACGTCAGTTACTGCCTCATGATAATAAACAAATACTCTAATTAGGCATATAAATATGAACTATCTCAAACATCACAAATAGTTGCATACTTCCAAAATATTAGGGCACATGTATGATATTGGTGACTAAAATACCACATAACTACGTTGTTTTACATTAAGAAAAAAGAAGTGTTAAAAAGAAAAAAACTGGGAAAAGCAAACTTAATAAATTAAAAATCAATGGAAAAAAAAAAGGCATCATGGACCATCTAAGGATTATATGGAATTTCATATTAAAGAACCTTAGGCATCATGTTGAATTAAGATATATTGGAATTTGATCTAATGAAGCTTTAATTTATCCTTCCCCTCACAGTTCCACTGGTGCATTCAAAATTCTAATCATGCCTCGGGCTCACTGAAGGCTTGACAATGGGATTACCTCGCAATCCATACGTAGCTAAGTTTTTAATACAACATATCCATTAGCAACTAGCATGTAGCCCAAACATCCACTATATCCCCAAAACTTGTTAGCAGATAATGGAATCAGAATGTATCCATCTCCCACACTAGTTGCAATTATCAACAAACTAATTCCTTATCAAGCGAAAGAGCAAGCAATTTCTGAAGGGACATTTTAACTAATTCAAGGTACTATAGTTTCCTTCTAGCTAAACTGATGAATCTCATGCTTCAGACACTGAATTTACAAGGCAACACCCAAAAAAAAATAAAATAAAAGATAAAACTTTATCGACAAGCTTAAGCAGAGTAATCGCCACGAGCAAAATAACCACCTATCTTCCGAAAAACTATCCTTAAACCACACAAAGAATAGCGCTCAAAATTATAATACCAAAAAATTGGAACCTTGAATTTACCTTGGAGTAAGGAAGAATGTGATCATAATCATGACAGAGGCAACCAGGGCAACCTACGAGCTTTCGAAACACTATGTTCCCAAGGGCATCTCTGCGCCATCGGTCTGGGTCTCGTCCCTTGATCTTCTCAGCCTTTTCCCAGCATTGCTGCTTCACACTGTAGGGGAAAGTTCTGGGGTTATACTTCAGATCAGTGTCATCCTGAGATACTTGAAGGTCTTCGAAAAGAGAGGTGACGTCGGTTATGGGTTCACCCTCGAGAAGAGTGGCGGAAGGGCTGAGTCTGGATGAACGAGACCTCGATGATTTTCGATCGAGCCTGGTAGAAACAGAGGTTTGGTCCCTAAGTGGTGAAGAGCGTCGGCTTCTTCTATTTGGTTCTCTGCCATTGGAAGAAGTCTTCATTTGAGTCTCTGCGTCGAGCTCACCAGTCACCCCCGCGGCAAGAAGAGGACCATCAACAGTTCCGTTTTGGCATTTTTCTCTTTTCCGGATAAGATAGAACAGTACGTTTCTACAGCTTTACATTTGATAAACTTGTCTCTTCTAGGCCCATCAAATTAACGGATTAGGTTGGGTCGGGTCTCTGAGAATACTCTTTCAATCTGTTAGAACTGGACGAATTCACATGAAATGAGTTCTCCATTTTTATTTGGACTTGGGCCTTTGTTTTTGCTGAAAAAAGCAGCACCATGCCATGTTTTGAGAATGCCTAACCCATGGAGACATCGGACAAAATTCAAATACGACAACGGTAAACAGAACCATTCCAAGAAGTTAAGAGATATTCTTAAGATATCATCTCCTCTTTTTTATTTTCCAAAAAAATAAAAATATAATCTTTATTCTGAAATTTATTAATTTTTTTATCATAATGCAAAAATAACTTCTATATTTATTTCTCTTCCAAAATCATTCTTAATCTCTGGTACTTGCTCATGAATTAGGATTTTGATTAGTTCTTTTTTCCCAATCTAGTTAATACTGATTTTAATTCATGAAAGGGTTGTTATGACGAAAAAGGAAATTCTGATAAAAGAATACTATTATTTTCTTACACTTATCATTTATAATTATTTTATAATGGTGGATCCAAAAATATTAATTTGTGGAAGCTATACATGCATATACAATTAAATATCATTAAAGAAAATAAATACTTTAAATAACATAACAATTATTATTTTGTACATCCCTCTTTTTGTGTGTGTCAATACGTGGTATGAGTAAAATTTTCAAATGTTTCAACTTTTATTAAAAGGGCATTTCTATAACTTAGGGGAAAATTCTACAAAGTTATTAAGGCAAAATGTGTAAATGCAACATATTTTAATAGTATTATTGCATAGAAAATTATACATATAGTCAAAATAACCTTTATACATGCTACAAATGGTGAATCTTTTAAGGTAGGGACTATGAGGATGGATGTCGCTTTCTTCACACACTAGTATTTCATTATATTTTGACAAACTCATTGGAGTTGAATTTTTGACACTTAATTTAGTAATTTCACTTGTAAATTTAAAATTTCTAGAAAAGGAAATTATTCTTAACTATAGTATATAATTGATAAGGTTGCTCAAATTTTTTTCATCTATTGAAAACTAATCGACCGAATTAAAAATGGTTGATCGGTGGCAGTTTTATAGCCTTTTATCAGTCGATTGCAAAGGTAAAAGCATAGGAACATCAAATTATCATTCACTTACGGATATCTAAATTACTTAGGACTAAACTGACCTTAAGTTGTAGAATATAACATCATTTGGTCATTTAATGACATGTGTTTTGAAGAAGATTTCAAAAGGCATTAAACATATTCCTTAACATTCAAAATCACTAATTCACACTAACCTTAATACAGTGCCACCATAAAATTACCTTGTGATTCTATCTCATCAGCCATTCATTGACACTAGCAACCATAATTTGGTCAAAACCATCCTCCCGCACAACTTATATTTCCATCGAATAGTCAAAGACATCCAACTAGAGTATCAATTTCACAATGTTAATGCATTTTTCTACTATTTTGTACTCATTTATGTTAAATTTTCCTAACTGCTGCAATTGCATGATGATTTTTTATGGTACAGAATTGACACAAATCAACCTATTAGGTTAGCATGGCTTTTTTGGAGTTGTTAGCCTCTACGCATATGATATTGCTATCACTACTAGAGTTTATGGCAATTAACAAATATCGCTTTTGATTTACTTACTGATTCTATCTCATCAGTCATTCATTGACACTAGCAACCATAATTTGATCAAAACCATCCTCTCCTACAACTTAGATTTTCATCGAATAGTAAAAAACATCCAACTAGTGTATCGACTTCACAATGTTAATGCATTTTTCTACTATTTTGTACTCATTTATGTTAAATTTCCCTAACTGCTACAACTGCATGATGATTTTTTATGGTACAGAATTGACACAAATCAACCATTAGGTTAGCATGGCTTTTTTGGAGCTGTTAGCCTTTACGCATATGATATTACTACTATTACTAGAGTTTATGGCAATTAATAAACATAGCTTTTAATCTTTGACATTTGTAATTTGTTTTTATTAGTTGCTTATATTACACAAGTGCACATTTCATATAAGATAGTTCATTCTACTAAAAATTTTTGTGAGAAATTTAAAGCCAGAAAAGTTTCATTTTGACTTTTGAACAAAGATATTACTACTTTGTTTAAGACTTTTAGTTGTGTTTAATAGTTGAAATTATTACAGACTTTATATTTCAAGCCTGATTGTATGGCTATTGTTACTTGTTTTGATTATTTGTATGTTTACGATTTCTTTTGTTTTCTTTATTCCTTGCTTTAAGAATTAAGAAACAGGTTTTGGATAAGTATTTTTTATGTAATTAGGCAAGCTATAGAGCTAGTTTCTTTATTTCCATTTTTTTGTAAACTTTTAATTGTTATTAGGATTGAATTTAAGAGATTTGGCCTTAGTTTTGCAAAGTAAAAGTGTAAAATTTTCACCCATTGAGACTTGCTTCAACCTAACCAAATGTTTATAAATTAGTTAAAGTTAGATCCTGTTTACAAATTAGTATTAGTCGGTTGATAAAAAACACAAATAAATATACATCAGTTGGATGACTAGGCCATTGTTAACCAACTAGGCCTAACCAATGAGTGCTAGTATCAAATTTTTTTCCTCGAAAATAACAATATTAAACCATGAGATGGATTCTCTATACAGGTGGCTCATTAATTCTTTAATCTTTATAGTGATGCTCTTTTAAGATAACAACACATGTTTTTCATGAATTTAGTTTCCTTTTAATTTTTGGATAATGGTGTTGTTTTATAGATTTAAAAGGTGTTGTAAAAGGTTGTCAAATGGTTCATGTCTAATCAAATTGTGTTGAACTATAAATCCTAAGAATACTAGTATTGCCAATCTTCCTACTTAAAGCATAAAAATTGTACCACCAACAACTTAATCGTGTCAAAATATAAGTTTAAGATTTATATCTTTATCTGAACATTAACTAATTGTATAGAAGGAAGGATTAATTTTACCATTAGCAATCTCCTTCTCTTTAGCCTCAAGAGTTGGTGCAAAATTAAGGGGGTTAAAAATGCCACCAAGGTAACAAACTTCATTTAGAAGCAAGTTATATTGCTTAAAAATAGGATCTTGGTCAACACTTTCTGGGTTTTTAATATCTTGCCACTGTCTAATCTCAACGTAATGAAAGAAAATTAATTCAATCATAAGTAGGGTGGACAGTGATGCAAAATACTCTTCTTTACCAATATCATACCACTTAAGGATGTTTATAGTCCCAATCTTAGTGAAGACTTCAGGATATAGCATTCTTGCGATGCTAGCATAGTCCAACGCCTATTCACAAGCTTAACTTGCACAAACTACTTCAATTATTTTAGGTCTTCAACTATCCCTAGAAAATTAAACCTATTATCACCAAAAAGATTACAATCACATAACTAAAAATTTTAATCAATAAGCTAAATTTTTTAACCTTAAACCCTATATTAATTATAAAAAAATATAATAATGTTAGTTCCATTCATGTATAAAAAATAAGTAAATATATGGTATGGTTGTTCCTTTGAAGCAATCACCTACCATAGAGATAAGCTGGCAAGGCTAAGCTAAAAAGCTATTCTCCTTTAGCTTCAACTTTAAGGGAGTTAGATAAAGATAATTTGAATAATCTAACTACAATATATCTACTTAATTTACTAGAAGAGCTGGTGATGAACCTTGACCTCGTATATGATCAAAAAATAATGGGAGAAGCTTTTATGGTGACAATGGCTATGTTTTTTAACTTAGAATAATGAGAAAGATATGGCTCCAAAGAAAAATGAAAATGCAGTTGTTTTAGTGCATGCATGACCCTATATTTCAGTGGACACGTCTTCTTGTGATTTATGCGTGTTATTTGTCGTAAACGGTTAATTTGTGCGGTATTTGGAATTGGATGGTGTAAGTGAGTTGAGGCTTATCTTTATATTCTATTGTATCCACATCTCATTTTCTTCCTTCTTGTTAGTTGTGAAAAAATTATGTGGAATCATAATGTCTTGTGCTATGTTGGAGGATTTTTCAAAGTGCTTAGATTATAAGTTTCAATTATCCTAGGTTACCAAAGGCCTTGCTCACAAATACTTCCAATTACCAAAGGCTATTTTTTTGTTAGTCCAAATAACCAAAGGCTATTTACAAAGGTATATGTCATAGACATTGTGGAATAGCCCTGCAATTAAACTAGATAATGGATAGATACTTTTAGAACTAATAAGCTTAAAATATAAGAACCCAACATCCAATGTAGCTTGAAAGATTCTCTTATAGTTTTTTTAGATACATAGTTCTAAGATCAAAGTAATATCCGAGTTTTTATGTAATCTTTTTTCATTTTTTTTCTCATTATGTTCGTTTTGTTATTCAGAATTGTAACTTTCTCTTCTTATAGAGATATTTTGTGCCCTATTCATTAAAGTTCTTTTTAAATTTCTTCCTAATAATTTTTATTTAGTGTTAATCTTATAACCTCACAAGATAATTTGGACTAATTTTTTATATTAATAGATCATATTTAACAATTATCTTTGACTAGTTAGACTCGAAATGTGACAAATCTACTTTTTAAGTTGATTATTCAAATTTCATGTATAAAATTTTAAATTAATTAGTTGATTTAATAATAATAATTAGATATATTTAGCTAAAGAAATCATCTTATTCTTTTATTCTTCGATATGTTGCTTAGTGGCTATGATTGTACTTTTAAATTATATAAGTTTACAGTGTATTTAAGGGATCTAATCTTTATTTATATAATGCATTTAATAGTAGGTTGTTTTGTATTCCTCTACCATATAATAGGTATTTTGCCTATGTTAATAATGAATAAAGAACAAGTTTCTTTTTTTTTTAATTGAAAAAGTAAATGCTTTTGACTAAAAAGTAAGGTATTTCATTAATTATGGTTCTGATTACTATTAATAACTTTTGTTTACTATACTTAAGTATTATGAACAATAACAATTGGATGTCCTTTTCCTTTTATTATTCTTTTAAAGCATTATAAAAATAGCATAATTTATTTTACTCTATCTACAAAAGATTTTAACTTTGCTACAAGTATTTCATTACTTGACATATGGTAAGTAACTTACCTTTCATCCATACCTTTTTAAAAAGTTTTCTTGATATATCATAATAATAAATGGAGCAATATTTACCATAAATATATTATAAACTTTATTTATCAATGTTTTACATTTTTATATTACATCACTCAGCAAAGGTGAATTCAATTGCTTGTGATCTAACTCAAAATGTTGCATCCTTTTACTCTTTTTTTGCTGACCTAGCAAATATGCTTATCAATTTAAGGATCACATTGAATCAAAAGTTAATAATAATAATAATAATAATAATAATAATAATAATAATAATAATAATAATAATAATAATAACTGACCATACAGTAAAAAAATTTGGCAAATGCTAAATGTACTCCCAATCCTACCATTGCCTTTTTAAATTTCTTATATTATTTTTCAATAGCATAATAAAATATAAGAACATTATCCAAATTAAAAAGAGCCATCTTAAAATAATGTCTTTTTTAATTTGGTTATAAAATTCCCTACTAAGACTTAACACTTATTATAATTTATTAATAACATTTGAATTGACTAATTATGAGAATTGTTGACCTATGAAGGTTTG
This sequence comes from Sindora glabra, assembly GCA_020226215.1. Taxonomy (NCBI): domain Eukaryota; kingdom Viridiplantae; phylum Streptophyta; class Magnoliopsida; order Fabales; family Fabaceae; genus Sindora; species Sindora glabra. Next base: position 72,229,712 of record CM035231.1, on the reverse strand, counting down.
TCTAAAAGACCAAATAGTAGGGAAAACATCAGTAAACATCACAGTATGACTGTCATTGGTTGTAACTTGGAAGGATTAGCTCTAGCCATTAAGATTGGAATTACTTTGCTAGTTCTAATCCCAATTCCTTGACATCAGTTGGAAACAATATGAACATTACTAACACTACCAATGTTGGAGATTAGTATTAGGATGAAGTATGAATATCTGTTTATGGTGAATCTTATTCCTCCTCTTTTTTAACATGGCACCTTATATTAAAACATGGCCAAAGATAATGATAACTCAAAAAAATTTGAGGTATATCATATTTGGATGAAGATCAAAAGTGTGGCTATAATTTTTCTATTTAAAGAAATTAATATATTCTAGAAAGTCATGCATATATGGCGTATATGCTTAATAAGGAATCTTGTTCAAATTATAAAAAAATATCAAAATTAATTATGTTACATTATTTAATGTAAAAGAACTTGAAGCAAAAGTAAAAATGCAGGCACAAGATTAAAAAAATTTTAGAAACTACCTTTAAGTTAGGATTTTTTTAAACAATTCTTAAAGACTAAAATAATGGCTAAATATAGCGAATCTAGCAATAACAAAGATTTGTTTTATTAGGCATAAGGTGAAGAGGGGGATGATTTATTAAATTTTAGATAAACTTATAGAAATAAAAAGTAGAAATGTAATACTTTCTAAAAGTAGCAAGTACTATACCAGCCTTATATTAAGCAATTTATTAGAAGATAGACTGAAAAAGATTAAAATGCTGAAAGGGAGGATTGCACCATTGACTAATATTATTAGGCAATACATTATTGGGTAGGGAGAAATTAGTGGTTGTGACCACAATAGAGCTTAACAAGCATTATATTTGATCATTCACACATTTAATCTCATAATGAGCCCCACGGTTCAAACCATTGTTAAGTAATACTATGCTCAAAGCTACTGTGTTTGCCTTATATCCCTAGTTGTATAGGTTTCCATACCCATAACCTTTACTTGTAACACAAAAAAAAAATTATATATATTAATATTTAGGAAATGGGTCATTCCTTTAACAACAACAATATTGTATCCCTAGAGATTTTATAGTATAAAACATTAAGTTAAAATGTGATATATTGCATCCCATTGTGTCAAACATGTAACTAACTTTATAAAATGTTGCATGAGCATTTATCTATCCATCAACATATGTATAAGACCTTTATGGCATAAAGACCATAATACCAAAAAAGAGTAGCCTCAAAAACACCATATTTTCCTTACAAGATTAATGAATTTTTTTTTGTAGTAATACAATTATTAAATGCAAAGTTTGAAAAGAGAATAAGAAATAGAAAGGTATAGGTAGGGAATAAATAGACAAAGTTGAGAGGGAGCAATAACAAGTGACTAAATGGCGAGGTATGGAGATACAAAACCACTAAATGCAACCACTTCTTTTATCTGTTAGGATAGTCCACTTTTTCCTTAATCTCTTGTGGTTTTAAGGTTTTTTTATGTGCATGTTAATGCTTAAACAAATGTTCATTTACAGATTTATGAAACCTTTTCATAGGTTTTTCCTATAATTTTGTTTCCTTCCATGTAAAGGTTAATTCTTACTCTTGAAATTCACTTGTTACATTTCATGATTTCTAAATTCTAATACTCAATCTAATATTTACATCAAATATGTCTCTTCTCAGCAGTGGTAGTTTATAGTAGAAAAGAATGTCTCATCCTCTTATCTAGGTCAACTTTTAATAGCAAATGAATTTAAACCCTTTATGTGTAATTATTAACAAAATAACTTGCTATTTTGCTAGACAACATATACAGAACAATATTAATTATGGTTTGAACTCTAAAACCTACCATTAATACCACGTACCAAACTTAGCTCCATCCAAAACTAGTATACTCAAACTGACGAATATTTATGTTTTCCAAATATACATTCACACTGTAAACAACTTTATTAGTAATAGTAATTTATCTTTTTTACTCATATACATATAAACGGAAAAAAAGAGCAAAACACATGCAACAACCTTCTCATTAAATAAGATATGGTAGGTTACAAATATATGAATAAAGACAATCCCTTCCTTTCACAAGACATTCGAGATATATTGAAATTATAATATATATTTTTAAGCTTATTCAATGAAAAATTACCAGTTATTAGTTTTATTTTCCAACTCACTTACCATTTTCTATGAAATGCATTTGCATAGAAAATTATATTTTTGTTTTTAAGATGATAAAAATTTTAATTATCTTCTTTTATTAGTAGGAGGTAAGAATGCTTGTTACAATGTTATGACAGGAGTAGATAAGCATTTTTTTGAGACATCCAGTATAAGAACAAAATAAAGAAGAGGAGCACATGGATGATATGATGTGCGATACTTCTTGTGCAATGTCAATTTACATTGAGAAAAGGACCAAGAATAACTTAACCTCATTTATTATACTTTCACATCAATTTGCTTTTTTCAAACTTAACTCATTAGCATTAAGAAAAGTTTTTTACTAAATAGGAAATCCATCACTCAGGACCGACGGATTAAGAATGCAAACTGATAACCTAATTTGAAGTATGTACAAGATATTCTAAAATCAATTTATAATCTAAAATATTTACAAACAATTCTTATCTTAAATGAATGGCATATAATTATACATATACCAGTTTCTTCTTCTTAGTCCACCTCTAGTGCATGCAGTCCTTTTTGGTGTAAAGAAATAAAATAATAGCATAGTTCTAACTAGAAACATTAATTGTTGACATGATGAAGTATATTCCATTCTAAGTTCTTGAATTACCTATATAAATATAATTTTAAAAAGTTAAATAGTTAGTTACAATTTATTGAGGAAAAAAAATTAAAAATCTATTTTGATTCATGTACAATAATAGATTTTTTTAATAAAATAGATTTTTAATTTTAAAAAGATATTTAGGATATCTTTGGGAATCTTATAAGAAAAAGTTCAAATGTAAATAAGTAGAAAACAAAAAGAAATGACATGAATTGAAAATAGTGTCTTGGAGACTGAAAAATAGTAGAGGCAACAGTGGAGGTTTTAGCATTAATTTAGAATAAAAAAGCAACTAATGAGAAATATATAGTGTATACGATAATGAATATAGCAACACACTTAACTCAAAATAATTAGCTCTAACAATGAAAAGCAACTTAGTAAATGGCTTTTGGTTTTACATATTACACTAAACCCTTCTTCCTATTCTTTGGCTCTTTAACAATAGAATCCTGTAGGCTGACCATGATGCTTTTATCATTTCTTTTTCTTTCACCGATTCTGGCACTAAACAAATGCAAAAATATAGAGATTTGGAGATATGGATTAAGGGGTATCAATTCTTGTACTGTATGCTAAGCGAGCGCTTTACATCTGAGCTACATCCCTATATGATAAAATATCATCACTACTTCCTTTCAGAAACATAGAGTAATCATTGAGAAATCTTACTCTAGTGATTAGGGCTGTAAAACAGACGGATCGGACTGGATACGGATCGGTCCGTTTTACCCGTTAAAAAAATGGACTAAATGTAAAAAGTCCGTATTCGGTCTGTATCTTTAAGGATACGGACCGATCCGTGGATTTTAACTGTAAGTTGGCGGATCGGTTCGTATCCGCCCGGTCCGTGCAGATTTTAGTCCGTCCGGACTAATCCGTATTACCCGTAAAAAAAACGGACCAAATTTTAGGTGGTTCAAGTCCGTAAAAACCCGTAAAATCCGCGAACTTTGATCCGTTTTACACCCCTACTAGTGATTTGAATAACTTATGAGGAAAGAAAAAACATTTAATTATGCAAATTTATATTATTCATATTTCATAGTTTACTATATTCCTATATTTTTCACTTTAATTTTTTTTCGTTATTTGTATTCATGGAATAAGTTAAAGATTTTTTTTCTCATCATAACTTTTTTTATTGCAACAACAATGATAGTTTGCACATACACTAGTTGTTAAATGATATTTTCCTTAACATATTGTCCCTCCAACTAACTCAACAACATTCTAATTCCTTGAAAATTATTTAAAAATAAAAAAGCATAAAACCACATATGAATAATCTAAAAATCTAACTCTATATGGAAAAGAAATATGTAATAAAGTGACAATTTTAGACTAACACATATCATATACATTAATAGTGATATCACAAAACTCTTTTCTTCATGTCCATGTGTGTTTTTATATGGGGAGTATTTGATAAATAGTTTATTAGCTTCTAATTGATTTGAATTACATTGGCTATTATTCAATATTTACCTAAGAGAAGGTGAATTGGGTATTAAAATAAATTAACTAATATGATAAAAAATAATTTGAATGATAAATGAAAGTAACTAATAAACAAGTATATGCAATATTAGCAAAAATGATTTAGAAAAATAGAGTAATGAATGAGTAACTAAAGAGATAAGGAAGAGAATATTCAAACACAATAATTTATGGTGGTTATAACCTTGAAGATCTAACATTTCAAAGTGTACATCCATTACCAAGCCTCCCTAACTTAGATTTAAACTCTGAATCATTATCCCCTCAAGTTTGAGGGCAATTGAAGAAGACTTAATACAAGTCTCTATTTTTCTTCTACAAATCCTTTTCAAAATCCTCTCTCAGAGCTTTTATCTCCAAGAGATCTAGTACTCTTGATGTTCCTAATGATACCCTACCCTAGAAATTAGTAAATGTATGTTTTGAGTACAAGAAGATAGCTTCCAAACTTTATAAGTTTGATTACATAATGGAGCATTAAGAGAGGAAATTTAAATTGGACAAGCTCAAGGGATTTTAGGTTTTAAAAGAGAGGAAAGGTGTTTCTTGTGTCTATATAATAGTGAAAGAACTTTCTTATGTTTTTTATTTAAGATGAAACCTTTATATAGAGGTTGGACGAGTGAAAAAATCGTTACTAAAAAAATATAGCCATTACAGAACAATTGGTGCCTTGTGAATCGATTGATGGATCAATTTAGGCTGCCTTTAAAATTTTGTAAAAGTTTTAGTGAATTGATTCATGAATCGATTCACCCTTAAAAATATTTATGGTGAATCAATTAATTAGATTGCAGTTTGGCTCTAAATATGTTGAATTAATTCATGAATCGATTTAACTTTTTCAAAATCAAAGAAGAAGTAAAAGTTCGAATTAAAGAATAGATTCATCAATTGATTTAAGCAAACTGAAATTTAAATTTCTTAAAGTGATCAATCGATTCATTTCACTGTATTTGCTCTCTAGATGCCTAGAATCAAATAGTGAATTGATTCAAGCATTCCAGTTTACTCTTTGGATACTTAGAATTTATTCATGAATTGATTCACACCCTATCTTTACATTTCTTAAGAAAGCTATATTTAAATACAAAGATTTTTTTGAGATTCAATCCAACCTCATTTTTAAAGGATTTTAGACACAAGATTGATTTTAAATAAAAGGATTTTTCATGAAAAGCCTAATTCATGAAAAATCTAAATCCTTTAAGGATTGGATCCTCTTTTCATCCCATGATTCTAACTAGAATTCTTGGTTAAATTGACTAAGATCTTCAATCTTTAATCTTCATATCTTGCTTCAAGATTCTAGTTAATCATATACCATATCCAAAAGTATCAAAATGTTTTATTATCATCAAAACTTCCCTAATAAAGCTAAAGGTAACAATCTTTCCTTTTTTAATGATGATAAACCATTTTGAATTTGAAACAAGTTTTCTTATGTTAGCTCCCCCTGAATAAAATGCTCCTTCTTAATTTATGCCATTAAAATACAAGTCACTCATATTTCTCCCTCTTTTGGTATCAATAAAAAAGTAGAACACAATAAGCATATAAAAATTATACAACATATAGGATAATATTCAACATAAATATCCAGCTTAATAGATAATATCATTATGGCAAAAAGTAGTATCATAGGTCTATTATAAAGAATAAAACATAACTGGCTTAAAAGTTTTGAAAAATAAAACCTTGGGGGGCATAATAAGGCTAAGAGAACAATTATATTTAATCACCTACCATTTGTTCTAAATTATCCCCTTCTTTTTCATTTCCGAAGCAATAGCTTCAGAGTCTCCTTTTTCTTTTGCTCCTTCTTTTGAGGAAATGACATCTTGCTTCCTTTAGTTTTTCTTTCTACTTAAAGAGAGAAGGCTGATTTTTCTTTCAGAGAGCTCTCATCTTTTTCCTTTTCTTTAGTAATATTCAACTTGCTTTAGAGTTTTTTGAATTGATGTTTGATGTAGGATTTGAGCTCTTTCTTTGTCTCATGATAGAGTACAATGATATGATCTTTCAAATCCTTCAAGTTAAAATCTTCAACAATGTCCTCTCTTTCAATGAAGTGCTAAACACCTTCAATTTTTTGAAAGGATATTTGCTTCATATGTTTAGCCTTAAATCTTTTGGATTCTTTGAAATCTTCAACTTTGGCCACTTTATGAACTTGAATTTCAGATACTTTGAATAGCTTTGTAAGAATCATCCATATGGAAAGAGGTCTTTATTTACATATGAGTACATGTAGAGTAGAATTTCGTATGGCTAATTGATTGGAATGTTTTGTCTGATGGCCTACATAAGGAATAGCTCATAATCATCAATCTGGGTGAAATTATGTCTTTTGGGAAGAATAATCTTAGTAATAGTATAATGCAACAACCAGTTTTCCATTGTGAGACTCGTAATTTATAACTTATTCTTTATAATTTTTAAATGGGAGTTTAACTAAAACATTCTTATAGCAACCCCCTTGGAATACTATGCAATGATTTCAACACTAGTGAAGGGCTGATTTGCATCTATGTCAAATATTGCTGCTAATTCATGAATCCCAATGCTCACTTTTGATAGTAGAGATTAATTTAAGCTAGCTTTCTTGTCTATTCTTTTTAAGTCTGGCATAAAATTAATATATAAGACTAGGATATATATCAACAGCATGCCCAGTAAATTTGAGAAAACTTAAGTTTTCCAACAAATGATACAGTTTTAAATTTTCACTTCTCAGAAAACTCACATCCTAACAATTCTTTGGTTTTATTTCTCTAGTCATGCATTAAAGAAATTTTTCAAAAGCTATTACCTTAAAGTAGTAAATCTTCTCTAGAATTTGATCAGCAAAAGGTAGAGGTTAAGATGATGACTCCGAGGCTTTTCCTTTTCCTATACTTGATTCAATGTGAGGATGTTTTATAGCCATGTTTTTCTTTCCCATATGAATGATGATCACACAGATTTGATAGAGGAAGAAAGGTTTGGAAAAGAGTTTCAGATGATAGGTTTTTAAGGTAAATGAGAATGCAAGTGATTTGATGCGTTGAAAGGTTCTGGAAAGAAAAGAGAATGATTTTAAAAAGTGTTTGTGAGAGTTTTTAATAAGTGGCAAGCGAAGGGATATGATGGAAGGGCATAATTATGCAAGAGAAAAAGGAAGAAACAGGGGGATAAATGACATAATTATCATGTGACAGGGTTTAAATAAGTGTCATATGAATCAATTCATGAATTAATTCACAAATGAATATAGTCATTTGTAAATCGATTCATCACTCGATTCATTGTAAAAAAATTTAAATTTAGGATTCCCTCCATATGGTATCAATCGATTCGAAACATCTAAAGACCAACATTTTCTTTGGAATTGATTCATTCGATCAAAAGTGAAAATTTTGAATTAATTCATTACTCGATTCTTTTCTCCTTAGAATCGATTCATTACTTGATTCTTGACTACCAGAGATTATCATCTTTCCTTAAAATCGATTCACTAATTGATTCATTACATAAATTCAAAGTTTCTGAATCGATTCATTACTTGATTATCTACATGTAAAAACTCCTTTTTACATCAATTTTCTTCCTAACCAACTTATAATTCATCTCTATAACCCTATGGATTATTGAATTTTTAAATTTGAGTTGATATTATTGAAAATGAAGAATTGCCTGCAAAATAAACTTTCAGAATATCTCCAATATTTAAGTTAGTATAATTATCATAAGATCAAAATAAATGCATAAATTATTTTTCAATAAAATTCATTATGCCTAATTTTTTCCTTATAAAATTGAAATGATCTTCACTAAGAGGCTTAGTAAAGATGTTTATTAATTGAAAATCAGTTTGAACAAATTCTAGTAAAATGTCTTTTTTTTGGACATGATCACAAATAAAATGATATCTAATTTCTATATGTTTGGATCTTGAGTGCATGATAAGATTCTTGGTGAGATTGATGGCACTAATGTTATCATATTTTATGGGTATATTTGTAAAATTTAACCCATAATAAGATAGGTGTTGCTTAATCTATAGGAGTTGAGCACAACAATTCCCTATAGCTATATATTCTACCTCAGCAATGGATAGTGTCACATTATTTTATTTCTTACTATACTAAGAGACTAAAGAGTGACTAAGAAATTAACATGCTCCACTAGTACTTTTTCTATCTAATCTAGTACCAGCAAAGTTAACATCCGAATACCCTATCAGCATTCGAATACCCTATTAGAAAATTCAAATTTTCTCTAAGATACCATAAATATAAGGGCGGTGTGCCTACAAGATATCTAAAATTATTTTTATACTAGTTAAATGTGATTTCTTTGGATCAGCTTGAAATCTTGTGCACAGACACACACTAAACATAATGTCAGGCCTGTTAGCAATTAGATAGAGCAAGGATCCTATCATTCCTCTATATATTGTTACCTCAACCTTTTTTCCTTTTTCATCTAGATTCAACTTGATTATAGTGCTTATAAAAGTAGGAGAAAGTTTAACTTCATTCATTTTGAATTTCTTTAGTAGCTCTTTTGTATATTTGGTTTAACTAATGAAGTTTCCATCACTTGATTTGTAGCCTAAGAAAGAAATTCAGCTCTTCTATCATGGATATTTCAAATTCACTCTGTATCATCTTAGCAAATTCTTTGCATATGAATTCAAAAGTAACACTAAATATAATGTCATCAGCATATATTTACATAAGAAAAATGTTATTAAAAGTTTGTTTTGTTAAAAAAGTACTATTTACTTTTCCTTTTGAAAAATCTTATCCTATAAAAAATTTACTTAGCCTTTTATACCAAGCCTTTTATACTAAGAGCTTGTTTTAGGCCATATAAAACTTTCTTTAGTTTAAAAACATAATTTAGAAAGAAGTAACTTTTAAAACATGGAAATTGTTTTACATACACTTCCTCCATGATTATGCCATTTAAAAACGCACTTTTAACATCCATTTGATAAAGTTTGAAACCTTTCATGCATATATATATGCTAATAACATCCTAATTGCCTCCAATCTAGCAATCGATGCAAATGTCTCATCATAATCAATGCCTTCCTTTTAGTTGTATCCTTTTGCAACCAATTCGGCTTTATTTTTTATTATGATATCATTTTTATCCAACTTATTTTTAAACACCTATTTTGTACTAATAATTGGATAATCATTTAGTTTTAGTACAAGTTCTTAAACTTCATTTCTTTCAAACTGATTCAATTCTTCTTACATTGCTAAGACCTAATGTTCATCAATTATTACTTCATTTATGTTTTTATGTTTAATTTGAGAGAGAAAAGCTAAATGATCATAAATATTCTTAAATAAGCTTCTAGTTACCCTTTAAGTCATATTACCTATTACTTGATCAATAGAGTGACCTCTCATTATTTTCTATTCTTTTTCATGTTTATATGTTGGTTTTTATTTTGCACTTTTTATGAATGAAGTTACTTTTTTTGCTTCCTTACTCTTTTCTTCAGCTTGCTTTTCTTCATTTGGCTCCTTTTGGATTTTCCATGAGTCTGCTTATTCCTCATCTTTACTTGATACCTTTTTCACACTAAGAGAGGATTCATCAAATATAACATGTATAGATTCTTCTACTAGTAAAGTTTTTTTTGTTAAAAACTTTGTATGATTTGCTATTAGAAGAATATCTAATAAAGATGGCTTCATTAGATTTAGCATCAAATTTTCTAAAGTTATCTTTTCTATTATTGTGAACAAAATACTTGCATTCAAAAATATAAAAATGTGGAATATTTAGTTTTTATCCTTTATAAAGTTCATAAGGAGTTTTCTTTAAAATCAGTCTTACAAGAGCTCTATTCATTACACGACAAGTAGTTTTTACTACTTCAACCTAAAAGAATTTTAGAAGAAGGCTATCATTAGGCATGGTTCTTGCCATCTCTTCTAGATACCTATTTTTCCTTTCAATAACTCCATTTTGTTAAGGTGTTCTAGGAGATGAGAAGTTATGCTTAATTCCTTTTTGATAAGCATTACAAAGTTTATTTTTAACAAATTTCAATTTTAGCAAACCATCAACTAAATCATTTTTAAAAACTTTTCCTAAAAGATTCATGCTAATATAAGTAAGTCTCATATGCCAAATCCAAGAATCATCACTTAAGCTAACCAAGCATTTAGAATCTAGAGATGATTCATTGTTAATGTCTATCATGTAGATATTTCTATACCTCTTACCAATTAGATTATTTTGTTTATCATCTTGATTTTCAACAATGTAATAAATGGAATCAAATGTGACTTTGTTCCCTTTATTACAAAATTGACTAATGCTAAGTTTTTGGATTTGAAAGGGGTTCTTACTTGTTTTCCTTTTTTATAAGCATCATAAAGTTTGTTTTTGACAAATTTTAATTTTTACAAACCATCAATTAAATCATTTTTAAAAAGTTTTCCTATAAGATCCATCTAATATGAGTACGTCTCTTATGCCAAATCCAAGAATCATCATTTAAGCTAACTAAGCATTTAGAATCTAGAGAAGGCTCATTATCAATGTTAATTATGTAAATGTTTCCATACCTCTTATCAATTAGCTTAATTTGTTTATCATCTTAATTTTTAACAATGGAATAAATATGACTTTGTTCCCTTTATCACAAAATTAACTAATGCTAAGCAAATTATACTTGAGCCTTTTGATATATAAAACATAATTAACACAAGATTCAAAATTCTTACCTACTTTACTTTTTTCCATGACTTTTCCTTTTTAAAATGTGTTCAAAGGTAACATATCCACCTTTTTTGAGTGCTAATGAGATAAACTTAGATTTATCCCTTATCATATGCCTTAAGCAACCACTATCCAAGTAACATATCTCACTTTGAGTTCTTAAGCATACTTACAAAAAGCATATCAATTATTGACTTTTGACACCTAAAGTAACCTTGGGTCCATCCTTGTTGTTAGCATATAAGTCCCTTCAGATACTCAAATTTTCTTTGTTCTAACATTTATGTTTCTTTTATATGCATAAGAATAAATACCAAGTCCCTTATCTCCACAGTAAAAGCAAGTTATTTTTGTTGTTTTCTCATAATCTCTTTAACAAAGTTTTTATAAAGATGATTCCTTTCGTTTGGAATGTAACCAAGGATTTTTTTGTTAAAACTGGCCTTTTGACCAAGAAAAGTATCTAAAAAGTCTTTTCCTTTTATGAACTTCTAAAGAGTTTTGTTTAAATCATCAAGCTTTTACTTGAGACATTCACATGAGGAACATTTTTAAGAAATTTTCCTAAGGCTTTTAACTTCTTGAATTAACTCTTTATTTTCTTTTTCAAATTTTTCAATATTGTCATCTAAAGAAGATATCAACTTCTTTGAAAGTTCAATACTTCTTTTAACTTTAATCAATTCTAAATTTAAATTAGAAATAACATATTCAGGTTTATCATCTAAGCTAAAGAGAGACACCTTATTTGCATCTTGGTCCTTAAGAACCATCAAGCATAGAAGAGCTTCTTTCTCCTTACTATTATCATCATAAGAGTCATTTTCATCATCATCATTCTCTTAAGCAACTAAATGAGCCTTTTTGTGAGTGCTTTATTTCTTCTTATTTTCAAGCTCTAATTGCTTTTTCAAATAGATAGAGCAATTAAATTTGATGTATCCTTACTTTTTGCATTCATAGCATGTTGGAGTAGTTATTTGCTAGCTTTCCTTTGTTTGTATGCTTGCTACCTTGAGACATTCTTCTTCTACCACCTATTCTTTTAAATGCTCTCTAGTATTTCTTAGTGAGAAGTGCTAGATCATCCTTCAATAATGTGTCAAATATTTCTTCTTGACATATCTCATCACTATTATCTTCATCTATAATTGTTTCAAGTTTAAGGGCAAGAAATTTCTTCTTTCTTTCATTGTCATTTGCATATCTTTTAAGCTTAAGTTCATGTTCCTCCAGATTTTCAAAAAAATATTATAGAGTTAGCATCTTTATCTTCATGGCTTCTTTCACAGTTGTTATTTTTAGTTGCCACTTTATTGTTAATAATCTAAACACGTTATGGACAAGTTCTCTATCTGTAAGATGCTTGCCAAGGAGACTTAATTGGTTAACAAGAAATGTAAACCTTTGCATCATATCTTTAATAGATTCTCCATCATTTATTCTAAACAATTCATATTGATATACTAATGTATGCATTTTACTTTCCTTAACTTGAGTAATGTCTATATGAGCTACCTCAAGCACATCCTAAATTTCTTTAACAATTATACAATTTGATACCCTCTCATATTCATTAGGCCATAATGCATTTAATAAAATCAATTTAGCTTTAGAATGCAGTTAATGTTTTCTTTTCTCTTCTCCAGTCCATTCAAGTCTTGGTTTTAAGATCTCTATGTTATTTTCCCTTTTAGCTAGTTGTTACAGCCATTTTCAATTAAATCCCACATGTCAATGTTAGTAACCTCTATAAAATATTTCATTTTTTATTTTCAATATGAATAATTTTGTCCATTAAAGCTTGGTGGTTTATTTAATAGAGGACACTTAAGTAAAATACTAGCACTATTTATATTCATTGGATTTAGATCCTATTGAGATTATGATATCTTATACCAAATGTTATTCAATTTTTTACTTAAGAGGAATGATGAATTGGGTATTAATATAAATAAACTAATATGATTAAAATAATTTGAATGATAGATAAAAGCAACTAATGAACAAGTACATGTAATATTAGCAAGAATGATTTAGAAAAATAAAGTAATGAACGAGTAAGTAAAGAGATAAGGAAAAGAAGATTCAAACACAATAATTTATAATGGTTCTAGCCTTGAAAATTTAACACTTCAAGGTGTACATTCACTACCAAGCCTTCTTGACTTAGATTTGAACTCTGAATTACTATCCCTTCAAACTTAAGGGCAGTTGAAGAAACTTTAGTACTATTTTTTTGTACAAATTCCTATGAGAATCCTATCTCAAAGCTTTTATCTCCAAGAGATCCAGCACTTTTGATGTTCCTAGAGATACCTCACCCTAGAAATAAGCAAATGTATGTTTTAAGTACAAGAAGATAGCTTCCAAACTTTATAAGTTTGATTATACAATGAAGCACTAAGAGAGGAAATTTAAATCTAATAAGCTTAAGGGATTTCAGGTGTTGGAAGAAAAGAAAAGGTGTTTCTTATGTTTATGTAATAGTGAAAGCACTTTCTTATATTTTTTATTTGAAATTAAACCTTTATATAGAGGTTGAAGGAGTGAAAAAACCATTACTGAAAAAATATAGCCATTATAGAGTAGTTAGCGCTTTGTGAATCGATTAGTCAATCGATTCAAACTGCCTTTCAAATTTTGTAAAAGTTTTGGTGAATCGATTCACTCTCGAAATCAATTCATTAGACTGCAATTCAGCTCTGGATATGCTTAATCGATTCATGAATTGGTTTAGCTTTTTTGAAATTAAAGAATAAGTAAAAGTTCAAGTTAAAGAACAGATTCATCAATGGACTCAAGCAAATTGAAATTTCAATTTTTTAAAGTGATGAATCGATGCATGAATCGATTCATTTCACTATGTTTGCTCTCTGGTTGTCTGGAATCGATTAATAAATTGATTCGGACATTCCAGTTTACTCTCTAAATGCCTGGAATCGATTAGTGAATCGATTCAAGCATTCCAGTTTGCTCCTTAGATACTTGAAATCGATTCGGGCATTCCAATTTGCTCTTTGAATGCCTAGAATTGATTCACATCTTATTTTTTTAAATTTCTTAAAAAAGCTACATTTAAATATAAAAATTTTCTTTGAGACTCAATCCAACCTCATTTTTAAAGGATTTTAGACACAAGATTGATTTTAAATAAAAGGAATTTTCATAAAAAAAACTAAATCCCCTAAGGATTGATTCCTCTTTTATAATATCATTCTATGATTTAACTAGAATTCTTGGCTAAATTAACTAAGATTTTTAATCTTTAATCTCCACATCTTGCTTCAAGATTTCAATTGATTATATGTCAAATCCAAAAGTATCAAAATATTTTGTTATCATCAAAACTTTCCTAATGGGGCTAAAGTTAACAATTAACGTATGTCAAACAACTATTTCAAGTATTTGACAAATGACAAATTAAGTTGGCTTAATAGCCTTCAATCAACTATTTTCAAAAAAATTAAAAAATTTGACATTTTCAAATAATTGTTAAGGCTTAACCCAAAAAAAATTACCAAGCCAAAATCAACAAAAAGATATTTTTGACCCCTTAATTGTATATTTATTTCCATCTATACCCTTATAAGAAAAAACTTTAAAACCTTAACTTTTAACTATGAAAAACATTGTATGTGTAAAAAAAGTATGAGATAATAAATATAAGATTCCCTATGACATAAAATATATTATTTGAATTTATTTATAAATATGATAAAATATTTGTTATTATATTTATCTTTTTATATAATATCTATAATAAATTAAATTCATTATTTATCCTATCTCTCTTTTACTTGCTTGTAGTTTTTCATTATATATAGTATATCTTTTTCATTGATATGCATGTAATGTATTAATTAATCATTTGTTCCAAAATTATAATTATTTATTTTTTAAATTAAAATTTTATAAGTATAATAAATTATAATAATTTATTTTTAAATTAAAATTTAATAAATAATATATTATAATATATTTTTATAATAAAATTTAATTACATTAATAATATATAAAATATAAAATATCATTAAGGTATAAGGTTAGTAGAAAAAATGACTAATATGCATCATTGACAAAATGGTGGGTTCATCCATCACTAAATATAAGGTTCAAATTGTATCTCATAGGTTAATGGGTTGAATCGCTTGATGGCAAAGAGATAATTTAGTAGAAAAGAAAAATTAAGAAATGACCTTAACAAAATATGAAATTTCATTTGGTGCTTTAGGCCTGATTGAAACCCAGTCCAACTAAACATTATAATTGGCAAGGAAAATAAGGATGGAATAACGAAGAGATAGGGTTTTTTTACCATCAAAGATCTAAGTAAGAAGGAAAATTGTGAATGAGAAAAGCAATCAAGGCATGGAAGTCTATTTCTTCCTTTCATGCAACTTAAGGAGTTAATTAGTTTAAATTGCTTTGATATGTTGATAGTAAGTTTTGTGCTTCATCAAAAAGATATTTCAAATTTTATTTTTTATCATTATTACTATCTTATTGTTCTCTCAAACCTCCTATTTTACTATTTATTTTTTATATTCCTTTTTATTTTCTTCATCATGTTCAGAGAGCCAAACTCACATTTATATTGTTGCATATTCATTTAAAATGCAGTTCTTGCATATTCATATTGAGTAAAGGGATGTAGATCTTTGTCAAAACTCTAACAGGAAAAACCATTACCTTGGAAGTTGAGAGCTCTGATACAATTGACAATGCGAAGGCAAAAATTAAGGATAAGAAAGGTATTCCCCTAGATTAGTAGTATTTGATTTTCGCTAATAAGTTATTGGAGCATAGTAAGACATTTGTAAATTATAATATAATCCATCTTTCATTTGGCATGGAAATAATAAATATTGCAAAAATAAAGCCAAAATCATCTAAATAAAAGTAAACTAAAACCCCTTATTAAACTAAAATTAAGTGAACCAAGACCAATGATTTATGCAAGATTCAGAATAAATATATATATAAGTAAATATCTTGTAACTTCAAACCTATTAATTTCAAGTTTTATAATGGTTATCAATAAAGTTTTCATCTTTTCATCTTTTTAATGATTCAATTTACATAATATAATCTTGGATTGATACAAAAAGAAAATCTAATACAATTTATTTCCTAGCACTATTTCGATAATTAATGAATCTGGGGTCATTTTGTAATTTAATAATCTTATCAATAAAAGGTTTTATTCAATCAATCTAGAGTTAATTGAGGTACATTAGCCATTCATCAGATAATGTATGACTACGTTAGTATTTTGCTGGTACATTAAAGTCTCTCTTATAAAAAAATTGTAAAATATATTTATACTTTTATATGTATGCTATTTTACATACAAACATAAATAACTAATTTTTATCAAATATTTTTATAAAAATAGATAATGTTGTTAATTAATTAAGTCAACTAATAACTAACTGCTAATATAATTAATTAATTATTAATATAACTAGTTAATTTTAATAGGATCACACACATGCATGCAAGTAGCTAATATTCCAAATCAATAAGCAAAATTTTAATACTATGTGAAAGTTTTATGGCATTTGTTATAAAGGTTGCATTAGATATATCTTCAAAAGATATAAAAATATAATTAACTTATCATAGTAATACCTTAATTAATTATTTATTAATTGAAACAAATAGAACTTTTATATTTCAATTACTTTGGACTCTACAACTTATCATAAGAATTTGGATCTTTTTCTTGCTATTTTCTCATTTTCTTATTATTTTTATTTTTGAAGATTAGAATTAAATTACAAATATTTTTGGATGTCATAAGTATTAATTTTTTATGAAGTATGAAAGGTACAAATTATTATTTCATTTTTTATAGCTATATATATCATAATATAATATGATATAATTTGAATTAAATTATCTTGCACATTTAAAAATAGAGATTAACTTAAGATAAAAACAGGAAATTGAGTGATGATGTTGTAAATAGCATGAAGGATATTGGTCAATGATTTTATCTTTAAAATGATTTGTAATACATCCACATTGATCCCTGTAAGATTGTTTTTAGCCTTTTCTATTCCATTCCTATTTTGAAAGAACATATATATGTTTACGTCATTAGAGGCCACTAGTGGCAACATGTTTAACAAACAAAAATTGGACAATTAGTGGACAACAGATATCTAACATTGACATTATTAGTTTCTCTTTTTGAAGAAAAAGAGAGTAGTGCACCAATTAGAATTAACCATCTTTAAGAATTATCAAATGAATATTCCTCAAACAACAATTATTGTTAATTATAGTTAAGGTTAATGGTATTTATTAACTCATATAAAGCATGGAAATTGGGGTGGTGTGGGTTATAAGAGGTGGACCTAAGTAAGAACTTATCCGCATAAATTTGCATAAAAAATGAGCATATTTGGTTGGAATCACAAGAGTATAAGGGTAATTGTGTTTTTTTTATAATTAAAAATAATTAAATTATTAGAAAAGTACACATAAGAATTAAAAATTAAATTCTGAACATTGAAGAAGGAACGTTAAAAGGACATTAATTAAGTTAAATAAAAAAATATCTATTTTTTTAAATTATAATTGATTAATTAAATTTTTTATTTTATATAATTAATTAGTAAAATAAATCTAAAAAAATTATATTAGGTTAATATATATTGATTGGAAATGAAGTGGATTAAAAAATTTTCAAATATTTGAAGGATTAAAAAAATAAAAAATAAAAAAAGTTTGCAAGAAAATTTGTGAGGGCTTAGCCTAAGGATCAAGTTGCTACATACTTATGACCTACCCGTAAAGTTCACAGACTTTTGGCTTGTTTTACATCCTTTACTTATACTATCTCAATTTACATCTGTCCATCATATTTAAAAAGCTAAACAAATAGGTAGAATTAGAATTGTAATGAATCAAGTTGCTGAACAATTTACAATTCTATTTAAATTTTAATTTAATAAACCAAATTCATAAAAAATAAATAATATATGAATTAAATTATTTGATTCATGATTAAAATGAGTTAAGTTCAAGCAAACAGAATATTAATTCATTGATATTATAAGCTAACTTGATATATAGATAAATATATACAATAAAAAATAAATATATATAGGAAAGTAAATATTATATTTTAACAAAAATATTTGACAAAATTGTAATTTATGATTTATAATAACATGTACTTTTATTATTAATATATTACTTCAATATTTTTAATAAGTATTTTATGTTAGTTGCCCTAAAATCAATCATATTGATGATTGTAAATTTGAATCGTGTTATTTTAATGGTAATTTCAATTATCATATTTATATATATTATTAACGTAATATATTTAATCATGATAATAACTTTAGAATAATTGTATTCTTAAATATCCCTAATCATATATTATTATGGATTAAGTTGTTTTGATATATTAAGACTAGCATGTGTGATGATTTATATGAGATATTAAGTCTGCACGTGAGTACAAGTTAGAGAATTTGTATACTGGACCGACCCATCCTAAGAACACTATATGGATCATTATATGAGTCTCATGAGTAATTCTTAATGATCATTATTACGATGGCCATTTAACCTGAGATTGTCAAGGTTCTCTACATGTGAGTTTCATATTTTGATACTATTCTATATCGCTCATGATTGAATGAATGTAAGGGTAGTTATTGGATATATCACATATTATGCGGAGGGATTTGTGTGATCAAGATGAAATTTGTCCTTCTTATATAACAGGAGTAACATCTACCGGCCCCTTGATTAAGTAAAGCTAAGAAAATGCATGACCATGTTCAAATGAATTGACATGAGATGTCAATTATATTTGTTTCAGTCAGCTTACTTAAAAATCAAGAAACCTTAAAATTGGGCTATACGGGAATGACATGGTCCATGTCTCATGCTCAATCTAGATGTTTAGGACAAAAGGACATAAATGATGATCATATGTAAAAGTTTAATCAAATCATCGACTTTCTCATTACTTGGGTAACAATGATGTGTTATTAGACACCGCTCATTGTTTATAATCATTAATATGATTAATGATCATTGTAAACGTAATAAGAGCTTGTAGGGTCACACACTTAGAGCCTAGTAGATTTGGAATTAATTGACTAAATTGTTTAGACCTAATATTTGAAAATTTTATGTTATAATTATAAAGCCCAATAAAAAGTCCATAATTATACATGGAACAAAGTCTAATTAGTTAGGGTTTTATGTGCACCTATTTAAATAGGTTTATTGGGCAATAATAGGATTATTATTCACGCATCCCAAGTATAGAAAAACCCTAGTACCTCTTCTTGACCAAAAACCCTTGAAGAGGCGTAGCTAGCATTATGAGGAAAAGGAAAACAATTCCAACCGGTGTTTGTGTGGACATTCATCGACGATTCGCAGGTTCATGTGAATACTTCAGAGTCTTCGGTTAAAAGGAAGTTAAAGAGGTGATCAACCATCGAGTTCTTGCGTCATCATTAAAAGTATTAAACGAATCCTTATTCTAATTTAATATTTTACATAGATCCGTTAGTTGGGATCGGTTTATTCCACTGCGCTTATTTGGCTCCCAATCCTAACATTTTAAATATTATTTTAAATAAAAATATAAAAATTAGAGTAATAATGATTGATAAATTTAAATTTGAAACAAATTTTATGCTATTAGAAGAGTGAAAATCAAATAAATAAATTTAATAAATAATTTATTAATTTTATTTTTATAAGCCAATTAATTAAGTAAATAATTTTAAGTTTAATTTTCAACCAATTTATTATTTTTACTTTTACATATTCTTTCAAGCTATTTAAAATCTTAATTTAAAAAAAATAGCTAACTTCTTGGACATATATATTTAATAATACTAAATTTAGTTATTCATATTTTGAATTTACTTTATATTGTTAAGTTACTCTTTCTCTCTCTATATATGTGCATTTTCCTAAGTTTTAAAGTTATTAAGTTATCAATAAAATTTTCTATTATCATATTTAATTTGAGCTAATAAATCGAATTGAATTATGAGTCAAAAAATTTAAAGTGAGCTAAACCTAAGCTTAACTCAGCTCAATTTATTACTCTCTATAAAATATTTACTAATTCAAGATTTATTCATAAGTATCCATGAATATCTATATCTATTTATTTTTAATATTTTTATTCTATAATTAAAATAAATATTTAACAAAATAATTTTTTAAAATTCATACATATATTATAATATCTTATTAATTATTTTTATTTTTCTATTTTTATCAATCTTATGTTATAATATATGCTAGAAGGTTTGCTTATTTAATCATAAAATTAGGTATCTTAATTAATTAACTTTATCAAATAATAGAATAAATTTTGGTATAATATTATTTGAAAAGTTCTTCCTCTTAATTAAGGATAAAAATAGGATGCCTGACCTACAAGCTACACATCCTTAGTATTCTAATTTATTTTTAATTTAATTAGTTAAATATAATTTGTTATTAGGAAATAAAGTCTCAAGTATATTTTCTTATTTTTTCTTTTAAATTTTAATTAATTTTTGAAAAAATTTGTCATTATTAGGAAGCAAAGTCTTTTGTATATTTTCTTATTTTTCCTTTTAACATTTAATTACTTTTTTAAAAAATTGTCATTTTAAATTACAATCTTTTAGGTTTTAAAAATGAATTCTCCTTGTTATGAAGTGAAGAATTCATGAATGTGGTTATAAGTGCAAACAAGTTAAGTTATTTATGAGCAATTTAATATGGATTTATAAAAGATTCAATTTAAGCTCGAATTTTAACAAATTGAGTTTAAACAAACTAAGCTCGTTTACCAAATGAACTGAGTTTAAACCTTTTATTACTCAACTTAAATTATTTACAAGGCTAAACGAGTTTAATATAAAATATATTTTTATTTTTTATATTATATATAAATATAAATATAAAAAATTTATTAAACTTATTTAGGCTCGTCTAAACTCGTTTAAAACCAAATATAACTTAAATTCGAGCTCAAATTTGAATATTTAAAATCTATTAAAAATTTAAAATAAAAAATTTTAAACTTATTTAAGTTTAAATAAGTTCATGTTCGAATTGAGTTCGAACTCAAATTTAACTTTTTAAAATTCGATGAGTTTGAGCTCGTGCTTAGGCTTGTGCTCAAGTTTGAGTTTGTTTAATATTGTCAAACTTGAGTTTGATCATGTAGATATTCAGTTCGACTCAATTCATGTGCATTCCTAAATGTGGCCACCTCTATTTTTATAAAAATTTAATGGAAAACTGTATATTTGAACGGGTTTTTATATCATAAAATTCATGGGTCCAGTTTGGGCTCACTTGCAGTTGTTTAGAATCATTAGACAAGCCCTGGACTTGATCCATTCCCCTTAACGGCCCATTTATGATGACACTTTCTATCCAAACGAGTAAGACAATCCCGTATGACCGAATCTAGCACTTTCTTCTGGGCCCAAAAATGGAAATTAAGTAGTTTCTACATATGAATGGTCCGTGACCGAAACAAAACCCTAGTCTCTGATTTTGGTTTGTTGTTTAAACTATGTATATCCTTATTGCTCAGCGTACCCAAACCCCACTCTTCTCAGCTGAAGTCTGAATCAATTCAGCTTGTCGTTTCCTTCTCCCTTAAGTTTAGTGATTCTTCTCTTCTTATCCATCCTTGAATCTATATGGTTCATATGATATTCAACTTTCGATTTTTGTAATGGTTTGCTTCATATATCTGATGTCATTCTGCAATTTGTGTGTGTGCCTGTGATAGCTATAAATATTGTTTATTCTCTTTGACATCAATTCTCTTCGAAGGCACCGCTTTTCCCCATTTTGTTAGCTCAGGCGAAGATGTGCTTGATTGTAACACTTTTAGTATGATCTTATGAAGATTTGTGGTTTCAATACTCATAACATCGATTGAATAACCGTAAAACCATTCTGGCCTCACAAATAGTCTCACTTTGTATGTTTGCTAGAATTCCTTATCCTGGATATCTAAAAATGGTGTATTTTTGTTTTGATTGGCTAATGCTATGCGCTTTATTGTTAATTGGAAACTAACTTGCGTGAAAACTCGATGATTTTGCTCTTATGCTTTATGATTTCTAACTATTGAAGAGGTTTCTGTTGTGCAAAAAATGACAAAATGGACAGGGACATCATCACTTTCAGGAGATTGATGATTTAGTCTAATGGGAATTTCTCTGATGCAATGATACACGTAGTACTCATAACTGTACTGTTATTGAATAATAAAATTGGAAGGATTTGTTATTTTCGTAGTTCTTTGCTCATAGTTACAATTTCTTCAACATATTTTAAGCATTGATAGGGATCTATTATGCTCCACTCATGCGTTGATTGTTTACATTTGGATCTTTAAACAAAATTCCCCCCCCCCACTAACTGTTGAAATCTTTCATTACAATAGTGTTTCAGATATGATCTTATTATTGTTTATTAAATCTTCTTAAATCTTTGTTTCATGTATTGTGATGTTATTTGGTATTATCATATAATATAAGTTACATATTCTCCTTTTTTTTTTTTTCTCTCCTTCATTTCATTTCAACAATGCAAGCTAACTTTGCTTTTATAAAGCTCCGTTGTTTACTATTTGTCTTTGGGAATCGTATCTCACACCCAACCCCACTGGCATCTCAAATTTTATATTGAATTCATGTATGCTATTTACTTCTGTGAACTTGAACAAGTTGCCTCTTAGTTTGAGTTTTAACATAATGATTGAAGGTAACCTTCCATCATATTGGCCTATGATGTGTTCTGTTGCACGTATTATCAGATGTGTTTGATGATGATATATTTAATTGTCACTACCTCTGAGGCCACATTATCTTACAATGACGGTTTTATCTCTGTTTTTGATATGGTTTTTACATACATCTGCGCTGGTTTATCCTCTTGTTTAGATAGTAATGCATAAACTGTCCCAGTACCTAGTTTCTCATTCCAAAGGATTTCTATCTTGGACGTCTAAAATGATGTATTTTTATTGTGATTGTTTAATGCTATGCGATTTATTTGCTTCTGTGCTTTTTGATTTCTCACCGTTGAAGAGGGTTCTGCTATGCAAGTGATGACAAAATAGACAGGGACATCTGCACTCTAAAGAGAATGATGACTTAGTCTAATGGGAATCTCTTTGATGCATTGATAAACTCAGTACTCAGAATTGATTTTGATTGAATGTCGAAAGTATTTGTTATTTCAATATGTTTCTTACTCATGATTACATTTTTTTCCATTTATATTATTATATATTGGGCATTAATATGGAACTTTATCCCCCATTCATGCATTGAATGTTTACATTCGGATCTTTTATATTAAAATTTCTTTTGTTATTGTTGAATTCTTTCATTGCAACAATGTTTTCAGATATGATTTTTTTTTGGTGTTGACTAGATCTTCTTAAATATATGTTTCATATATGTTGCATTGCATTGTTATATGATATTACCACATAATTATGGTTCATTTTCTTTTGTCCTGTCATTTCCGCAGTGCATGCTAATTTATTTACTGTTTATATTTGGGAATCTTATTTGATACACAACTTTTTGCGACTGGGCGTCTCTAAATTTCTATTGAATTCATGTAAGAATGCTATTTTCTTTTATGAACTTGAATGTGCTGTCTCTTAGTTTGAGTTTTAACATAATGATTTAAGGTAGCTCTCCATGGAAGAATTTACTATTAAAATTGACTTGATAACATATGATTGTGATATATTGGCTAATGATGTGTTGTATTGCACATATTATCAGACATTTTGATGATTATATCTTTAATTTTCACTACCTCAGAGATCATATTATCTTACAATGATAGTTTTATCTGTTTTGATATGGCTTTTACATGTATTTGTTTTGGTTTATCCATTTATCTTAAGAACAATGCATAAACTGGCCAATTATCGAGTCTTGCAACATGTTACTATAACTTTGAAAGAAAAAGGAAAGTGAAAGCAATGAATCTTGTGGTGCAAGCCTGATGATTGTTTTCTGAAAACATAGATTTGAATGAAGCAATTTGTTGAAGCTTGATTGCAGGTTGAGTTCCAAAGGCATCTTACGAAATAAATCCTTCAATGTTGGTATGATTAAAGGGAAAGGCATCTGGAGTTAAAATGGATGGTTAAAATAAATCTTTCAATACGAGTTGGATGGTTAAAAGGCATTTGAAATAAATCATTCAATACAAGTTAGATGGTTAAAATAAAGAAAGGCATATGAAATTATTTGTAACCGTAAAATATTTATTAAGTTTAAAGGAAAATTTTATTAGATCATTATACGAGTAATTATATTTTATGGTAGTGAATGTTAAGATCTAAAAGGATAAGGATAACAAGAGTAAAAAATGGGGGTAGTAGAAATGAAAATATTAAAATAGATGTATGATTATATAAGAAATGACAAGATACGAAATGAATGCATATGTGAACATATTGGCGTGACATTTATTAAGGAAGAGATAATATAAAATTGATTAAAATAGTTTGGTCAAGTACAGAAAAGGTTATTGAAGGCGCCGGTAAAAAAAGTTGATTATATGATCTTTAATTTTATGAAAAAGTATAGAGGAAAGTAAAAAAAGTTATTAAAGAAAATTATTAAAAGAGATTTTTTGGTAAATAATATTAATGAAAATTTAATTTTTAATAAAGTTTAATGACGATGTGCGATTCATGTAGTCAATTTTACTTAGTGGGATAAATTTTTTTTATTATTATTGTTATAATGTTGGTATGATTAAGGCTGGAATCTAAACATTATGTGTGATAATAAGTTTTAATGTAGTGTCTCTCTTCTTATATAAAATTCTCATTTGAAATTAAATGTGAAAAAGAAAATAATGTTGTGTACGTTATTTTAATATACGTCTTAGATTTTTAAATTAAAAGTTCTAGTTTAAAATGATGATATTATAAAATCTAGTCAGATTAAAGCAGCAGAAGGTTATTTGTGCGGAAATAAGAATCTTTTCAGGTAGTCCCCAGGTTGCGTAGATGTGGAGAATTGGAGTTGCACAAGATAATAGCGTTGGATGAGAGCATTCTAGAATTGTAGATAGAGATTAGATAGAGATGTTGGCAATATGACTGGAACCAAACATCGTATGTGCCTATTGGAAAACGTTGTTCGTCTCTTGGCTGATAATCTATGCCTATACATTTCATGAGACTAAGGAAGCTATTTACCATAGTGCTTCATGACTCAACCAACTTCTCTGTACTTGGGGCCTAAGCTTCACTTTAAATCAATTTGAATGTCAAATTAATCCATTGCAACATGCTTAGTAGTTTGAATCGTATACATACATACTTAACTTTGAAATTGGCTAAAAAATATCTAACTCCGGGGAGGGGGGACCTACCGGCAATCTAAGGAGAGGATATTAAAATTAATTTATAAACGTTTTGATTGATCGGCTTATTTATGAGTCCAAGAAATGCTATTCACTCCCATCATGAAAATTTTTCTCACGACCAAATAAGCTTTGCAAAAAATTGAGTGATTTTTAAAGTTGAGGGGGGTGAATGCTGGGGCTTTATGCGAGGCAAGGGTAGGAAGGAAAATGTATTTCTCAAGATGATGTCGAAGCCATATCTTTATATGATGTTTAGTGGTGTGCAGTAGCTTCTGTTAATAGAAAGAAGTATTGTTTTATATTTTTTCTTAAAAAATAAAAATTTAATTATTTTTATTGTAAATAATAAAATATGTCTAAATTTTTATTAATTAATTTAATTAATGTTTTATATCAAAATTTTAAATTTTAAAAATATTTTTATAATAAAAATAAAATATATAATGTTATATCATGCTATTTTTAATACTTAAGAGAATTAGAGTGAACATGAAAATAGAAAAAAATAACGTAAGGAAGTAAATTAAAAAGAAAAGGAATAGTAAATGAGTTGTAAAATAAAGAAAATTAAAAATAGAATATTTAATTAAATAAATTAAATAAATTAAATATTTAAAATATTTTAGGATAAAATAATATATTATGTTACATTTATATTATTTGATAATATCAGCATATGAATTATAACTAACAGGAGTGAATAAGAGAATATATATACACATACACACATACACATATAAGAATGTGAAAATTTTATAATTCACTCATTATTTTATTTCCTTTTATACATTTTATAACATGTTTTCCTTTTTTTCTTTTATCTTTTCCCCTTCACTTTTAACCTAATAATCCAAGCTAATCTTTATAATCTTCAAATACTTCATTAATCTTCATAAATAATGGCTTTGAACGTTTTATCATAATATAAAAATTCTTTCACACATAAGATTGTAATTTTAAAATGTTACAATCAAAATTCGATCGTAATTGACGTGGATCTCGGTATTTGATTTTCACCAGTCTTAGCACTATTTATTTTAATTTTATCTAACAATAATCTTTTTATTTTTGTAGTGACTTAAAATTCATTTTTAAATTTTTTCATAAAAATAGATAGATTTTTTCTTATTTTTAAACATTTTTTGAGGGTCATGTGTCCTAAATCTTAAAACTTATAGTCCTTAAAGATATGACAACAATACAAATTACATTCAATGCTACACAACCTTAAAACACATACATAGGTAAGTGATTCAACATATTAAACACTAAATCAACATTATTTCTATCTCTAAACCCTAGATTTGATGTTATTAGAATCCTAACTATCAAATTTTCTATGGATTGCCTTGGTCTCCCACACGAGCTATATAATTTAATAGTCTTAAATTGACTTTTGAAAATGTTAAAAGAAAGGGATAAGTTTTATAAATCTAGTGAGTATATATCTATTGGTCTATCATTAGTTTTCAATGACTAACATAATTAAATATTGATTAAATAGTAAAAATAGGAAACTATCACAAGCTCAATCTTTATGGATTTTTGGTTTCAAGTACTAAGTCTCTTGTTCACCTGCACATAGCTTGAGGTTTCTTATTTTATATTATAATCTGTAATGACCTCATTAACTCAATTCATATGCTATAATTATAATTTTACATATAACTCATTCTAAGTAGTCATCAAACTTTTAGGTAACTAATAAGGTTCAATCACAATCAAATATTTTTAATCGCATCAAATGGATATATTTAAGGATAATTAAATTTATATTTCACAACACAATAAAGCACAATATATATAATAAAAACATGCATCCACCTTTTCACTTCTGAGTTAACCTTATACCCTCCACAAATTATTCATTCTTATCCTTCTAGTGTTTGTCTTACATTTTCTACAAGCTTTTCACCAGGCATTTTCTATTTAATTTTCACATTATTACCCCTATCACATTTCATAATCTTAATGTTGCTCATTGTATAAACCACATTATAATATTCACATTAGAACTTAGTTCTACATATTCATAATTTCAATGAAATTTCATCACAAGTAATTGTTTCATCATCACAGGGTGATATCAAGGCACATAATATATATATATATATATATATATATATAACACAACACCATTGTGCTTTCTTACTGGTCATAATATCATTCAAGCCTCAATGCCATTTACATTACAATTTTCAGCATACAAGTAATAGGGAAAACTTAATCACAATCAATTTCTAGCATACAAGCTACATAATTTAATAGTCTCAAATTAGCTTTTGGAAATGTTAAAAGAAAGGGATAAGTTTATAAATTTGGTGGGTATATATTTATTGGTCTATCATTAGTTTTCGATGACTAACATAATTAAATAGTAAAAATAGGAAACTATCACAAGCTCAATCTTTATGGATTTTTAGTTCCAAGTACCAAGTCTCCGACACATAGCTTAAAGTTTCCTATTTTATATTATAATCCGTAATAACCTTATTAACTCAATTCATACGCTATAATTATAATTCCACATATAACCCATTCTAAGTAATGATCAAACTTTTAGGTAGCTGACAAGGTTCAATCATAATCATATATTTTCAATTACATCAAATGGATATATTCAAGGATAATTAAATTTCTATTTCATAACACAGTAAAAAATAATGTATATAATAAAAACATACATCCACCTTTTTACTTCTGGGTTAACCTTATATCCTCCATAAATTATTCATTCTTATATTTCTAGGGTCTGCCTTACATTTTCTATAAGCTTTTCACCAGGCATTTTCTATCTAATTTTTACATTATTACCCTTATCACATTTCATAATCTTAATGTTGCTTGTTGCATAATTCACATTATAATATTCACATTAGAATTTAGTTCTATATATTCATAATTTCAATGAAATTTCATCACAAGTAATTGTTTCATCATCACGAGGTGATATCAAGGCATATAATATTATATATATATACATACACACACACACACCACACATATATATATATAACACAATACCATTGTGCTTTCTTACTAGTGATAATATCATTCAAACCTCAATACCATTTACATTACAATTTCTAGTATACAAGTAATAGGGAAAACTTAATCACAATCAATTTACTATCAGTAATAGTATCACCATGCTCTCTAAAAATGGTCCATTAATATTTACTCAAATAGGTAATTACATCCATATCACGGATATCTGTTCCATATAACTCATGCATGACCACAAGGGTGATTTGATAGTAATTTTATGCTACATGATTATACTTTAAGAATTTGCACTCGAATGTATATATGTATATATAATCTATATCATTAATAAAAAGAGTTTAATTTATAACATTTATATAGAATATATTTACGACATTAATTTAGGGTAAAATATATACTCACCTAGGGATGCCTATCCATTCTTAGATGTTTGAGGTATACATTTTCATCTTTTCACCTTTTCTTCCTATTTTGCAATTTATAAATACATGGATATTATTTATTTTCTTTCCACACATCATAAATCTATATTCAAATCATAATGCAATAGTATTGCATATTATCTATTTTTTATATTTCCTAATATTAATTTGTAATTCAATTATGCCATTATTTATGAATTTTTAGTTTCAAACCATACAAATAAAAATATTAGAAATTGATGCTCTGAAAGATCATTTTATGCCACTTAATCATCTTATGTCATTACTTTCTTTATTTTCAGATTTATCATGAAAAATTAGAGATTCTCATTTATAACAACTTTTCAAATCAATATATAAAATGACCAGAATATTAAGATCTTAAGCTTTTGAGAGGTTCTACTCATATCATTGTATAAAATCATACATTTATTTTCTTTATTTTTTTAACTTTATCTAAAGAACAAGAAAATTAAATTTATTAGGAACTTATTGAATCAAGCTCCAAACTTCAAGACATTAGATATTTATTGATATAATTATACTTTAAGTATACTAGTCTAATATTCTTGAGCATAAAATCCTTATTCTATTAGTGTTATATTGAATATCTAAAATAAGATGATAAAGTGAGATTTTTTGAATAATGATCAAACCCTTAAAATATTGGGATATAACACTTTGAGAATACTGTAATCATATTATTGTAGCATTCTATATCATAAAATTTTTATTTTTCAAAGCCATCCTTATATACTAAAAATACTTATAAATGGGTTTTCTAAATCAAATTTAAAACAGAGGATTTACTGTCTCCTAGGGGTGTCACTAATGCCGGTAAGGCATTAAAAAATATAGGGGATTACTAAAAAAATGAAGAGAGAAAAAGCATTGGTCACAGCTAAAGTTGCTATGTTTTCGTAGCTCTTCTACCTAACAATAACTTGTGGTAACCAAACGGAAAAGAGAAGCGCATGCAAAAGTCATTAGGAGCTTGCTGAAAATTCCTTGATAAGCTCACCGTTGGTTTTAATTTGCTACTTGGCCGTCAAAGAAACTTCCTCTACTTTGCATCTAGACATTAACACTAGCTGGAAAGGACTTACAATGGTGATGACTCATTGTAGCTGTCAGAACCATGAAGGCATTGGGCAAAGAGGCCCACGACAAAGAGAGGAAGAAGGAAGAATGTCAGAAAAGAAGAAAAAGAAGGAAAAAAAAAAAGAGAAAGAGTAGCCATGAGTGAATAAAAAGGAAAATTAAAATTTAAGCTATAGTTACAATTTAATGCTTCTCACACTATACAAGCCCACTTCCTTTATAAAATCTTAATCTTCCATCTCTTATTTCAAAATAATCTTACGCTTCCATTCACTTAAAAGAAACATTTCATTTCCATAAAATTTCCTTTCTTTCAAATAAAATTTATGATCCTAGCTTAATATTTCTTTTCTCTATAAATGTTAAAAGAGCCATTTATTCAATTACAAGTATACCTATATTCATTTATGTATTTATCATAATTCATCACATCCTCAAATTTCAAAAATATTCTCAAAATTTACAAATTTATGGATAAAAATCATCCACCAAAAATTGATACATACATTTTTTTTCTTAAATTTCTCACTCATAACTTTTAAATACCCCACTAAAATTTGGAAATATTTTCATTAATTAAAGTTGTAATAATATTATATGATTAAAAATTAAAATATTTATATTTTATATTGGCATAATTAAATAAAATTTAATCACCCTTGTCAATTAAAATAGATGCTTTGGCATCTTAAACAATAATACTCTAATTATCGCTTTAGGATATTACATAAAATATTACTTGACACTGCCAAAATTTAGTCATTTCAAAAGGGACTTAGTCAATAATGAAGGTTAGTTAAAGTCAACAATGAAGGTTAGTTAAATTATAAGAAAGAGCTTTAAAATCACACTCAAGTAAAACATTCTTATGACCCAAATCTCAAGTTGTTAGGAGGCTATAAATTGCCCCTCAACATTTAACAATAAAACGAGTGCACGATCCAAGGGTTTAACAAATTCTGTAACTTATCTTCTACGCAAATTCCTTTTTAACTCCTCCACAGCCAACTACATGGTCATCACCCTTGACAACTCCATCTGTGTTCATTTTCACCCACTCATTAGGTGGAAGATGCTAAACAATCTCACACTTCCTATAATCTTACTACCATTAAAAGCAAAAGCCTCTTCTCTGCCATTAATTAGGTTTTATACATTAAACTTTTTTAATTGAATGCTTATAATTATTTTTTATTTCTAATTAGATGTTTTTATCATTTTTTTGGCGATATGATATTTTTATCATTCTTCTATCAAGTTTTATTATTAATCAGGCGCACATAGAAAATGCTTCTTGTTACTTTTGTATAATTATAGGCACAAAATTATTTAACACAATTAAATTAAGCAAATAAGTGATTCTTTAAATGAAGAAAATTAAAATAAAATCAATTAAAATTCAAGTATTTCAAATTTTTTGAAATTTTCAAAATTTTCATCCAAACACAGCCTACAAATAGACAAAAAGCCATGAAAATAACAGAAACAGCGGAAAATTGTGGCCCATAGAATTGAGTATCTGCAATAAGAGTCAGTTCTAACATTATCGATGATTATACAGAAATTCTCACTTCATTAAAATAAATAAATAAATAAAGGTTCATGAAGTTACATGTAAACAGACACTCTCACCCTATTAAAGAAAAGATAAACTCACAAGTTTGACGGCGTACTTTAGCATTCTCCTATCAATAATTATGTTTTGTGCACAGCGCAATTATCCTTTACCTTCAATTTGTATGGGACCGAAGATGAGTAGGATGCCTGTGAAATCCACCTCATCCTCATCGTATAAGTAGTGAAAACTCTGATCGGATGTTGGTGTGGGGCCCGTCTCAACAGCAGCCTAATGAAGATTCTGATATCCATTTTGTTGGCACTGAGTCATCTACCACTGTCTGGATTAAGGTTAATTAGATTTAAGTCTTGTCTCATTAGCCATTACATCACTCTGCAACTACTCACAAACATAGTGGCAAAATATTTATCATATCATCAGATTTTAGGCTCCGAGCATCATTTTAATTCTCCAAAGTTTACATTTAAAATGGGATTCGATTTCAAATATAGAATACGCAGTAAGATCTCAAAAAAATATCCAAAATAAGAAAGCTCAAAATGAGGAAAAATAAAAGCGGTGGGGGTGAAGGTTTAGTCCGGAGGACCGGAGCTGCCTCAAACCGTTTTAATTCTTGTCCACTCACAGATAAGAAAAGTGACCCTTCGTCCCTCCCTCAGCATAGACCGTCTCGGACAAAAGTGAATTTAAAATGGCATCTTCATTACATAAATAATACATTCATTACAATATAATCCTGTGTGCTGTAACAAAAGTGAATTTAAAAAAACATATTTTAAAATCAAATTAGATTATTTTAAACCATTTAAAAACCTAATATTTCAATTAGAAATAGTTTAATAATATCAAACAATCAATTATGAACATATTAAATTATAATTCCATTATAAATGCTGGAATTAATCAGGCCCGAACCGAAACCGACTTAAACAAACTGTTGCTGTCCCCCACCAAAGGAGAACTAATTGAAATTAAACCAAGGGATGCCAAGCTTTCCATCTCGGACTCCTCCAAACCTTTAGCTGGGCCTAGACTACAGCGTTCAGTCCCATGCTTCGCCAAGGCATCCTTAAGCTTCTTGATCTGTGGTACAATATTATCGTCATCATTCAGAAGCTGATAACTTTAAACAAAAGCATTCCAACTAATGAAGATAAAATCGATAATTGAAATTATAATAATGTTTTTAGTTTCTTACAGTAGCATTAGTACAGCTGAGGCTGCATAGTCAACCCTCAGCACCCCTGTAGAACCTGAAGAACGGTAGCACATGAATCTGCAGGCCATGGCACATGGTCCTCAGCTCCTTGTAATTCAGTTGAAGAAACATAGCTTCTGGGTGTGATTCAGCCAATTGACAAATCTGATCTCACAGAAAAAGAAGTTGTTGAGAACTTGAGAATATTACCCAAAATGATAATAAATTGAGTTCAAATCAGTTACGAATTCATTATTTGGAAATCTCTAAGCCTCTCACAAACACATATGCAACCATTAAAATACCTTGGGATGGAGGGCTTTACAACCACCACAACCAGGGGAATAAAAGCCAATTACAACCAAAGCATCACCAGCATTAAGGAGAGTATGCACCAGTTGTTGTGCTGAATGGATCTCAGTCATATTTGGCTTTAAGGTCTTTTCCCACCATCTCGGAGCTCGGCTAATGCAAGCTGATGCCTGAAGCTGAAACAAAGATCAAATATCAGAGAAAACAGGATGTGTGGTATGGAAGAAAAATGCTAATACCTAAAAATCAGAATTCCCCATACATTAACAGAAAATTTGCCAGAGGTTCTTGAGTTTAATGCTGTAGACTTTGTAAAATCAACAGAGGGACAGGATCGAAAAAGGCCTTTTAGTTTGGACTTGAAGATAAGCATATTCTCACTCAATCCAGAAATACTGAAGCCATTACTAGTCACAATAAGAGATTTTGTCAAGCTTAGATCATGAAATGGCAGTAACAAATAGAAGAAAAAAGCTAACTTTTTGGGGCTGGAAACGGTTGAATGTGGAATTTTGGAGCAAAAATTCCAGCTTCCAAGAAGGATTTAGATATAAATGCTTTTGAAATAGTAAAAGAAGAAAAACTTCTCTCCTACTTCGGAAGTGTAAGCTTTGAACAAAAAGAAAGAAAAGTGTTTTGTTTGTTCTCAGGAATCCCAGACTACACACATGTAAAGGCAATTGGGAAGGCGGGGTCTTATCTTATTTGGTTTTAACATTATCCATTTTTATATATAAAGGGCAAAAATAGATCCTGTTAGTAACTGAGGCTGCGTGCACTCTTGCCCATATGGGGGCGAATAAGATGAGACAATACTGTTCAACTAACATCCACAAAACCACATATTTTGCCATTACAATTAATGGTTCGAAGGACATGCTAAAAACAAATCGGACATCGGCCGAGTTCTTCAAAACAACTCATCAAATTATCACTATTTACTGAGTTATACATAAGCTTCCAAAATTTTGTTTGTTCCATCTTGATTTCAGTTGGGGGATGACTTCCGAGTTCAGTTTCAGCAAATTAGCATGTCAATTGCAAGCGGGATTCAAGTCTTTTTAAGTAAAATTGGTCTTTGCCTTCTTGATTTACCTTGAGACACTCAAGTTGATATAATGTTTATCACCTTTCATCATATCTGGCCTATTAGCTCAGTTGGTTAGAGTGTCGTGCTAATAACGCGAAGGTCGCAGGTTCGAGACCTGCATGGGCCATTTTTATCTTTCTCGTCTGTACACTTTGTTTTATGACTTGCATGTTTTCCACTTTGTCAGCTCAGGGCACCTTAGGCAGTCATTCTTCAATGGCAAAATGTGATTAAACAGAATGAAAGCCACAATTCCTTTTGCTTTTTCTTTCACCTTCCTGCCATTTTGTGTAATCTGTATATAGGGAGGAAACAAAAACCAAGTAAAGAAATCCATTTAGCACATTGATAGCTATGTTATGATTGTTATTGTCTTGTCATCCTCACTAAATGTTAACTTGTTCATCATATCAATCTTTCAGGCTGTGTTGGTTGGACTGGACAGTTTATGCTCACGGCATTATTTAGGTGAATGATTTATTGTGTTCTGCTGCTAATTAGTATCAGCATGATGCAAAATTGAAGAGTCCTGTTTTCCTAAAATCTT
The DNA here is from genome assembly GCA_020226215.1 of Sindora glabra. Taxonomy (NCBI): domain Eukaryota; kingdom Viridiplantae; phylum Streptophyta; class Magnoliopsida; order Fabales; family Fabaceae; genus Sindora; species Sindora glabra. The sequence goes on along the minus strand of CM035231.1, from coordinate 72,194,990 downwards.
CTAGATTTTTTTCCTTATCAGAAATGTGCTCCAGATCTAGCAGGACAAGAATCAAAGAAACTTCCATCGCTTAATTTAGTGATTTACAGATGTCATCGTGTAGGCCAGCCCTTCTGTAAACGGTAAAGTGGAATTTTAAAGACTTTCTGGACCGTTTGTCCTTTTTACTCTCGGCCTATAAATTCTGCATTGATGCAAATGTTCAAAATCAAATAATGGAATCAAATATGAAGGAATATTTTTTCAGTATTATAACAATCTTTGAATAGACTCCTTTTCTAAATTCATTCTGGGAATGCCAACGAAGCTATTTCCAGGCTCTGGTTTCTGCACTTCCCTCTCCTGCATTGATCTTCTTTCTCTGCTCATTTCGTTCCATTGGCCTGCACTTCCATATATATTCGCCAGAAGAACGTAATCACTGCTATGATCTGGTTCTAGTTCCAACAGATGTTTTCTTACCTTCTCTCCAAGTTCAACATCTCCATGAACCCGACATGCAGCTAGCAATGTTCTCCATACAACTGCATTGCACTCTATTGGCATGCTCTCTATCAACTTGTATGCACCCTGAACCAACCCAGCTCGACCCAATATGTCCACCATACAACCATAGTGCTTTATGGTTGGTTGTATATGGTAGTCTTTGATCATAATATCAAAAAATTGTCTTCCTTCATCAACCATCCCACCATGGCTACAAGCATACAGTACTCCCAAGAACGTGACATCATCTGGTCTCTCAATATTCTCTTCTAACATTTTCCAGAAAAGTGCCAACGCCTCTTCTCCATTACCATGTGTTGCAAGACCTAGAATCATGATATTCCAAGAGATTACATTCTTTTGTTTCATATTGCTAAATCTCACATAAGCTTCGTCGATAGCCCCACACTTTGCATACATGTCAATGAGAGAATTTGATACTGCTGTAATCTCACAAAAAGCAGTACCTTCGATGCAGGAATGAATCTGCCTCCCAAAATCCAGAGCTCCAATTGCAGCACAAGCAGACAGGGTCACTACCAAGGTGGCATCATCGGGTTGTATTCCACACTGCAGCATTCTCGTAAACAGATCAAGTGCTTCCTTGTAATTAGCACAGTTCACATGGCAACCTATGATAGAGTTCCAAGTCACTAAATCTTTATCCGGTATTTCCTCGAACAGGTTGTGTGCAGTTGCTATGTCTTTATGCATGCCATACATATGCATGAGAGTATTCCTCACAAAAGCATGATTTTCCAGACCACGTTTGACGGTGCTGCAATGTAATTGGTTCCCCAATCTAACCGATCCCATTTGACCAGAAATTTTAAGCAAGAAAGACAAAGTAAAATTGTCTGCCGCCTTCGCTTGTTCTAGCATTCGCCTGTAAAAGTTGAAAGCTTTTTCAGGTTGGCCAGTCTTCCCAAACCCTCTAATCATGGTGTTCCAGAGAAACCCATCAGGGTTTTCAATCTTATCAAAAACTGAGAGGGCGTAATTCATGTCTCCGTGCTCCGATGCTGCACAAAACACAATGATCTTTCCAACAACAAAGAGGTTTTGTTCAAAGCCAGCTTTGATTATATGAGCATGCATTTGCTTCAAATGCCTCGTCGTGGAACAGTGATTAAAAAGGGCCATAAGTGTTCGAGTCTTTTGGAAGGGCATCTGTCCTCGTGATGATTGATGAAGAAGACAGAGAAGACGGACTCTGCTTGAGCAAATGCAACGATGGCAGATTCACCGCGTACTTGGGTGGAAAAGTGGCTTCCAAGTTTGCTTTAAGGTGATTAAATAAGCAAAGGTTCATTGCAATGCTTTGTATAATGAGCCGTGCAATTTTACTGTTTGCCACAGTATCAAGGCCGGGCGTGGGGAAATTGACAATCAAAATGGGCAGCATTAATTTGGATCTCGATTTCCTTCGTTCCCTTCTCAAATTTTTTATTAATTTCAGAAAAATAAAAATATAAATTTTACTTCAAAATGTAATTTTCTATTATTGAAACCCACAATTCAAAAAATATATATATATTTATTTCTCTTAAAAATTCATTTCCTGTAAAATCGAAAGGATTCATTCTCGCATTAATTAGCTTCAACCGAGGAACATGTCTAAGGAAAAATGAAAAAATGATCTCAGAGTCATGCCCACCAGGAAATAGTATTATGTTGGCAAGGGAAGCTAAGAAAGCTCTATTCGGAAGTACTTAAAAAAGTTACAAGTATGATGTCCAAATGTGCCAATGTGTAAATGGTAATGGAAATAAACTGATAGTGGATTAGGAACCCCTTGCTTTTAAACAAATGTTTTTTTGGACCACAGAATTGGGATTAAATCTCCCATGAGTGAGAAAAGTTGGTATTTCTTACATGTGATGTGGATTTGTAATGTATTAATCATGGTAAGTTAGGTTCTTTTTTTTTTTTTCTTTAAAGCTACACTATCTTCAGTCATGAATTACCGGTTATAGTTCAGCTTGAAAGTTGAAACCTGTACGTCTCTGTTCTTTCTTCATCCATTTGCATGTGGAGCAATAAATTGAGCCCAACATAAATTTGGGTAGAAATCTGGGTTACCACTGCTAGTTGGGTTTGGACTGCCTTAAAGGCTCTTACATGGGCTTTCTGCCTCTCTTCTTCACGGCAAGCATACCAGATAATAGAAATCTAGGGTTTGTTTATTTATTTACGGTTTTTAAAAAATAATTTTTTATTTTTAAGTTTAAAAAATGGAAGTTTTAATTTTTAAAACTATTTCTAAAATTTATTCTATAAAAATTATAATTTTAAATATATAGTTTAAAAATAAAAAATAAAAATATTTTTTAACTTATTCTTTTATTATTGATGAATGATGATAGTTTTATAATTAAATAAAAGTATTTTCTATTTACTTCATCAAACAACATTTATTCTTTGTTTTTATTAAATATGAATACAAAATTTGAAAATAAAAAATAATTTTTAAGAATAATTTTTAAAAACATCAAAACAAAAACATATTGAAATATATCCTTCATTTTTTTTATAGTCTCACTAAAGAAAGGGAAAAACATATGGTGCACCACTAAAAAGTGATGGAAATTTACACCTGTAAATTAATAATTTTGATTTAACTAATTTTAAAAGGTTTAGATTTGATCCATTATTCATTAGTGTAAGTTAACTTCACATTATTACCCATTTATATATATATTATTTTATTAATAAAAATTATTAAAATTATTATTAAAAATTTTTAACTAGTGTTAATTTTTTCATTATAAATCTTTTTCTTATTTATTGATAATATAAAATATATTTATATTAATATTGAATCAAATTTAAATTTATTTTATAATAATAGTAATAATAATAATACAACAAGTCTCACTTAAAATTAATTATATCATAATTATCAATATCTTATCATAAATTTACACTATTGAGGCTCTATTTCATATAACAAATAAGTTAACTTATAATTTATTAATCTGAGCAGTAAATTATAAATTAATCTCTAGAGATATTTCTCGTACTAATTTATTAAAAAAATAAGTTTTGATTTAATAAATTACCTAGTATAACTTATAAAGTACTCCCTCTTCAATTTCTTTCTAAATCTATTCTTATTCTTTTTATTAATTTACAACACAAATCTAAATTTTTTTAATAAAATATAATTAACCTAATTTTAAATCATAAATACATAAAAATATGTATGTAAGTAAATAAATATATAAATTCATAAAATATAATTAATTAAATATTAAATATTATATTTTTATTTTAAAATTTTTAATTACATTAATATAATTTAATTTTTAGATAAATATAACTTATTTTAATTATATATTTATTTCTATTAATATATTCTTTTATATCATTTTATAATTTTAACTAATTTAATAAGTAATTTTTAAAAATATTTCTTAAATAATTAAATAATTTATCATCTATCAATTATAAATTATTAGTTATCAATTAACTTATCAATTATCAATTAACTTATTAATTATTAGTTAACTTATTAACTATTTGTACGAGATGAAATTAGATAGAAAGACCCAAATAGAATTACAATGATAAAAATAGTATTTATCCATCCCGTATGGATAATACCACTGCTCTGCTCAATTATTGGGGAGGTTCCTACCTGTTCCACTATATGTTATAAACCCTTTTTTTAAGTGGAAAATAACAGTTCCTATTCTTCACGCATATACCTTCCTTTTTTTTTCTCGGGTTTACACGCGTATACCTTCTTTACTTTCAAGTTTATACGCACAGTAAGATAATTTAAGTTAATTTAGCATTGCAAATGATAGAAAGTGCAAGTTGTGTCATCATTTTATATGTTCACAATGAAAATGAAAGAAATTAAAAGTATTAAAAGCTGTAAAGAGGAAAAACCTTTCAAAGGTTCATTATATAGACATTGATAAATTAAATCTTCAATGATGGTTGATTTAAAAACCCAATTATCCACTGACGAAGGAATTGTCATCAATCCATACTGTCAGTTGAAGAAAACGCAAAAAAAATGCAAATAGGGCTCTATAGTTGGAATCTCTTAGGTTTTATCCTCTATTCTTGACAATTATTAGGGAATGTTACCTTAATCAATCAAACCTAAGCTTTGGAAAACATAAACTAAGGGGTTTAAAAGGTATTTGGCCAAACTCCAAAGTTAGGTTAAATAATATTAATTAAAAATAAAAGTTTAAACATTCCTAATGTAACCTAACCTTAACCCTCTAAACAAGCTGCATGTTTCCTGTACATGACGTCGTTGGTTGGTAACAGAAAGTCTTGTGTCATCTTCTGCATGCATGCATGTTACTTTGCGCGTTGATTTAAAATTAAAAATATAAAATAAGAAATATGGGTTTAATTTTATAATTAAAATTAAAATGCATGCCCTTCAATTACGTCCTAATCCAAGCCTGTAAACCAATGAAATTGCTTGCACATCTGCTAGGGTGAAAAGGTGGGGCAGCAAAAATGGATCCAAGTAGAAAAGGCTGAGATAGCCCATTTTTTAATGGGCGTCTGTTACTGTTACCCGTTTGGCCGTTCCTCAAATATGATTTTCCTTCCTTTTCATTGTGAAACTGATTAGATTGTTCTACGATTCACTTTTTGACTTTTACATATTTCCAACGCGTGCTTTCTCATTTTCCTGATTAATTTATTCATCAATCTTTTGGATCATCAACCCACCCACGGCAATATTATTATCGATATATCTTTATTTTTTAAAAAAAATATGTATAAAGATTAATAATTATACAATATTACTTAAATTTTAAAATTTAAAGTGATGTGATGAATTTAAAAATTAATAATTTAAAGTTATTTGATTATATTTTTAAAAAAATTAATAATTATAATAAAATATCTTCAACCTAATAATTTTTAAATTTATTAGGTATCCAAATATTAAAACATTACAACCACCATGACAAACAATAATGTGTATGTTTTGTCATGAGTTTCCCGGGCGGTAGGATGCTGTAGAAACAGAGCGAAACTAGAAGTTATAATTTTGAGGTGGTGAAATATAATTTATTAAAAAATTTAATAAAAATTATTAAACTTTGAGGTATTGATGTAAATTTCCATAAAAAAATACTAAAATTTGTTGGGGGGTAATTAAAATTTTCGCCATTTTGGGTGGCTTCCACAACGCTTCCCCCTGTGTAGAAATATCTAAATTTAAATTCTTGTAAATTCGTTTATAAATTTGCTTGAACAAAATAAAAAATTAAAGGAAAAAAGTATTACATTATTGTCTATTTATATATGGTATGATAAAAAACTTATCCAACATGTCTTTTTCTTTCGTTTTATTTGGTAATAATATCCTAATGAGAAAATGACTCGGAATAATTAAAGATATAATCCTACGGTTGTACCTAGTAGGGGTGGGTCAGCTTTGTGATTCCCCAAGTTTCTTGCATTGCATGTGCTCAGCGTCGAAAATAATATTTAAATATATAAAATATTATTTAAAAATTTCACTTATCTTTATATTTTAAATTAAAAAATTATATATAATTATATATATTAAATGATTTAATTATTATTATTATATATATATATTAATAGCCCAACGGAAAATTAGTCAGATTCAAAATGACGATGCAAGAAGACGTGAAACAAACAGAAACAGGGATGTTCCTTATCTTTCGGTTGGTTGGCAGCTACTTCCAAATTCTTATGCAACTTATATTATATTTTATATTAAAATAATATATTTTAATTTAAATTTAATTTATTATCATTATAAAATATTTTATATTATTAAATAATAAAAAATAATTAATAATTAAGAATTTTAACATTCATAAAAAAATTTAATATTTTTTATTAGTATAATAATATTAAAAAATATATTAATATAAAATTAACTTAACTGATAATAAATTAAATTTAAATTCATATAATATATTCACATATATATATATATATATATATATATATATATATATATATATATATATATATATATATATATATATATATATATATATTCTTGTCTGTAAAATTAAAATCCTAATAAACATATGAATTTGTTATATAATCTCTAGCTAGTTAATCCATGTATATAACTTTGAAAATAAAATTTTAAGCCCAGACCATATATCAAATCCAACATAACGAAAAATGAGCATGCGTTTTTGAATAATCACAGATTTAATAACTATTACTAATTTACTTGGATAAACATTAGTTAATCTCTAAGTCCAATTAAAGAGAGTGAGAACCCTTTTGTCAAATACATATAGACTCATCAGAAGCAAGCAATATAGAATCTGATTGTTTGCTGTTTTTAAAAAACGTTTTGTGTTTTTAAAAATAAAAGAATAAAAAAATCTATTTGTGTAAGTGTTTTTTCTCTTCAGTTTTAAAAATTATTTTCAAAATATGTATTTTAAAAATAAGAAAACAAGAACAACCTTAAGTTATTTTTATTTTTATTTTTTCAAAACACATTTCATTAATGGTATTTTTATAATTTAAGGTTATTTTTAAAATAACTTACCAAACTAAGGTTTTCAAACCCGAACCAATTCAGCCGATTCAACTGGTCAGACCAGCACCCGGGTGAGAAAACAGTTCGGATGGACTCATAAACCTGGACTTGAGAAAAACTGGGTTGGTCCGGTCAAACTTGGTAAAAAATCGATTGAACCGCCAACCTAATTGATCCAATGACCTGATTTGTTAAGTTTTTTTTTTTTATCCAATTCAAAAGCTTAATGTAGAAAAAGTCCTAATTAAATTTAAAGGTTTATTATATTTGTAAAGATTAAAGTAAATGAAAATTTTTGAATTATATTTATTATTACTATTATTTTATTTAAAACACTTTATGAATAAGTATTGTTTGAAATAGTCTTTCAATGAGTAATTATGAAATATTTCAAGACACAACTATCTCTTAAATTATTTTATTTAATTTATATTTTTTATGTTTTGAGGTTTACAACTTTATCATTTGTTTATCATAATATGAAATGCTATTATTTTTTACTTTATATTAAAGTATATTTCAAAAATAATATCTTACCAGTATATATAAACTCACTAAAATATAAATTTTTAGCAAATGATAGTCTTGCAATTTGAATACAAAACATTATGCTTCAACTATTTTAAAGGTTTTTTATATCAATTTCTATATTAATTATTCATTCTATTTCTATGTTACTCATAATTTTAATAAAATCAATGTTTATTTGTGTTTTAAAAATATAGTAATAAACTTGTATTAATTAAATAAATTTATTTTTATATACATATATATAATATATAATTTATTATATATAAAAATATAACAATCGATTCAATCACCTGATGCGATTGTGACCCGCTTGTTGTGCTGGGTTGATGATCGAGTGGGATCTAAAAACATTGTACCAAACATGTCCTTTTCTTTAGTTTTTTTTAAAACATATTTTATAAAATTGTTTTAAAAACAAAAAATTGAAAATACAAACAAACACACTCATACTTTCCAAAAACCACATTTAGCACAAAAATGGAATGACTAACTAGGTTTAAACAAGATAGACTAGAATCCTTAGTATTTAAAGTATTTAACTTATATCAATTTCATCTTTAAAATAAAATTAGTCTCTCACAAAAATTAAATTGATATAAATTTTAATCTTTATATGAACTAAAAATTTATTTAGACTTAAAATTTTAAAAATTAAATTAATAATTTTTTAAAAAATTAAATTAATACAGATAGAATACTTAAAAATTATAGCTGCATTTAGACTTGTGATAGTAGAAATGATTAAGTTAATCACAGCGCAAACCTTAAAATGGATTACAACTGTATCGACATAAAAAAATTATGCTTTATGTACTATATTCTTGGACAGCAAGTTTGATTGACAATACTTTCATATAAAGTCAAACTCTCCATCAAATATGGATCACCAAATAGTGGCAATCTGATGGCTAAATTACCAAATTAATGTTTTTTACGAAATTTATGACCGTTTTACTGTTTTTTTGAAACATATTACCGAAATATGCACGGGGGCGGGAGGTGCCATTCGGGATGGCGCCTCATGGGCGGAGGCGCCATCCAAGATGGCGCCTTTGGGGTCTCCGAGGGCGCCATTCAAGGTGGCGCCCTCGGTCCATTTTTTCCATTTTTGCCCTTTTAAAATTAATTAATGTTGATATCATTTGAAAATAAAAATAAATAATATATAATTATAACTGAAAATAAATTTTTGAAAATAAATTATTTATTTTATAATTATATTTGATGTCATATAAAAATATGTTAACTCCACTTTGATATCTAATACATAAATTTATTATAGGAATTAAATAAGAAAGTAGTTAATGATAATAATATAATGAATAAAAATAATAAATATTTAGTAAATAATTAAATATTATTTAAAAAATATAGGATCAATAAAGAATAATTACATAATTTACATTAATGTCTCTCAAAATTTTATGTAATGACAGTTAATTTTTATCAATTTTTAAAATTATAAACTTCTAACGCTTGGAATTATATTATTACAAGTAATTATTTAATATGTTATTACACATAAGTAAATTTATTGAGTATACTAAAATATTCTTTATATACAAAGTTGAAGATTGCTAAAAATGAAAAGAAATATAATGTAATAAATATATTTTTCTTATTTTATATTTATTCCAATAATATACTTGTCACTTTGTATTTATTTGAATAAGAATTTTTTTATTTTGTGACAGAATGAATGCAAACTGGCGAGGTTGAAGATAGCTAAAATTTTTAAAAATTCTGATTATTTCATTTCAATAATCTTTTAATTTTGTAATGAAATCGGAATTATAACATGAATTAGCTATTTTTTATTTCATTAGAATGATAAAATATTTTGGCAATGGGAGTGAAAAGTACCGATAAATTATTTTTTAAGAAACTATTATTCGTTTCATCGTTCGCTGGAAACACTTTATCGAAATAAGCACAAAAGATACAAGCAGCGATGGAGAGACGCCAAATGACGTGTAGAGGTGCGCTAGACGAAATGGCATCGTTCGCACTGAAGGGAAGGAACGGCAGGCGATATGGCACTTTTGGCCTATGGCACCCTCGCTCCTCATTTCTAAATTAATTAACCGGTGACTGTGTTGACTGTGCACCCCAGAGACATGAATTTTTGTGAAAGTATGATAATTAATATTATTTATTTACTTTCACATGATAAATAAAAAAAGAGTAGATAGGTTAAAATAGGCTAATACGTTTATTTCATAAACTATTTTGCGCTTCACCGCAGTTTCGA